>SJOL01005865.1:245313-350621 GCA_004794785.1 Opisthorchis felineus | reverse complement strand
GGATTTGAATCCACAGTGCATTACAAAAAGGTGCAGGAGTGGTATCAGAGAGGACAATCGGGATGGGCAGGGCCGCATGCAGGTACAAGGCAACCCCACCAGCCCTCCCTCGTTTTGAGTCAGCTCGAAAAATGGAGTAGCCTTCTATCGAGATCTCCGTGTCAGAGACATCTGGTGTGAGCCATGAAAAACGTCTCATTAACTCCCACAAACAAAAAGCGGCGGAAAACGCGGGCACAAAGGCCTGTTTAGGAAAACCCGGGTCCAAAAAATCCACAAGCAACATCGCGGCAACTGGAAAGAATTCTTGGTCTTGGATCGAGCCTGACCGGTCGGCGTTGTGTCGTAGGTCGGCGTTGTGTCGTAGGTCGGCGATTCCCCCAAATTATGTTCAAAGACCCGGGTGCTGTTACTCGTCGCCGGTTGGCTGTCTAAGCATCCAATCCGTAGCTGGTGTTTCTGGTTCGGGTAGCCAATGAATTTTCTAGTATAGCTTTTGAAGACCTCAGGGTCTGCAGTAATATTTGGAAGCTTTGAAACCTCTCTGAGAGATTCGGCCTTCCTGGCGCTCCTTCTGTTGACGACCGAACATAAGGTTGTCGCTGAGGTTTCCACAATTTTCTGATGCAATCGGTTGCGGAAAAGGGTAGATCGTAGTTAGTACCGAAGATTTAGTGTCTACTGGTGCCAGTCTAGTAAGGTAAAGAGTAGACGGCCTGCAGGCCAACATGGGGATTATCCAAATGTCACTAGTCGAGTTGACATAAATGACAGCGAGTTGTTGCCAAGTGTTAGCCTCGACCGTCTGTTTATCAAAACATCTGCTTGAGAACGATCGTGAATTGAGAGACGCAGTATATTTCATCAAATGTTTGAGATATCAGTTGTGTTCGGCTATTTTTATCTTGTCAACGAAAGGCTAACTATGGCACTTGGTGGAGCACTTGGTGGCATCACGAAAAAAATCAAGAGTCAGTCAGAGTCCTACTCACCAAAGCCGACGCACAAGCAATCACTTCTGCCTTGACGGTATCGTCTAGTTCCACCTTATGAGAATCACGCAAGCGCAGAAGCGGTTCTGTCTGTCAAAAATCCTCAAATGTAGCATAACTTATGGGACAGTTGTAGCGCACAACCATCTGTATGGGAAAACCAGCGGAACTGGGTGGGACAGTGAGTTTTGAGATATCGCAAGCGTCACTTGCCAGTCGCAAAACGTGGTCTGGTGTTACTCATATCAGGGTCACAAGGCAGGTGCATACTTCTCATATGACCGCAATTCCATTCTGACTCATATCTACGGCCGTAGAGGACATCCGGCAACCTCATTTGCAAAAGCAGCGCTAGGAATGTCGAGTCCCTCGCAGGAATTCATCTGCAATTGTTACAATTCAGGTTAGTAGTTCTGGGCCTCCAGAGCGTTTCCTATGTTTGTTTACTCACCAAATAGGCCACCATCCAGAGTTTCAGATCGCCGGCCCAGCAGCGGCTCTAATTGGACGCCAGATAAACTGCATGGGCACTCTTGCCATCAGCAGCGCTTAGTCGGATTCTCCACAAGCTAACTTGTGAGAGCAATCACCCTCTCACAGCGATATAGTCTTTTTGGTTCCAAGCTTGTGTTAGTGGTGGAGGATGCCGCAAGCTGGCACAGATTGCGTTCTATGTACAAACCCGGAAATATGTCGGTAGTGCATGGGAGCGCTGTAATGCAGAATAACTCTCAAATGGGCCTCGTCTGAAGCTTAGGTTGGAATGCCACGATGCATCCTCTAGATGGTTGGTAAATCTTATCATTCTGGTGACGATAGACACTCTCCCACCGTTGTGCCGGAGCCGCAGTTAGTAACCGCATAGGCAGGCTTGGCAATCAGAACACAAGTTGTTGGTTGCATTCTGCTCGATTTACTCGTCCCACCAATTTCAGCAAGGCATAATACATGGTTGAGTTGACTCCAATCAACTAAAGCAACTTTAGCCCTGACACCCAAGGGGATAGTAACAAGCCAGTAGCACCTTTAGTAGGCGTATATGAATTTCAGTCTCAGGACGGAACAATTAGGCCCGTGACCGTGGTGCCATCACACGAGTATACCCCTGCGGGTCACTATACGTCACTCTAAAACGCCCGTGTGGTTGGTGCAGATTTAAAATTTGGTTCTTTTTGGGTTGTGTTCAAGCATCGAGAATGAAAAGGCCTAGGAATGTGAGTGCATGAAAGGAAGGAACAGTGTATTTTCGGTTCTAAGTGGGACCGGAAGGCTTGGACGTGCAGCCCAGCGGTGTGATTATCCACAGAGGGAAAGCAAAACAAGGGAAGGATAGAACGAAATGGAATATTGATGGGCAAACTTCGTGGGAGTCAAAGATCTTGCATGCAGTGGGGCGTCAAGCATGTTTAAGTTCTCAGTAGTGGCTGGAACACACGTCCAGATTTGAGGTTGGTCAACGGTTTTTTCTCTTGGGGTGAGCTAATGCCTGGTCTCTCAGCAGCAAGACGGGGAGGGTCTCGAACCCCAATATCCTCTGCGGACTGGTGATCACGATCGCAATGTATACAAATTTCAGGTGGCTGCGAGCCGTGAAGAACGCCAGAACAGCCTTAGCCTGCGTATGCTGTAAGCGCCAAACAGCTTTATTTTGATTTATGCTCATTCGCGGGCCAAGTGGAGCCCCGCACGCCATTCGAATCATTCGCCAGAAGGTGGGTGAAAGCCTGGTGAACGCCGTACTAGATGGCATAGGCGGTAGATCATGCGATAATTTTGAGGCGCTGTGGCTATTTTTACGACTTCCAGAAACCCTGTGTTATCTGGTTAGTGACATTATTTGAGAACGTCCATACCTACTCCGTTTAGACCTCATCATTTGACGTTTGTGACAATTTGTGAGGACCCGGCTGACCGGACAGCAGCTATCCACAGACTTTCAATACTGCCGTTGCTACTTACGGTCGGCTAGTTGCCAAGAGTAGCTTATTTAAAGCGAAACTCCCCGGAAAGCAATTCAGGTATCCAGGGGATGTAGACGCGCCCGAAGAAGTGGGGCTCCATCCCATCACGAATATCCTTTGTAGCAGAGCTACGCGGTGGATGAGCGGATCCTTTTTGGACCCAATGCCTTAAGCATGTTTTTTCGCTGCAGTCAATTATGGACGTCCCGGCACTACACACATGTTATTCCGCTAGTATCTGTATTTTTGTGACAGCATATATCGGTCATCTGCCTTAGAATTTCGAGCGATTACACCCTAACTAGGGATAAAGGGACGAGTGCAAATCACTGGGTGCAAGCCAAAATTAGTTCGTTGAAACCATAAAGTTTTAAATATAGAGGCCCTCAACTGTATCAACACAATCACAACTAGCGGTCTGCCAATCACTAGTTGGGAATAAAAGTTACTGTTACCGTTGTTATTATTAATAAAATTACCGGCCTCCGGAACTCGAGAAATCTTCAGCACACCAGCTTCACTCAAATCTATGCAATGCTTGTGCACACTCAGAAGTATGTTTTATAGTTAGAATAACTTCATTTTTTGGAAATTAGGGGCAAAACTACCGGCTGATTTTTGTCACTAAACCAATGCAAGATGGCCACCGCTCAGCCCATCCATAATAATAATAATGTTTATTCCCAACTTGTGGGAAGCATGCCGTCAGGCATGATCATTAGGTTACTGTCAGAATAAAAACATGACTGGCGGGGATCGTGTGTACAGGGGGTTTTGGAAAAAGGGACAGCGTCATAGGCGGTGGGCATTAAACGACGTAGATGTGGTCACTACTAAACCGGCACGGGCAGGGAAGCAAGACCCGATCGTTAGGATTTGAAGGTGGCGGGCAAAAACAAAACGAGGGAGGGCAAAACAGGGGGCTCCCTGTCTGACATATGACAAGAAAAGTGTAAACTGCGGACAAATAAGGAACCAGAACATCAGATCTGCTGAGGCAGCAGAGTTGGCGTTAACCAGCCGGTCAAATTGAACAAAACATAAACCACCTCTGAGGCCTCATGGCCTTGGACTGTTGGGCTCATTGCCAGGGTCACAAAAGGCGTAAGCAGGAATGATGAGGTGGAGGGATTAGCAAAGCGGATAAATGGTAACAGAAATCTCAGAATCATGGTGTACAGTGAAGATGTAGAGACTCACTGGTGTCACTGTTGTGAAGTTGGGCATAATAGTTCCATGGAAAAGTGGGATGGTGCCAACATACGAGCCAGAACGCGAATTGTATGGAAAATTATTGATTTTTGGGGGAGCAGAGACTGAAGGTCCACAGAAATGGTTAAATTCGAACGACAGGTTCAGCAGTTTGGAATGAACATATCATGGGGGCAGCTGGGGCCAGGTGAGGAGCTTTTTTGTTTTTGCAGTCATTGAAATGAGTGGGCGAGAGGGTACGGTCAAGAAAAGGAAGGGAATAGTTGCAGGTGTGCTATCAAACTGGATATGGCAGTGCCATTCCATCACTGGCCTGACATAATTCGGTTTTTGGACAGCCCCGTAACGGACGTCACATAAAAGGCCATTGGGCTCGGATGTGCAATTCTCTGAGCAGCGGGGATATTCAGGCTGGCCAAGGAAACAAAGGTAGAACGAAACCGACATAAGATCGCAGGTTTTTTCGTTCGGTTGAGGTGGAGCATCAAAAGAAAGTTATATTAAAATAACTTCGGAGTTGACAATGAGCCGAAATGTTGGCATCGCGGGTGTCTTATTTCTTTATTGATCCGGTGGCCGCCTAGCAGTCCGACGAGCCTGGCGGGTAACCGGCAAGGTTTTTGCCAACATACAAGGAGACCTCGCCAGTGCCAGGCGCGGTGGTCATCAACCAATTCATCGGAGCTCTTGTTAGCGGGCAACTCAGCGTCCCCGTATGCCGAGACAGAGGTGTGCGTCGCCGTCATAGTTTGCATCACCATCAGTAGCAAAAATTCAGGCATACTTTAGTTTCTCCGTAAATTTGCAAACAGAGGGCGGTTTTAGGTTTCATGCAATCGCCAGACAAACCAGGTTTGCACTCAGGTCTCCGCCGATGAAAAGAGGTGAATGCCAATGGGACGGTGACGCCGGCAGAAGGCCGGCGTTTGGTCGGCACTGATTGGAAAGTCTCCATGGAAGCAAATTGATGAAATGTACAACATTCCCCCAACTTTGCGTCTCTGTGAGTGACCTTCACTATAAGGTAGGTGTAACCAATCAGGGGATAATGCCGTGTTCCCGAAACTGCGTATTAATTGCAACCTCCTTGATAGGACATCTACGGTCGGCAAGGTCGAATCCGTTCCACGATCGACAAAATTGCCAGGAAATGCAGCCAATGATGGCCCTCTATAATTCTAACCGTATGTGTTGGTGCTTATCCTGGCTGTTTATCGTAACTGCCGGACCTGTACTTACGCACCGCTGATTATGACGCCTTTACCATGCAAGATAGCTTAATTTGATGTTTATCGAAGGCCCTTCATCATCAAAACAGTGTTCTTTCTAGATCTGCCATGCTCGCACCCAAAAACTATACAACCACCGTTGGCTAAGCATTCTATTTTACTTATTTGTTGCTTCGATGCAAGTGAAACAGGTATTAACCGCGTTTCTCCTCTACAGTAAACCAGTTTTGCTTGCTAGTATTGCCAAAAGGGAGAACCTACAACCAATCTCGTATATTTCTTTGGCACAAGCGTTCAAACGTCTCACCGTTTTAGAAGTTAACTTACCAACTGTCCAATTATTTCTATGATCAACAATGAGGGATCAGTGTCTAAAAAGACGTAGGAATGTCTAGATTTAGTGCTAGTACACATTATTGGACGCAACAGAAGTTGAAGCTGAAGAGGGATCTATAAAATGTGATTGCAACAGCGCTCTCACTTTATGGTTATGAGACTTCGTCCCCAAGCGTCATCCATGGTGCCATAGCGACGAGTTAGTGGGTAGATAGGTACTTCGTGGCAAATCTGCTTTACTATAGCAGCCGACCGAAACACAGATGAATCGGAGGACTTACTTAGATGGTCCTCACTTCGTTTCTGTATTTTACAATTACGTCCCCGGGATTGTGGCGTCTGAATTACATTTCATTGGTACCAGTGAAAATAGCTGGCCTTTGCTGCATTTGGCCTGGCTGTTATCCGTTATCCTTCTTGATATGATTTAACCCTGCGGAATTTACTTCCGGCCGGTGTAGCCTGCGAGGTCATGGAAGCAAGCAATCCCAGTACCACTTCATGTTGGTATCACGTCGGGTCTTGAAAAGGGTTTGGGAGAATTTCATTCACTTAGGAACCAGACCCAGTCGTCATCATTTCGTAATTCGAATGCAAAACCTTTAAGAAAAATGACATTTTTGGAGCGTACGTGCTTCCCAATGGCTTGTCAGGCGTGAAACCAGCACGGCGTTATGTCACGGCCAAACAGCTCTGGCGGTTCGCATGTTTGTTATCATTCTATCCATTACGAAGCTCTTAATGCGGTGCTTTCCACCCACCACTTCTTTGAGAGCTGAACAGTTTGCGCAAAAGCCCATGATTGTCCCTTTTGAAAAAGGCATAACTGGCCGGCCGATCGCCATGCCTTCCATAAAAGCAAGGTGTACAGTTTGCACCTACAGAGCAAAAGTAGATGCCCTAAATATTACACAAGAAAATTGGCGCAGTGCATGGCATCAACATTGGTGTCCACCGGGAAAGTTCAAGACAAGGCTACTTACCGCGTGGAGGCAAAACCAAATGAGGGTAACTCAGCTACCATCGGATCCTGCCGCTGGTACGCGGCCTCATTCGTAAGGCTTTACGAAAATTGACACCATTTGATCTGCACCAGGGAAGAAAACATAACCATCGGCCCACTTAACAAAATAAGCAGGCAATTGGTTCGGTAGTAGTAGATATCTCTGGGGTGGTCAGCATTTTCCGAAATTCACGCGCAGCGTACTGTTGCATCTTTGACGAGAGTGACCCATGCACTCCACACTGTTGCAGGTCAGGTGTCAGAGACAGGGGTCTGCTGGAAGAGGACTCACCGGTTATGTAGTTGTGCTGCAGGTACACGGGTGTCTTTATCGAGGAGTCGTTATACCGGCGAAAGCAAAACCTCGCCAGACACCCGCTACAGTGTGTGGAGCCTGTCTTGAAAGGCCCGATAGTCTCACCAGCTGCGATGACTTCCTTGGTCCCAACTTTCTCTAACGGGAAGCCCTCTGCAACGGTGGAAAATTTTACCGTACTTCAAGCACAAATGTCTACTTTTTGTGACCTGATGTAAGCTGAACGAAGTATTGATTGTTCATACACGTTTTAAGGCATTTTTATTACAACAAAATAGGGAAACGTGATGACACCATATTCCCGAAATCTTCCACAGCGGTAACAAACCGATCACGCTGAGCCATGGTAGCCAATACCAAAATGGATTCCGAGGTCAAACTACGTCTTAAATACGTCTAGACAAAGTTTGAGAAAACTACGGCTATCTGGGAGGTTTCAATGTTTCAGACAAATGCGTTCAAATGATACATTTTTAGGTAAATGTTTTCTTCGTTTGAACTATAGTTTCACGTAAGTCGTGGGTGTGCTCTTAAGTATAGTCAACAATCACACCAACCCTTATGCGGCACGTGCAGTTTTCTCCAAAGCCGTTGTGTGTCGAATAAAAATTTTTGCATGAAAATGTTGCATTTTGTTGTATGTATGCTCAAACCTAAAACTACCAGTACCCGCTTCACTTTTGTAGGAATTTGTTTTAACCAATCTTTCTTCGTAATTTTTGTCGCGCATTCAATTGTACAGCTGCGCTACTATGACTCAGAAAGTTGCGGGATTGGCCTCAGTTATTTATGTTGCAAAACTGGCGGTTCTCAGGTTTTCATCCTTCACGACATTTGAGAAGGCGTTAGACGAATACATGAGAAATAATTATATGATGTTTTGAGTGCAAGGTTAATAGAAGATCCAACTTTGCTTTGCTTTGCGAGTGAGTATGCTATAAATGCAGCAGGCGACCACCTACTACAAGCAACAATCGAGGAATCAGGAGAAGCTGGTAAGTTGGTCGCATTTGCTAATAAAAACAGCACACGCAGCACTGCTTGTCCAGTAGAGTTTTGCCTAGGGGGGCAAGGAGACCACCTCTCAGTTACTTTTTACCATCTTGAAAATAACCATAAAATGACCAAGTTACTGTACAACCAACTACCTGTAAACCGATGTCTAATCGTAAGGGAGCTGGACACCTGTAGGGTCTTATTGAACTATGGAACGCCATCGTGTGAAGTACGACAGTTGTTAGCCAGTGAATTCGGCAAGGACATTACCATTCAAGACATCTACAACTATTGATGGAAGTGTCGACTACCTCTGTTGAGTTTATGATAATCACTGTTTCATTGTAACAGATGATAAGCCCTGGGTCCAGGCTAAGCTTCACAACCTCACGCAAGCGCCTGCGTTGCAGTCGGAGAAGGTCACTGCGACCACGTATGCCTCCACAAATGGCAGCAGATGGCGCTTGCATCGTCCATTACTTTGGCATTTGAAATTCCCCACTTCTCTTCTGTTCCCATTTGAAACCCCCGCTCCACCTTTGTGTTTAGAGCGTGGGTGTGAACTAACGTTTGTTTGCCCCTGCCACTTCACTCATTTGGCCTTGAGGTCATCCAGCCATTTGTGGCCAACGTATGAACGTGTCACTGTCTCTCTTGGGAGCATGTTTGCTCATTTGGTTTGTACTTTTATAGTTCATTTGTCGTGGCCGAGTATCTACTGTTGAGGTTGTATATTTTGTGAATTTATGCCTTGCATTAGTAGTACCATATAGAAACCCAGCACCGACTCTGTTTTGCCTTCCCGGAGGTTCTGGTATTGCGCGTCACTCGAGGATACCGACGCTTCCCGGATGTAGTTAATGTCGAAGGTACACACGCGACCAACCGTTTTGTGTGATCCCTTTTAAAGCAACTAAACTCTGACCTGTATATGCAAATACTAAACGTTCCTGATCAAGGATGGAATGTGCGCCGGGCGTCCGGTTATGTATTTTGTGTGAAAGGCGTACAGCTTGCTTCTATGCTTAAACCGTTTGGCTTGTTAAGGAAGGTGGTGGGAGGACACTATCAAGTAAAGACTATCGTTATGGACAAACCTGCGGCACAAATACGGGTGGCAAGTGTGAAGTCCGGCTGCAACTTTATGCCATTTCGTATTCGAAAAGCAGCCAGAAAGCACGTACATATTATATATCATCCGTGTATTTTGGTCATATACACCATTTGCGAACAGCCAATACACATTACGGCGTGTAGGTTGCCTAGACAGTGCCGTAAAGTAGGTTTTCCGTTTATCATAATGCTAGCACACAGAGTATGCCATGCATTGCAAGAGCTGCTCCGCACAGGCCTGGGATTCATCTCTTGCCTCAGGGCTCACCGGCTGTTTCACCCCCACTGGTGCTGTCCCTACACAATCCAGGCTGGTCCACTTTGCAGCGTAGCCGACAGTCATCTGGGGAACGCCAGAAGTCGCCTGAGCAGGTGCACCACTCCGGCACCCTAAATCAGCCGTACAGAAGATGTCCTGACAAGCTGGTGGGCTCATGCAGGAAAACGATACATCGTACCGCTACGACTGAATGGAAATCCTGAAGGGCGACGAGTACGTCCTGAAGGTGATCTGAAGGATGACCACATATGTGCCTTCGCTCGTTTTGAGGCTCATGTGGCCACGACCCCAAAGGCTGCAATACCATCATGTTGGAACTAGCAAGGTGAGATAAATTTACGTTAAGCAACTTATAGTTGCTGCAGCGATCCCCCAAGTTTTCTCAGACGGTTGAAATTTGGGCTGGTAAGTTCATGCGCCCCTTACATTAGGCTATGTGTCTACCTTGTATGCATTTGCTCTCGATATTAAGGAAGCAGTCTGTTTCACGTAGTCAGGGACATTATTCATAGATGTTTTCTTATGTGGCTTCCCCATCCACTGACGCTGGTTATCTGAGTACAGCCAGCAGAAGCAAGGGACACCCCTTACACTAGTCTCCAGGCCACAGCCATCACCTTTTGATGGCCTATGTAAACAACCGGGTGTTGGATAAACTGCAGCTGCTAGAACCAAAAAAAATGTCACTGATCACTGGATTGTTGACAGTCAAATCCGTCTTCGCCGATGTCCGACATCTGCGACGGACGGCCTGCCGTCTGTAGTCGACATTACTGGGCCCCGATCCAGGTGGCGGTTTAGGGACACGGAATTTTTTTGTGTGGACTTTGTGACGTGCCCACCAGTTGATGCTCAAGGGATGGCTTATCATACCACGTTGATTTTTTGATGGTGAAACTCGCCCGCTGTGCAGTGACAGTTTTCAAGCCTGTCCCTAAGATGAGTAAGCATGTTTCATTATTTATATTGCGAAGTCCCAGACCTGTCCGGAAAGCGCATGGACGTAGTTGCCAAACGCTCCGCAACGAAGTCATAGTAAGAAATTACTTTAGACCAAAACACAGAATTCTGGCACAGTACGTCCCGGAAATCTGTGTTTGTCCATATTCTCGGCTCCAGGGAGGAGCAAGTTGAAAACCGTGAGTTAATAATAATAATAATGTTTATTCCCAACTTGTGGGTGGCACGCCGTCGGGCGTGACCATCAGGTTACAGTCGGAATAAAGGCATGACTGGCGGGGATTGTGGGTATAGGGATTTTGGGAAAAGGGACAGCGTCAAAGGCGGGGGACGTTATCCGATGTAGACGTGGTCATCACTAAATCGGCACGGGCAGGGAGGCAGTTACTATGCTTTTTTTGGAGAGAACATCGAGCAAGATCAGGTCGGTAGGATTTGAAGGTGGCAGGCCAAAAACAAAGCGAGGGAGGGCAAAACAAGAGGCTTCCTGTTCGACATATGACAAGAAGAGTGTAAATGGTTGAAAATGAGGAATCAGAACATCAGATCTGGTGAAGCAGTATAGTTGGCGTCATCCAGCCGGTCAAGTTGAACTAAAACCTAAAACCACCGCTGAGGCCTCCTGACCTTGGACTGTTGAGCTCATGGCCAGGGTTACAAAAAGCGTAAGTGGGGATGATGACGCGGAGGGAGTAGCAAAACGCATAGATGGCAAAAAGAACCTCAGGATCATGGTGTACAGTGAAACTGTAGAGACTCATTGGTGTCGCTGTTGTGGAGCCGGGCATAATAGTTCCTTGGAAGAGTGAGATGGTGCCAACACACGTGCCAGAATGTGAGCGAAATGTTTAAAATCGAACCACAGGCTCAGCAGTTTGGAATGAACAGATCATGCAGGCAGCTGGGACCAGGCGGGGAGCTTATTCGTATTTGCAGTTCATAGAACGAGTGGGTGGGAGGGTACAGTCGAGAATTGGAAGGGGATAGTTGCGGGTATGCTATTAAACTGGGTATGGCAGTGCCGTGCCATCATTGGCCTGACATACTTCGGTTTTCGGACAGCCCCGTAACGGACGTCACATAAAAGGTCATTGTGCTGGGATGTGCAATTCTCTGAGCAGCGGGATCTTTTAGGATTTTTTCGGTCCAATTTGGGATCCCTGTGCCTGTGGATTCATTGGGCCAGGTGGAGTGGATAACAGCCAACCAGGTCGTCCATACCTGATATTGTCGAAGTTCTTGAAGTTTAATTTCCGCGGTTTACTTTTTCCGACAGGTATATTACCAGTACCAGTGCTTTAGGGCGTCAGTCTGGAGAAAGAGAAAATGACGACTTCATTTCACGTACTTAAGGGCCATTTACCTGACTACCGCAGTAATTTTGACTTGGTAGTCGTGCTTAGATCTTGTTTCGATGAAGTAAACGCATATCTTTAATCCAGCTACACGCCTCCAGCTTCACTCTTGTTTTTATTCCAATCTGTTCGTGCTACTGAGGCAGCACGCACTTTATGTAAGTCTCGTATATCCTGAGGCCTGATACTCAGGAGCATCAGCCAGAAGATATAGTGCAATACGAACTAATACCACCGTTGAGGGTGTAGTCATGTAAACTCGGTTCTACGAGGCTGTCGTCGCTGAGGTGGTCACTTTACAGAGTAAGTACTGCTATCAGTTTATCAGTGATCTGCCTTGTGGTGATATCATGACACGCTATCTCGTACCTTCCTCTCATTTCAGGAGGTCAATGGCTCCCTGAACGATATGCACCAAGAAGTTTGCACTTATCCTGTCAGAACATACGTTTCAACTTTTCATCTCGCCCAAGAAGGGCCATTTACTTTTCCCAGTCCAGAGAAATGAACGCGTGTTAGTCGCGTAATTGTGATATGTACGTTCAGCTGTCCGTCGTGATCGACGTAATCTGTATCTAGCTGGTTGACTAGGCACCGTAGATCCCTTGCCGCACGTTATTTGTGTGCAGCAGCTAGGTTCTCATCACCGTATTGTGCAAGTAACGATAGCCACGTCGGGCGATTTCAGCCGATAGTTGCAGGCTTCTCCTCGAGTTGGATTGAAGCTCAATTGTTTGCTCTATGAATAGAAGCTCACCGGGTACATTTCCAGCTTGAAAATATCTGGCAACTTCCCGGGGCCGGCCACCGAAAGCCTGTTATTTTTCGACATTTGTAATGGAAACTGCCACTAGTAAACAGAAATTGAATACTTCCAGGGTGATATCAAGCAGTGCACCAGAAAAGTCGATCTACAGGCCTATGTCATCATCATCTGAAAGCCTTCAGCTCTACAAACCTTGTACAGGTTATAAGGGTTAAGTGAACGTTTCTATCATGATGAATAATCGGGATAGCACATCTCGAGTAACGAGGACGCAGGAGTTGGCATCAATCTACACCCGCAGAAGATACAGGACAAACTCTAGGTACAGAGGTGATCCTTTCGCATATTTTACGCCAACGGGTATACTGTAGGCTGTTGAAAGTTCCAAAAATTATTCTGGCTGCAGGACCACCTGCAACTTTCGTCCATTGTACGCAACACAAATTTTGCGGTAATTTGCACTACCTTGTTTTATTAGGCACTGCTTTCTAATTCAAGGTACCGGTTGACCATAAAATTCGTTCACTTATGTAAATCACCAGCGTAAAGAATATGCAGAAAAACGCGTTCGATATGAACACTTTTAACTATGAAGTGGTAGCCTCAAAACATCATATTTCCCAAGGGATCATTTTCGTCGATCCACATATTGGATATAATTAATGGCTGCGCCTGAGATCCGTTATCAGTCCATTTCTCACAACCTTGTGTTTCAGCAGAAAAACAACGTCAGGTACAACGAGCATACCGAATACCCTAAATGAATGACGAACCCTGCGAAAAATGTAGCAGCAACATTCTGTAAAACCGAACACTCGGTACGCCATTGGCAAGCTGTTCTCATCAGGCAGTAGAAGATGACCGACTGTTCACGGATTCATGAATTGATGCACGGGATCGAGGATTTCGCCAAAGTTTCCCGGGTCGGTTGTGTTTGTGTCGTTCTGCGGCTGTCGTTCACCTGAAAGGCACAAGCGAAAAAAGGGTGTAGCACTGCTCTTTAAGTTCTCAGCGCGGGGCAGTAAGCTTGCCAGCACAAGGAAACATATATAAAAACTTCTAAAATGCCTTGAACTGGGTAATACATGCAGCGTGAACAACCGTCGGAGGAAGGTTATTCCACGCAGCTACTACCCCAAATGAGAAAAAATTTTGCCTAATGAAAGTGTGCACTCAGCTTGAAAATCTTCTTACCATGTCCCCGCCGTGTGTTCGCTGGCTCAACGGTGAAAAACCTGTTGGCCAAACCTTGTTCAAACAGGGCATAAGTAAGAATTAGGTCCCCTCGGAGGCGGCGATACTCGAGGGGAAAGAGGTCAAGCGCCGTGAGACGCATTTCGTAGTCCACGGATTTAAGGCCCGCAACCATTTTCGTAGCAGCTCGCTGGACACGCTCAGTAAGGGTTACGTCCTTCGTGCGCTCTGAGTAGACAACTTGGTTGGCGTGTTCAAGAAGTGGTCTGATGTAGGCCCCATAGAGTATTTGGAAGTCCATGCGAGTAATACGGGGGAAGGTGCGCCTAATCATTCGTAGAACGGCGAATGCCTTTTGGGCCGATTTCTCATGGTGCATTGAGAAGGACATGTTTGAAGAGAGCCAGATACCCAAATCCTTTTTGGTATCTATCTTCGTGATGTCTTCTGGTCCATTCTCACTATGCACGACATAGGCATCCGCTGAGTCTCCTCCAAATGACATATGGACGCACTTCTCGTCATTCGGAGGAAGGTGCCAGTCCAACGACCACTGTTTTGCAGCGTCTACATCCATTTGGAGGGCACTGGCATTGGTACTCCAGGATTTCAAGTCGTCCGCAAAAAGTAGACATGGACTTGAAAGAACGTCTGGAAGGTCGCTGACGTATATCAGAAACAGCAGTGGTCCCAGAACGGAGCGTTGAGGAACTCCAATGGAGACCGGCGCCGGAGAAGAGTAGGTCGAGCCTACTTTCACTCGGAATGTTCTGTCTGATAGGAACGCCTTGATCCAGAGTAGGATCTTCCCCTAAACCCCGTAAGACTCGAGTTTGTGGAGCAGCGGGACGTGTGGGACTCGATCGAATGCTTTTGAGAAGTCGAAAAATATGGCATCTGATATAAGTCCCTCGTCCTTGGCTTGGGTTAAGCTGTCCATAAATACGAGCATGTTCGTCACGCAAGAACGGTTTGGGAGAAATCCGTGTTGAACTGGAGACATCAAGTTGTTGAAGGTGAGGTGGTCTAGGATGGCTCGCTTCAGAATGCGTCCATATCTTTCCAGCAATCAGAATATGATATAATGCCGGACCCACAAGCGACCTGATCAGTCAACCAGTCAGGCGCGAGTTAGGTTCATCGGACAACGCACTGTCGGATTTTGATTAATGAATAGACCTAAACGCAGGGCTTTGTTTTACTGTGTCGTCGTCAATTCTGCTGACATGGCCCCGCATTCTGAGTTTCTTTTCAGAAATAATAAATGGCCGTCGGTCGGGTGCATGGCCACCGCGTGACTCAAAGGAGGGTTGAGATGCGACTAGCCTGATAAAATAGACTGCAGTACTCGCAAAGACAAGATTCCAACAAAGACCAAAGTTGTGGGTAGCTATTTGCCTTAACTACTGAGCCATGTTGATCGCCTGTCTACGGTGATCCCACGAGGGCGGTCGCGGTGCATTCTCCGATTGACCGCCGGCGGAGTAGCTAAGGGGCCTCTCGCGGTAGAGCCGGAAGCGAAGGTATCCCGGGGGCAATGTTGGGTGTATCATTCTTTTGGGAGTCAGGAACTGCAGATCTCTTGGCACATTTCGGGTCAGCCAGTCTAGGCCTTTACTACGCCGGTTGTAACGACCGTTTTGATTTCTTGAGCAACGAGCACCAAGGTTAGGAACCAAACCGGCAAAACTCCGAAAGAATGGTTACACAAATGTGCTGTACTATAAAAATAAAAGTAGTTACACGGATACAAAATTACAAACCTCAACGGTTTTCGACAAACGGTGAGGTACTCCAAAAAGCAAGCAAAGCTGAGATGGATCAACAGCCAATGCGTGATCAAAACCGGGTCGCAAATCGATGCAATAAAACAAAGCTATGGCTGACCAGAGTTTTGGTCCAAAAATAGTATGTCTGACGCGGTAAAAACGATTTGCATAGCAAGGAAAACGGAAGATACAAAGGTCTTTGCCAAACTGAAATAGAGTTCAATTATATCAAAAATAAAAAGGGGCGGTTCATTTGGGTTGTTAACCGAGGAGGCAGTCATTCACAATGGGAGGCAATTTTTAAGATATACAAAGTTGCAACATCGGTGTCAACTAATTCAGTAGCAAACCGTTCGATGAAGAAGCTCACGGTCGTGTAATTTTGTCGTTTAATTTGTCTTCTAACAACACATTACACACGCACACATAACATTGCGGTAAACCTCTGCTTGGCCCGGTATCTCGCGCTCCATCATCGTTTAGCCATGGTTCACGCACCCTGGACATCTCCTTTCTGTTTGAATTTTTCCAATGGTAGCTGCCGTCTCATTTGCCTTCTCCACGACCTGTTTTTTTCCAGCGGCTGTTTGCCGTTTGCTCGTTCGAAATGGCTGAGCTGGCTTGGTTTCCCCCGACCGGATAAAGTATCTGGTAACTGGAGTTCTTTATTAGTGCATAAGCCGCAGTTTGACTGCGTGGTGGCATGCCACCTTACAGATCTGGTAGCATGCACGAGGGATGAAAACCTCGTGTGATGGTTGGTACATCCTGCAGGGAGGGTCACCCTGTTGCGTTACACCATGACGCTTTCGTATACCCGCCACCCCTCCAGTAGCGCGGGTGCTTCGTTCATCGCCGGTGGTTCTGGGCATGGCCTTTAATTCAGATAGTCCATAAAAAGGCACTGTTGTCTTCCGTATGTTGCTGCTGGGCTTGACTCGTCCGGTCGTTTCATTTAACTGACAAAGCTATAAAATTACAGTGGGAAAAAAGAAAAATCGTAAAAAACACAAATGGGTTAACCTGAAGACTCTGTGATGCCCACCGCTTACATCGACGTGCGGAGCTGTAGCCGCCTTCGTCATAATTGGGGTTGCACCGCACAAAAGCCCACTTCGTCAACCAAACAACACACGCACCTACCTACTGCTCCCAGGGGTGGATACACAAAAAAATGTATAATATATATGCAATGAGCTTCCTAAGCCCTCCACTACCAGCATATAAGGTTAGCGCCTAAAGGCTTTTTGCCATGAACCGCTCGTTGATTGAAGCTGATAGCAGTGATTCGGAACCTGGAGACAATTACTCTTGTATTCACCTTCCCTCCTAGATTGTGGTACTGTTCAACTCACGCAATAACCCCCAGAAAATCTAGACAACCTTCTCGGAAGTTCTACTCCCGTCAGTTCTTGTGTTTGATTTCCCTTACCACATCTTGTCGCTGCGTACTTATAACGATTTTTCTGTTTCTGGTACTATAATAGCTTGGACAGTCTTTGATCGCTAGGCTACTAAGTACACGTCTACCCCTATCCCGTCTTATTTAATCACTTGTTGCTACCACCCTGTTTGGCTGTTATCCACCCCATCTGATCTGTGAGTTACACCCAAATGGATCCCCATCCAGACCAAAAAATACTTGCGAGCATACATTGGGTTTGTTTTACATCTGCGGATTCCCTGGGCCAACCCAAAAAAAATCCCGTCGTCCACGGATTTGCACATCCCAGCTCCATCACCTCAAACATGACGTCCGTCACGGGGTTGTCCAAAAACCGAAGTATGTCATTGCAATGATGACACGGCACTGCCATACCCAGTTTGATAGCATACCCGCAACTGTACACGTCCTCTGCTGAACCTACCGTTCGGATGTAAACATCTCGTTGACTTTCATTCTATGCTCCTCACAAAGCCAGTCATTTTCTGTGCAGTTCGCCTTCCGGTTTGTGTGCTGTCACCAACTCCCTCCCCCAAGGAACTTTTACACCCGAATCCACTGCAACAGCGGCACTAGTGAGTCTCTACAGTTTCAATGTACCCCGTGACCCTGAGATTCCTGCTACCATTTGTGCGTATTGCTGATTCCTCTACTTTATCATCCCCACTTACGCTTTTTGTGACCCTGGCCATAATCCCAACAGTCCAAGGCCGAAATGGCCCCACCTGTGGGTTTAGACTTTAGTTCAAATTGACCTGCCGGACCGCGGCAATCCTGCTACCGCACCAGATTTGTTGTTCTGGCTCACGATTTTTCGCAATTTGAAGTTTTTATCATGTTCCAGGCAGTATACCTCTTTTTTTGCCCACCCTCGTTCCGTTTTTGTCCGCCACCTTCAAATCTTAACGATCTGATCTTTTCTCAGCTTCATATGCTCCCCCAGAAGTAAGATAAACTCCTGGAAACTGTGGTTACATCCCTATGCCGGTTTAGGCGTGACCAAGTGTACATCGTATATTATCCACTGTTCATGAAACTGTCCTTTTTTCGTGCAATCCCCAGTACCCGCCAATTGCGCCCAGTTATGCTTTATTCTGACTGTAATCGTGTGATCATGCTTGACGGTATGCCACTAACTAATTGGGGATAAACAGTATTATTATTATTGTTTCCGTCAATTTTTCTTTGGCTGGATGGTACAATGCATGGTTTGAGGATTCCGGTGGAACAAAGTCTCTGCTGGTTACACTGTCGGGTAAATTCGGGTTCAGTGTTGCCCAATATATCAGCAAAAACTTTCGTAAACTCCTCCGCCGGTGCCTTCCTATGGACCCTTCTAGCGCGCGCATTTGTCTTCAATATGATTCGCCTGCCCATTCAGCCGCAGATGAAATCGTGTCGGCTGGACATGGGTTACGTCACACCACATAAACTGCGAAAGCTGATTAGGTGCGACAGGTGTGTTGTCAGGTGCGACAGTCTTTGGGGTTCCAGCTGAATCCGCAGGGTGCAGTGGCAGCTGCTGAAACGATCACCGGTAGGACTTCCAAGCAGCAGTATCTACTATCAGGTGCCGAGTGCCAACTAGACCTGCACATTCGATTTGAAACCAGCGTCATGATTTGGAAGGTTGCGGCCACGGGGTCGGATTTTTCCGTGGGTGATTGAGGTGCTCCGCTACAATGAAATCAAGGTTTGGAGATATGTTCGACTTGAGTGTTCACCAGGGTCGAGATTACGGAGCTTCAGTTGAGGGCCTTTACTTTACTTCTCCTCCGTTACCCCTTGTGAAGCTGTTCCTATATGGCCAGCTGTATCTACACTGGAATAAATGCTGGGTCTTTAACAGAAATCAATGTCTGCGACACCTGTCTGGGTGGGGCGTCAACACTTCCTGCGGCGGGGCACTCGCCCGCGCACTGTGGTGGTGCTTGATGGCATGCTGTGGCGCGTTTCTGTTCATTTTACTCCGCAGCTAAAAAACCGAGTGCCAAATTCAGGGGTTTCCGCTGCTACATCTTTGTTTAGCGAGGCTCAGAAAGTATTGAAATGATGGTCATGCCCCAAAGACGATTGCTCAAGCAGTTCATTGATGTTAAATAGTTTCGCTTGTCCTGTACCGCAGGAACCAAAAGCAACGCCCTGGAGGCGACAGCTTTTTGGCATGGTCGTCATCATTTGCGTGGTAAATTACTTGAATACCAAGGGGTTTAACGCTTTCTTGCCATGTCGTGGACTGAGTGTCTCTGGATCATCTCCAGCTGATATAAGTATGGGTGAAATAGACTGTTCGAGGCATAAAGCCCTCTGGCACGCGAAGTAGATGCCCCAGCCAGCATGACCTACAAAGCTTCAATATCTCATTCACCGTGCTAAATCCTCTTTCTTAAAACCATCTGATGTACCTCAGAGCCACTGGCCCGATTTTCCCACCAGAAGTGTTCAGTGCTTTTGGGATACCGGTGGTTAAACAGCGAGGACCTTTGCACACGCGCACATGGTCCACGCTTCTGCTTTATACAGCGCTGTAAGTTCTGCCACTGACCGACACACTGACGTTACGTCGACCCCACAGCTGTCGGAACTTGGCAAGTGCTCTCTAGTCTTCCCGTTTCGAGAAGTAATCTCACCTTATTTCAGTCTACATAATATCTGTGTGCAAACGACTGGGAGGCATTTTGGTCACCAAAATTTCGGAGGCGGGCGGGGTTCCTAAATTCAGAGACACGACCGACACCCTTTCGTTCACGTAAAACCCCACCTTGGTTCCCAAACTTTCGTCCCTTCCGAGTAGTGAGCAACATACACAAAACATTCCAGAGAGCGCCCTGGATGGCGAGGCTACCGGGGTGAGGACACGAAGGATTGCGCATAATGGTTTTGTGCCTTTGTTAATATTGGGATCACCACCGGTCCGCTGTTCCATAACATAATTTTTAGTTCCAACTCTTCCCTAGTATAGTGGTGGGGATACCGATCGTGGCTTCAACACTTCTTTCAAAATTGCAAGGTACATACTATCCAGGCCGGGCGCCTGATCGCTTTGAAAATGTGTTATTTCATGCTAAATTTCTCTTGCTGAAGGCAAGTGGGTGTCGTTGTTTCATTCACGGTCAGTGGGCCCTTCCATAAGTTGTGTTGAAAAGTGTCAGCTGAACCGCTCCGTCGCTCAAGCAGACGACGCTGCAACTGGGTTACCGTTTCATCTATTTCGCAGATTGCTTCACCGACGCGCATCTATTTTTAGCCGATTCTGGGGCCGGCAAAAATGGCGCTACTGTTGCCCGCAGTGAGGCCTTCTCCGTCTCCTGAACCTTCATAATCCATAATTTTTCTTCAAGCTATTGTCTGCCCTTTCGTTTGAGGGGTTTACGAGCACAACCACAGTCGCTAGTTGCTGGTATGACTTTTTTGGCAGCAATGAGCCCCCAATCTCGCCGAAATCCAGCGTTTCTTCCGTCAGGCTGGGTGACCTGGACAGAGTTGTAAACGCTATGAGCACGGCCATTCAACACCAAAGCAATCACCATCAGCATGACCGCGCGTTAAGAGTAGGGGCATAATCTAACTTAACGTTATCTTAATCACGGATTCACGGACACGCGGACGGATAGACATGATCGAGTCTTGTGCTCAAGCATTCCGGTTCTGGTTTGTTCTTGTCGTTCAGCGGCTTTCGTTCACCTAGAAGGCACAAGGATAACGAGAGTGAAGCACTGCTCTTTAGTTTCACAGTGCGGGCAGTAAGCCTGCCAGCGAGGAGACTTAAATAAAAAAGCGTTTATACGTGCTTTGAACTGAGTACTTGATGCAGTATGAAAAATCGTCGGGGGAAGGTTATTCCACGAAACAACTACCTGAAATGAAAGCATGTACCCTGAGCCTAAAAATCCTCTCACAACGTCCCCGCTTTGTGGTAGTTATGTCAACGGTAATAAGCCTGGTGGAAGAACCTCGTCCGAACGCGAAATAAATAAGTATTAGTTCTCCTCGCAGGCGACAATACTCCAGGGGACTGTGGACAAGCACCGCGAGTCATACTCAACGGATTTTAGGCCGTCAACGAGTTTTGTAGCAGCTCGCTGGACACGCTCAATGACGGCTATCTTTCTCGCGTCCCGAGTAGACAACTTGGTTGGCGTATTCAAGGATCGGTCTGACACAGGCTTCATTAAGTAGTTGGAATTCCATCCGAGTAACACGGTGGAAGGTGCGCCGAGTCGTCCATAGAACGGCGGATGCATTTTGCGCCAATTTTACATGGCGCAGTGAGAGGGACGTGTTTGCAAAGAGCCAGATACCTAAATCTGTTTCGGTACCTATCCTTGTAAAGCCTTGTGCTCCATTCTCACCAAGCCCGACAAATGTATTTGCTGGGTCTCCTCCGAATGGCACATGGACGCACTTTCCGTCATCCAGGGGGAGGTACCAGTCCAACGGCCACTGCTTTGCAGCGTCTACATTCACTTGGAGGGCATTGACATTTGGATGACAGGATGTCAAATCTTCCACAAAAGTAGACATGTACTAGAGAGAACATCTGGAAGGTCGTTGACGAAGATGAGAAAAGAAGTGGTCCCAAAACAGAGCTTCGGGGAACTCCAAAAGAG
The DNA here is from genome assembly GCA_004794785.1 of Opisthorchis felineus. Taxonomy (NCBI): domain Eukaryota; kingdom Metazoa; phylum Platyhelminthes; class Trematoda; order Opisthorchiida; family Opisthorchiidae; genus Opisthorchis; species Opisthorchis felineus. The sequence goes on along the minus strand of SJOL01005865.1, from coordinate 329,085 downwards.
ACCGGTACCGAGGAAGTGTAGTTCGAGCCTGCTTTCACTTGGAATGTTCTGTATGATAGGAACGCCTTAATCCAGCGTAGAAGTTCCCCTTTAAACCCGTGAGACTCGAGTTTGTAGAGCATCGGTACGTGTGGGACACGATCGAATGCATTTGAGAAGTCGAAAAATATGGCATCCGTTTTAAATCATTCGTTCTCAGCTTGAGTTAGGCTGACCATAGTTACGAGCATGTTCGTCACGCGAGAACGTTTTGGGAGGAATCCGTGTCGCATTCGGAGTGAACTTGGAGGTGATTTAAGACTACCCGCTTCAGAATGCGCTTAATCGCCTCGAGTGGTATGTTAGTGAGGCTAATAGGCTTGTAGCTGCCGGGTGATAATTGGTCGCCCTTTTTAGAGTAGCGCGACAATCGCCCACTTCTAGGCATAGGAAAGGTCGCCTTTGCCGAACGCCTGACGAAACACCGGGTGTTAATTCTTTGCCAGTGCTAGCGGCCACTCCTTCGGGATCCTCGGTTGGACCTCGTCCAGCCCCAAAGCGCTGAAGGGATTTGTCTTGTTGACAAGCGTCCTCCACCATAAAGGCCAAGTCGGTTAGGGGCCGTTCATAGTTGCGCCTTGCAAAGATTGGATATCATGAGGTCCATGGGGCAGAATGCAAGCCTGTATAGTGTTTCCTGTAGGCTTCGGATATCCCTATTTGGTCAATTAGGTTCCCCGTTTCCCTCCCACGGGAAGAAGGTTATCGGCTTATTTATTTGGTGGTCTTATGTGCTCAAATAGTACATTTTTTCCGGCTAGTTCTGGTATCGTAGCCTGTTTCCGTATGTTGTTTAGGTGGATTTCTTAGTTGCGAATTTTACGAATGGCCGGCTCATCTTCTGTGTCCTTCGTTGTTATGTTTTTGAAGAGTGCTTTGGACCTCGTTTTCAGAGGACGCCGAATCCTTTCAGGTAGATTTTGGTCTATTCGACTGCGCGCTGGTTTCTTTGGGATGAACATCGCGTCAGCCTTGTGAAGTTTCCGGACAATAGTCACGGATGTCTCCTCCACTGAAGCGAGTCCCAGTCAATTTGGTCAAGGAAAATCAACATCTATGAGAAGTCTGCATGGCAGAAGTTTCGAGTCCGCGTTTGAGGTTCCGGGTTCCTGCCCCAGTGGCGGATGAACTCAAAAGTCAGCACACAGTGGTCACTACGTTCCAGTGGAGCCCTAATTAACAGTTGATCAACGGAGCGTCATTCCTTGGTGATAACTCGATCCAGGAGATGGGTATTTATTTGCTTTCTCCACCCCCGTACGTTTGATCTCTGCTTGGTTTGCCAATCCATAACTGCAATTCACCTTCCTCAAAGGCTACCGTGTCGGACACTGGCATACTAGAATGTGTCCAAACCTACTTGCACATTTGCGTCCGTGCCCCGTCTGCTGGGCCTCCTACCTGTTCCGTCATGATCTCCGTGTGATCGCGCCGCCCATCACAATCACGATACTAGTCCTGGAAATGCCAACCGCAACCCACACCACCGAGCTGATGTTCTGCTTGCCATCGCCTGTCGCGCAGCCAATGGCTCTAATCTATGCCGATTATTGACTAACTTGCGCACTTGTTGAAACCATGAACGTGAATAATTGAGATATCCTGTATAATTTGTTTTTCTTCTTTTTAAAAAGCAACGTAAGCTTTCGAACCCGCCTTTCATTTGATATTCGGGGTCATCAAACCTAAGCGTGCTTAAAGTTTTGTATGGGGAGCCCCAACAATGGCTTTTCAGCCAGATCGGCTGGATAGAGTTAAGCTACTGGAATTCGTCAAACTTGGAGACCTGATTGGCTCTGCCCCCGTGCGCGTAACGCTGATGACAGAGAAATGATAACCGGGTTCGAACAATAGCGGGATCAGAGTCACTTTGTATATCCCAGGGGAAACAACTAGCGTAAGCTGAAGTTCCCCATTTAAAATTGATGACCATCCGATATAACGTAGTGCTTGAAGGACTTGCGGTTTCTGGCCTCTAAGAACTCGATGTGAGCGCTTGTGCTGAAAATTTGTGCTCTCATCATTATCAGTACGCTGGGCACAGAATCCAGGCATGCCCCTTAACTCCGCTTCACCCGGATTTAGTCGTCCAGTTTGAACGTTAACATCACCCCCACAAAGTCTATGGCCACTGCTCTTGGTGACCGGTGCAGTAGCAACAAACCTCGAAGAAACCAGTCCCTCTCAGATTCAAATCTGCAGTCTGTCAACGCATATGTTGATATGACAGATAAACATAATTTGCGCCGTTGACTTGCATTGACCAAATTGACCTAGAAAACCGTACGACGCAAAGGTGGCCGTTTATTAGTATCCAGCCCTGGGAATGAGTGCTACTCCGATAATGTAGATAAAACGAGCCACTGCAGTAAGAGAACCAGACAGAGGGAGAGTGAGATGGAGGCAGCTGACATCGTCCCAAAACAACCGGCATCGAGACTGAAAGGAATTCCTGTTGTCCAACATCACAGACTGCGTATAGTGAAATCCGCAACGTTAATCAAATCCACTGGGTTCATTAAGGGATTATTTTTGTTTATATTGATAGGCGATAGTTTAGACACGTGAAAATGGTTGGGAAACTGGCAAGCGCACTGACAGCTGAACACAGCCGAAATGCTTGTGGAAGGGTCCGTTGTGGTCTTTAAACCTGTTTGCACTCCTATTCACGGATTCACGGATTGGTACACAGGATCGAGGCTTTTGCCCAAGTTTCCCGGGTCGGTTGTGTTCTTGTCGTTCTGCGGTTGTCGTTCACCTGAAAGGCACAAGCGAAAAAAGGGTGTAGCACTGCTCTTTAAGTTCTCAGCGCGGGGCAGTATGTNGCACGTGTGAACTCTGTAGCAGATTGAACAGTGAAAGAATTCTTTCACAAATTCGCACGAGGAAAAAACGAAACCAATTTCGAACGTGCCTTTAACCCGCTATTCCACCGACCACGGTGTAAAAGAAGATGCAGTAGTATGCGGCAGCCTTTATTAGGGTAGATGAAATTTGGTGAAAATGAACCAAAGGTTTTCAAGGACAGCGAATCAGCATCTTCATAGTGAGGTTAGTAGCGCCGAGCTGAAAACCCTTGACCCTGATTGGCTCATATACTGTTTGGTCCGTGGCCAGCTCCCGACGCATCCGCCTTTTGGAGTGGCACTCGTCCGCACAGGATGTGGGTGAGCGCCTATGGACGGAGGACTGCAAGGACCCAGGCCGGTCACCTGAGCCCCCTTTAATCACATCTGAGTGATCTAGTTAGAGTCGATGCTTGCCATACATACCACAAATAGCAAGTTATCCGGTTTTTTGCTGCCCGTTGCTCACCAGTGTGGATGGCTGGAACAGTTCCCTCCTTGTCCAAGCTTGATATGCCAGCAGGACATTCTGGGTGCGATGTAGCAAGTCCTTCGGGGAATTCCGTCTGCTGGAGAGCGGGAGCATTCAAGTTCAGCAATGTAGCCTGCGGCAGTTGGTCGTAGTCTGCAATACTTGTGTCTGTGGGCTGGTTGATGGGGGGCGAGAAGGTAAACGGCTGGGTTTCTTGTGGATCCGTATGCTGAACCATACTGCCAAGCCATGAAACAAACATGTCGAAACGTTCCTGATCAAAACGTTGATGCAGTGCTCGAACATATTTCCAGGCCATGTTCAATGAGGCCCTAGTGGTTTGAGTTCCCCGCACCCAGAATATCCTGCTGGACTTTCAAGCTTGGCTAAGGAGGGAACTGTTCCAGACATCCACACTGGTGAGCAACGGGCAGTGGCAGTGTATGACGCAAGGTACCATCCTCGGGCGGAAGTCATCGATGGACCAGCCACCGGACCAGCTTTGCAAGAATTTCTGGAAGACAACAACGTATGTGCTGAACGCGGTCTTGAAAAGCCAGAGGAGAACGAAGGACGCACAATAAACTGGGTGCAGTGTTCATACTATTCACGTTGGTACCATCGAAGTTGCCTTCGGTGAATGTTCTGGTTGCGTGGCTGATTGTCTCTTGTCGACGATCCCTCAGTATGGTGGTGTGCTCGTCGCTGCTCACAACCGTAAGCGGATGGGTTGAGCACAAGTCGGATGCCATTTTGGAGATGGCGTACGGCATTAGTCGACGGCATGAGTTGTCTAATTCAGGATGGCCGACAATGTGTAGTTCGCGACGAGACGCATCCGATATGGCTTTCTGGCGGTTCCATATCAGGTACGTCGCGCTCATCCGTGACACTCATATGGCTTCCCACAGTCCGATTCGCCCGTTGAGCAATTCCATCTTGAGGCATCGGTGCATGGCGTCGACCATGTTTGTGTCATGAATTCCATAGTTTGCTCCACGCGGCATCCTACAGTTGGCCCATTTCGAAGCGTTAGGCAAGATGAAAGAGTTTATGTACAGAAAAAAAGGTCGGTTATTTACTCGAATAAGTTCTACAGAGGCTAAATACCTCCAGAAGTTTGATTTATGCATAGCCGTAATAAACGCCTAGAGGAACTGGATAGTGGAAAACGTTTAATAATGTTACGTATTATGTGAACGCGACATAATAAATGATTAACAAATGGAAATACACTAAGTATTGCGTTCCCGATGGCCAGCGCACCGTCATACATGATGCACTTTACGTGAGAGCCACCAACAAATTCGAGAAAAGTCAGCAGGAAAGTTCCCACGTCATTCTCTGTCTCCCGCCAAAGAAAACCAATAGCTACAGGGAGACTTTTACGACAGCCATCTACAATAAGCAGCTAGTACAAGAAATGTTTCTGTTGGTTGATAGAAAAAGTGCTATCTATTAGTAAGAAATCTAGAAACCTTCGGAACAGTTCAGGCATTTCGGAGGTTGAATACAAAAAATGCGATATTCGGTTGTCTTCATCCCGCAAACAGCGTGCTCGTCCTTGTTCGTTGAATTGGGTTTCCAGGTCGAGAATGCAACCTGTGAAAAGCGTATATTTAGCAACATAAATAGGACTTACTTGGATTGTTCCGCCCGAACACATGCTGCGCCCGAATGTTTCCGACGTAGCTGTTGGTGAGATACTTGCCGAACTTCGATCTCACGTAGAACCGGATGTTGAAGCAGCGGCTCCGGCATTCAAACACTGGCTGGATGGTCTCCAGTTCCTCGGGCAGCAGTCGACGGTTTCGGCTGAATCACCGAGATGCTCGTACTTGTGAAGCATATTAAATCTAGTAATTCGAAAGGAGTTGCCCAGCCTGCCAACGTTGAAGTACACCTCGCACTGTGTGATCGAGCAGTCGGCGTCGTTTTCCATCGTTAGGACGACGTACAAATCCTTTTCGGTGGCACTGGTACTTGATAAAGGTTTTATCACCGGGGGAATTTGCTTTCGAGGTGCGCACGCTGTGGTACGATCCTGAAATTCGCTCGAACTGCTTGACGTGGTGCACGAGTTCGTGAACGTTGCAGAATAGGCGGCTGCCCAGGTTATCCTCGAACCGGGTGGCAAAGTTCACTGCGTACTTTTTAGCAGAGACACGGGCAATTGCAACGACCGGTTGTGTAGTTGAGGAAGCCATAATGAGTGTGCCTCAAAGGTATGCGCGGACACTTATGTAGGTCAGGTCAACCAATGGAAATGAGTAATCAGCCCATATCTTCGACGAAAGATCACTACTGAAAGCGTGTTATTAGTGTAAATTGAACGCGAAAAAAACATTTGGAATTTTGGACAGAAATGAGAAATCAAAAAGGTTGCGGTAATATTGATATTCTTGTCTGAGAACCCTAATCGTCCTCCTGTCTAGTTGTTGGCACCCTGGTAGCATCCCAGCCCACGTACAACCATGAATTACACAAATGCAAATAAACTCATGCCACGTCGGCCGTCGCGTGGTATCATCAATCGGGTCGCCTTACTCGCTGCATACAGCAGAGCAGGTAAGCGAAAACAGGATACTGCTGACGTCTCCCTTCTCTCTCCTTCGCATACTTTTTCTTTCCCTTCTCCCCACTCCATTAATAACTCTCTCCTCAGTAGTTATGACTGATGACTCCGTTCGTCCTGCGTCCGTTTTGTAGGCAACATCTGCGCGTCATACGGTGCCGACATCCTCAGACGCCTCGAAACCAATCTTCAAGCCTTGACGCCCAGTCTATCTGGCCGCTTTAAATGTCCGCACTCTGAAGCAAGCTGCTCTTGCTCACACACTGGACTCGCTTCGCATTGATGTGTGCTGTGTATCAGAAACAAGAATTCAAGATGCAAGCACAGTGGTTGAGCTAACCGCCCCATCACTCTCCACTCGCTTCCGGCTACTCACTTCTGGTGATCCAGAGGCTGCTGCGGTAGGGTGTGGTTTGGTATCGCCTTAGTCACCGGCGGAAACATCCTTGTTTGCTTGGATACTCGTTGATAGTCGCCTGTGTGTGGTTCGTCTGGCAACGCCTACGAAAGAGTCTCACAAACGGGAAGTTTATCGCTGTCGTGTCTGCTCGCGTCCCAACTGACTGTGGCTCTGATACCGTCAAAGACAAGTTTTATTACGCGCCGAATGCCCTGCTGCGGTGGGCTAAAAGCTCAGATATCGTTGTGATTGCCGGAGATCTAAATGCACAAGTGGGCAGGCTTAGTGCATCTGAGACTCAATTAGGTGGTCGTCATGAATTGGACTCGGAGGAATATCCCCGCCGGTCATAAACACAACTTGGCCCGACATATCATCAGGCGTCAAGTGGAAGTGAGCGTCCACACCTACTGTGAAGTCAGTTGGAAGCGGAAATCCAAGGAAATGGTTGAGGCCCAGAAATCTGTCGTCATCGGCATGTTAGCGTATTACACCCATTGGATATCTTTTTCTGACAAAATCAACAAACTGATGAAAAATAAAACATTCCCTCTACCTTCCGACGTCGAATCAGCCTTCGGCAACGAAAAACCGAACTAGGAAATGCTACGTTAATTACAATAGATTGTAATGAGCCTTTGGTTGTTGAAACGGATGCCTCCGATGTTGCTATAGCCTCATTTCTCAGCCACAACCATCGACCGGTTGCCTTTTTCTCGAAGACACTCAATTTGAGCGACAAGAATCATTCTGCCATCCAGGAGGCCTAGCTGTCTTTGAATCCATCAGGAAATGGCGGCACTATCTACTCGGAAGACCTTTCAAAATGATCGGCGTTCAGTCACATTCATGTACGGCGGTGGACAGGAGGGTAAAGTGAAAAACGGCAAAATACAACGCTGGAGGATTGAGTTGTCCGAGTACAGGTATGATGTCATATACCGACCTGGCAAGGACAATCATGTCGCCGACACTCTGTCACGAAACATATGTGCTTTCATGGGGAGCAACAATCAACTTGGGGAGCTTTATAACTCCCTCTGTCATGCAGACATTACTCGTATGTTTCATTTTGCGCGTTGCAAGTATCTCCCCTACTCCGTCGACGATGTCAAGCGCGTTATTTCCTCCGGCAAAGTGTGTGCCGAACTGAAGCCAAGATTCTGGGAATCCTCTGGTAGACTCATTAAAGCGACACAAACTTTTGAGCGCCTGAGTTTGAATTTTAAAGGTCCCCTGCCATCTAATACACGCAACCGTTACGATAATTGACGAGTCCTCCAGATTCCCATTTGCATTTGCGTGTGCGGACATAACCTCAGCAACTGTGATTGACTGTCTCACACAAATCTTCTGTTTGTTCTGAATGCCAGCCTATATCCATTCCGACAGAGGCTAATCGTTCGTGTCGTCTGGGATCAATAGCTTTCTTCTGGAGAAAGGTGTTGCTATGAGTCATACATCGGCTTATAGTTCACAGTGTAACGGTCAATTTGAGAGTCTCAACGGTACCCTCTGGAAAACACTAAGCTTAGCGTTGAAATCTCACAATCTACCGCCTTCCCATTGGGAATCGCTACTCCCTGATGCTCTACACAGCCTCCAATCACTGTTATGTACGGCCACCAACTGTGCTCTACACGAACGTTTGTTTCAATACACACGTCGCTCAACATTTGGAATATCGTTTCCATCTTGGTTGACCACCCCTGGTCCAGTTCTGCTGCAACTTGGTGATAGGTCATCCAAGTATCAACCGGTAGTAGAAGTCAACCTTCTGAACTGCAACCCACACTACGCACACATTGATCATCGAGACAGAAGAGTTGAAACCGTGTTCCTTCGCCGTCTAGCCCTAGCAGTTCAGAATACAACTGACGACGTTCTCAATCTATCTGAATCCAACGGGGACACTGAACACCCAGATATGACTGAAACAACCGGACGTCAGCCCGATAGCTCTCAAGCATCTGAACCCTCTTCGGTACCGTCCTCCGAAGACCAACCGAGTTATCCTGAGATGGCCGAAGTGGTTAGAGCGCGAATTTACTGACCGCAAGGTTCGTGGTTCGAACCCGACCTCTGCCTCTCGACTTCCCCTGTCTAGGCTTGGGCAACCTGGCAGTATCCCAGCCCTCGTGCTTCCTTCTGGTAGCATGGCAGTTAGGCACCGAAAGGGTGCTACAGCTGAACGATTTTTTTTTCTAGAACAACAGCGACGCGTTCATCCTTACAGTTTGAGGAACAGAAAAGCCTGACTCAGTACATCATTTCCTATCTACGTCAGCACATATGTGTCCAGTCAAACAATGCCGGGGTGAATGTCATGATTTTGTGTGTGCTTGTTATTATACTTACCCTATATACTCGTATTGAACCTTTGTATGTACATTTCAGCTCATCCACGCTTGTTCTAAGACAAGTAAAACGTTTATCCTCGATAACCCGGACTCTGTTCTAACTCGTTCTCGGCCACATTCTAAACGTCTGACCCAGTTGTCTGACACAGTCTGTTTGTCTCATCTAGATGCAAATAGGCTACACAGTCGATGGCTGAGAGATTCACCGCCATCCTTGAACAGACGAACTGGAAGGTGTTAGGATGACTGCCTCCAAACGAACAAATCCACTTTGCTAACGATTGTCTTGTATACTGAAACCTTGTTTCTACATTTCAGCTTCACTGACATCCTTTTGGACTGTCAGCTCTTTTTTATATTCTGGTTCAGTTGAATTTCATATCACGGAACGATCCACTTATTGGCAGTATAACTTCCTCGAAGTTGTTTTTCTTCTCCATTCCGGTGAACTGACGAGTCTGACTGATGCATCATCAAATAGGATAGAACACTGGCGACGGTAACCCAAAGCGAACACAAACATGTCAATTTCAGCTGAGGATTTGAAAGCAATCCTTCAACAGCAACAAGCGCAGTTCGAACAATCTCAATTGCGACCTATTCAGTCTCTTACTCAAGTCATCAGTCTTCAGACATCAATTTCATCTCAAAGTGGCACTTCATTATCCTTTGCCGATCCTATCGCAGCAACTGTTACCGAATTTCTCTACGAGCCGGCATCTGGTCTCATATGTGATTCATGGTACAGCCGCTGGGAAGATACTTTCCAGAATGAGTTTACCGACAAAGATGATGCGTGAAAATCCCGTCTCTTGGTTCGGAAACTTGGAACCCTCGAGCACGATCGGTTCATGAACTTCTTCCGAAACGTATAAGGCTATGTGAACCTTGCACAAACAGTGGAACAACTCGGTTAAATTTTCGGTGAGCAGCATTTACTTTTTTATGTTCGATACAATTGTCTCAAATTGGCCAAACGCGATGCCGACGATTACGTCACTTTTGCCGGTTTCGTCAACCGTGAGTGTGAAAAGTTTCAATTACGGTCACTTACAGAGGATCAGTTCAAGTGTATAATTTTCGTTGCTGGTCTTCAGTCTCCGCAGGAATCAAATATCCGCACTCGATTGCTTTCCAAGCTTGAGCACGAGAAGGATATTACCGTGAAAGTATTCACCACTGACTACCAACTTTTGCGTAATATTAAACACGATACCACAATGGTACAGCAGACGTCACGACCTACTAATCCCAGTGGTGTCATGGCATTCAAACGAACCACTGTTACACATGAGAAAAAACCGCCAACATCGTGTTGGTCCTGTGGTGAGTGGCATTATGCACGTTTCTGTCCATTCAAGAAGCACCAGTGCCAGACGTGTCACCGGTGGGGCCACAAGGAAGGTTTCTGCCGTATCCAAAAATCCACAGTACCCAAAAACCAAAAGGGCTTCAACAGTCCAATCAGCAACACAGTCAAAAAGCAGTCGTACGAGAAACGTCTGTAGTCCAGATCTGTGTTTGCAACATTCCAATCTGAATTTGATTCCCGAAGTAAATACCTTACAGTTTTCATCAACAATATTCAAATGCGTCTGCAGCTCGACACAGCTTCGGATATTACGTTGATCTCACGTTCCAGTTGGGACTTGATAGGAAAACCTGTTGTGTCATTCACGAACCATCGGGCCCAAAGTGCATCTGGCAGTACCGTACTACTGACTGGCAAGTTAGCCTGTAATGTATCCTTCAACGATCCGCATTTCTCAGGAGCTTGTTGTCTCATTGACTCTCCTAATTTGAACATGCTTGGACCTGATTGGATTGAGAAACTTGATATTTTCAATGTACCTTTATCATTTGTGTGCAGTGCTTTGAAATTTTCATCCTCCTCAGACATTGCAGAACACTTTACTAACACACTCAAGACGAAATTCGACGATGTCTTCTAAAGTGGCCTTGGAGGCAAGCCTCACACCAACCCGATTCCAAACCAATTTTCAGACGGAAGCGTCCTGTACCATTTGCCGCTCTCGCAACCGTGTAGAATGAACTTGTTCGTCTCCAGCAATCGGGAGTTATCCACCAAGCAAGCTATTCATCGTGGGCGGCTCGTATTGTTGTCATCAAAAAAGCAAATGGTAAGGTGCGCACATCTGCTGATTATTCCACTGGATTAAACGCCGTGTTAGACTCCCACCAATATCCATTACCGGTGCCAGAAGATCTGTTCACCAAGCTCAATGGTGGAAAATATTTTGCAAAGCTGGATCTCGCTGATGCTTACCTTCGAATAAAAGTCTCTGATGACTCCAAAGAGCTTTTGACAATTAATGCACATCGCGGTTTGTTTCAATTTAACCGCCTACCATTTGGGTTAAAATCTGCACCAGCAATATTTCAACAAACAATAGATGCCATGCTAAACGGTTTACCAGGAGTTGCTGTTTATTTGGATGATATTCTCACAGGTTCTAGTCAAGGAGAACTTTTGCATCGTTTGCATTGTGTGCTCGAACGAATTCAACAATATGGTTTTCGTCTACGTGCAGGAGAATGTGCGTTTTTTCTCATCCATCAAATATCTTGGATTTATTTCTGACGAAAATGGTCGTCATCCAGAGCCAGAAAATATTTCTGCCATACAACAAATGCCTGCGCCGACGGATTTAGCAATTTTGCGCTCCTTCCTCGGTTTGATAAGTCATTACAGTCCATTTTTGCCAGACGTGCATCGTGTTCGTGAACCACTAAATCACTATTTAAAAAAGGATGTTTCTTGGAACTGATCACATGAGTGCTAGTCCGCTTTTAACAAAGTAAAGTCGCTTATCATCTCTGATCTGCTGCTCACATTACAATCCGGCCCTGGACATTATTGTTGTTTCAGACGCATTCAACAATGGTACCGGAGCTGTCATCTCTCACGTTTTCCCCGACGGAAACGAAAAAGCAATTGCTCACGCAGCTAGATCCCTAACAATTACCGAGCGCAATTATAGCCAGATCGAAAAAGAAGCTTTAGCGATAATCTTCGCCATTAAGAAGTTCCTTAAAATGCTCTATAGACGTAATTTTACGCTCATCACTGACCATAAGCCGCTTCTCGGCGTTTTCGGATCGAAGAAAGGCATCCCTGTTTACACAGCCAACCGTTTGCAACGTTGGGCTACGACTTCTCCACCAACTGTCAGTCTACTGATGCTATTGGCCAAGCTGATGCATTATCAAGACTCGTGGATTCTCAACGTCAACAACCCGAGGATGCTGTAGTTGCCGCAATAATGGTGGAACCAGAAGTTAATGCAATGCTTGCTACTACAATCCGTGCACCTCCAGTTGCTTCTGATGTGGTTCGCGAAACCACTGCTCGTAATCCGTTAATTCAAAAGGCACTGAATTTTCACTGCACACACTGGCCCGCAGTACGTTCCGATAAACAACTTTAACCGTTCTGCCAACGTCGATCCTCACTTTCCGAGGTTGATGGTCGCGTACTCTTCGCAGAACGGGTGATTGTGCCCCCGGGATTACAGAGCGATGTCCTTAAACAATTTCATTTTGATATCCCGGTATTAACCGCATGACGGCGCTAACACAGTCTACTGGCCGATCATGGATAGGCAGTTAGAAGAACTTGTACGCAACTATCTGCCAACCATCTGCAAAATCCCCTCGGAAAACGGAATTATGTTCATGACCTGTTCCAGAAATACCATGGTCACGACTTCATGTTGATTTTGCGGGACCAATCAATGGCCAACAATATCTGATCCTAGTAGAAGCCTATAGCAAATGGCCAGAAGTGCTTAGCATGAAGCATGTTACTGCTTGTGCTACCATTTCAAAAATACGACATGTGTTTAGCCACTTTGGAGTTCCGAATATCATCGACTCTGACAACGGCAGTGCATTTACGTCTGCTGAATTTTCCGCGTTCTGTCAAGAAAATAGCATACAACATGTGCGATCACCGCCGTTCCACCCACAATCAAATGGCCAAGTGGAAGTATTTGTGGACATTTTCAAACACGCACTCTTAAAACTCAAAGGGGAGGGGACCACACCGGAAATCATTGAGACATATCTGCTAAGTTACAGGGCGGCACCAAGTGTTAACGCTCCATATGGTAAGTCCCCAGTGCAGTTACTTATGAACCGGAGGATCCGTTACCCGTTGACGCCATCCGTCCAACACCACATTCGCCAACCGGTATAAACACAACTATTGAAGTTCGGTTCAACTGACATCACAGTGCCGTAACATATTTATACCTGGCCAATCTGTGCTAGCAAAAGACTGTCGTGGTGGTGTGGAAAAGTGGACACAAAGTATAATTGTGTGCTGTGCTGGAAAAGTTGCCTATGAGGTGGGCTCCTCTATCTGGGTCCGTCATGCCAATCAGCCCTGCTCTTCCTGTCTTCCATCGACAGCTACACTCGATCCTGTTTTTCCACTGGAGACTCTTCTCGACACATTTGAATTAGCTCAAAAGACTGAATCTCCAGAGCCGATGAATGAACCAGTAATTTCCAAAAGTTTCGCACCTAGAAGATGGACCGACCGAATACGAAGGCCCATCACACCAATGCAACTCAACCCTCAGCAGCAGTCCTACGATCGAGTACTTCAAAGGAGGACTGCCTCCAAACGAACAAATGCACTTTGCTACCTATTGTCTTGTATACTGAAACCTGGGGGCGAGATGGCTCAAGTGGTTAGAGCGCGAATTTACTGACCGGAGGGTCCGTGGTTCGAACCCGACCTCTGCATCTCAACTTCCCCTGTCTAGGCTTGGGCAACCTGGCATTATCTCAGCCCTCGTGTTCACTTCGGGTGACATGGCAGCTAGGCACCGGAAGGGTGCTACAGCTGAACGATTTATACTGAAACCTTGTTTCTACATTTCAGCTTCACTGACATCCTATTGGACTGTTAGCTCTTTTTATATCCTGGTTCAGTTGAATTCCATATCACGGAACGATCCACTTGTTGGCAGTATAACTTCCTCGAAGTTGTTTTTCTTCTCCATTCCGGTGAACTGACGAGTCTGACTGATACAACATCAAATAGAATATAACATAATGTCGCCGGGGCGAGAAGTTGTTGTGTCCTCTGAATGGTCGTGCAACCCTGTGTCGGTTCTCGGCTCCCTGCTCCGCCCACTACGGTATAGCAAAAGGTACAGTGGCTTCAGACATCATTTTATGGAGACAAGGGAAGATTATTACAACCGTATTTATAGTGTCATCACAGAATGTTCCACAAGGTCGTGCTAGAATCTCCGTGAGGGGCGAAAAGCGCCGAGCTAAAGATGCTCGATCCAGATTGGCTTACATTCTGACCAATCAGGGCATGCCTTCGGTTGGCCGTCTTTCTTGACTCGAAATCTGTCCTTGACTCTGTTGGTGCCTAGGGGGCAAATGTGTCCTCAATATTTTCTTGGACCTCCTTAAAGCGCCATAGGCCAGTTCCCGTGGGTTCGTGAAGGTTTGTAGTAAGCCCTCGCCTGACCTCACCATCTTCAGTGGCGTCAGACAAGGCTCTCCTCTTCGACATTTCCTCCTCAACCTCGTCTTTGAAATCATCCTGAAGGGCTCACTGCCGGCCTCTAATGCCTGTTGGGTCAGAATGCTCCCAGGGCGTTCACTACAGACATGGAGTACACAAACGACATAGCTCTTGCATCTGACGCAGTCGTGGTGCTGGCCTCCTCACAACACTATTGAACAAGCTAGATAATCTTGGTTTGGTCTGCGATTCACACCTGCAGCGTGTCAGGTGCTGCTGCAAACTTGGGTGCCCTCGAACCCTAACCTCATGCTTGCGGATGAGCCGATTGAGGTAGTAGCCAAATTTGTCTCCTTGGGCAGCTATCAGTCTCGGTGGTCCAGCCGAAGACGATATTTCCGTCCGGATTTGGAAGACCAGAACACCTTTTGTGAGCTTGCATCACCTGTGGCGCAGACGTGACATCAGCTTATTTGTCAGGGTTCGTGTTTACAATACTGCGGTGTGCTTCATTTTGTTATGTGAGTCGGAGACCCGACAGCTGCGTGCTGAGGCCGTTAAAAGACCTTCAGTGTTTGACCATTAGTGTCTTCGGAGCATTGCCGGAGTCCAGTGGGAACATCAGATCAGAAGTACGACGATAGATGAACTGGTCAAACTCCACAGGTTGCGCGGTGATGGTCGCGTACCTCAAGTACCAGTCCACCGACTTTCTCAAAGAATCCATCTGGCACAACCAGGTGGAGGGTGGAAACGAGCCAGGGGAGGATGAGCAACGATTTGGCAGTGAAGTACTAAAGCCATTACCAGCAAACTCAGACGCACTTGTCATTGCCCCTGACTGGGGACCCTGAGACGGGACACGTCAGTGTCCACGCATACCGCGAAGCTTGGTGTGTCCGAATGGTCAAAAAAGTGGAAGAAGCTAGAAATGCTGAATATGTCTGCAGATTGTTCCACTTGATTCGTTCGACAGGTTCTGAGAATCTTTTCAGTGAAACCACCAAGGATCACAACGACTCAGATATCCAGCAAAGGAGAACGTTTGGGCCGTTGGGTAGAATACTCCGAACGACAATCCAATTGGCCACCTGCTAGTTCCAATCGCTCTTTGACAGAAACATGGTCTGTAAGTATCGGTCCCTCCAGCCTCAGAGGTTTCCGGACGTATGCCCCTACTCAAATGTCATCGTGCTCCTAGTCCCGATAGCCCACTACCTGATATATTCAAGGTGGCCTTGGATCCCTCAGCCAGTGCCTGTCTGGCTTATTCGCCACCATCTGGGAGAAATTTATTGCCCCAGACAGCTGGGATCAGTCGATAAAAGTGCCCAGCCTCAAAAAGGGTACTCACGGCTAATGTAGAGGCGTCAGTTTGACTCTTGTATCAAGAGTTCTGGCATCACTGATTCTTTCTCACCTTAAGGCGGCACATGAAACTTTAATCAGTGAGTATCAAGCGCGATTTCGACCGGCCAGATCCTGCATCGGCTACATTTTTACACCATCAGGTGTTAAGGCAACATATGCACAAACGTCCCATAATCTTGATGTTCCTTGATTTCAATGGTGTGTTTGATTCTGCCGATTGAGCAGTGCTTCTAACGATGCTTGCTCAACAGGAAGTTCATCAGAAGTTTGTGGACATAATCTGACGTGCATTCACGTGCTTCCGGATGGGAGAGTGTGTGGGAATCTATCTAAAAGCCTCTCTACAAAGACTGGTGTGCGTCAAGGATGTCCACTTTCTCCATTTTCGTTCAACTTCGTCGTCGATGAATTAATGAAGCGAACCCTGGTTGGTCTGGCAGCTGCTAATCAACTTGTCAATCTGGAGTATACAGGTGGCATCGGCCCAATCCTTGAAGCACATGCACTGTTAAATAAACCGACCACCGTCCTACCTTCTTTTGCATGTATCTTGCACCCGGTAGGTGCGAAGTCATGCTTCAGAACCTACAGTTTCTGTACACTCCCCTTGCAGCTCCATGTGAAACACTGGAGGCGTGCGGAATTCTAGATACCTTGGATAGTCGTATTAGCGCTGATGGAGTCATTGCAGGGACCAAAGGCCCGAAACGTGTTTGTCAATCTGCATCACTTGTGGTGTCAACATTCATATATTTAAGCTTCAAAGTTCGTGTGCGCCAGTAGGGAGTGTTATGTTTCGATCACGCAGCGAGCAAACAGTAATATGCAAGGACTGTGACGATATTCTATCCCCAGTCATGTTGCCTGATCCCGACTCCTAGTACAGCGGAATAGTAAGAAGACGAAACCTTGGACACAACTGTAATGCTCCGAACAACAGGCGATAACGGAAAAATGACAATGCATATATATATCCATAGTCTGCTCTTGAAAAATGCCAGGAGTTCGTTATCACACCCAAAATGCAGAGTTTTGGGGGATATTGATATCCCCAACAGGGGGTTCGTTGTTATGCGGTTGCGAGACATGACCTGTGCTGGAACGTCCTCAATTTTTTTACCACCGACGTCTCAGAAGCGTGTCCGGTATCGGATGGCGTCGATGAGATAATGGGAAAAGTGACACCTCATTTGCGGAAAGCATTCAGCACCGTCATTGTGCTGGCTCGACCATGTGCTACGCATGCCGAAACAGTCTGACTGGACGAGTACCGTTCTACGTGTCCCGTCCAAAGTAGCTCGACCTGTTAGGTCAACCACGTGGCTTCGCCTATGGGTGGGATAGAGTTTACGAGGAGTTTGGGCATCTTTGTTGTGGTCCTCTTAATCTTCTCCCCCCAAGCATGGCTGGAAATCTAACAAGAGGTGGCTTCGTGCCGGGGTGAGCGTTTTGGACTGTAGGCACTTCTGGGTAGTCTAGCACCAGGTTCCCTCCTCACCCGCTGTTTTCTCTTTTCACTTCAAGGCTTTAAATTCAGCTAACTAGAATTTTTGGCTGTACGGCGGTGAAGGATCAGTGGCAGTGGTAATGTTGTTGTTTCTGATGACAATGGAACGGCAGGGCGTCCTCATTTTATCAATTCCCTCATATGGAGACAGCAGCACTTTTTCATTACACCCGATCTAGCAAGTACCCCCAGTCACTTTTCTACTGAAAACAGCGGAAATCACAACAGTTATTGAGGCTCGCGGTGACATTTTTGATTTGGTCGCATCCTTTTCGACGCTGCAGACGAAGTAGCTTGGTTTCGACTCATCGTCGGGAAAACCATCATCATCATCAGCTGTAAGAACCGCGTACTTGTCGTACAATGGTTGTAGCTGCCACAGCTTTCTTATGTCCCTTCGGGTGACGTAGCAGCTAGGCACCGAAAGGATGTTACATCTGAACGATTATATTATTTATCATTGTATTATTTGATAAAGTTACTCTTTCTCATAGGGGTCTTTCCGAACAGGAGACGTATCTGGGTAAGTTTTAATTACAACGGAAAGGTACGCATTCATTGTGAACAATCAGAAGCGTACATACACCGCTAAAAGCGTCCCTGGGTTACGAAGCTACCATGGCCTCGGCGAAACCAGATCTTGATTTCAAGCGCTGGTGGATTTCCCGCTGCCGCATGGCCAGGAAACTCACAACCGGTTGAAATGCTTGCCTATTAATCGCAGTCTTGTTATACTCTTTGTTAAGGTATTCCTGCATGTGCATGATTGAATTCTCCCTGTTTCCACAGGTGTTGGTGCATCGCATGAGAACTCACTTGCAAATTACTTTGGTGTTAACGTGACTCAACTGAATCCCTCATTTATGATGTTCTTCAACTGATTGTGCGGCACACAGGTCACCCCATATTTCAGTGGGAACGATATTCAAGATATCGTAGTAATCTTCCTGATATGTCACCAGTTATTAAGATGCTAAGAAATGAATCAAAAGTGCACCTTTCCCTACGTCTAGTGTTGAGTGTGTCACGTAGTTCATGATCAAACTAAAAAGGGCCGCGCAGTCTCGCAACAGCTGGTCATAAGACGGAGTTCCTCGCAGTGTTCCCAATCTGTTCTTGACGAGGGTCCTTTTTGTGTAGTTATGTGGACCCGATAGACGTCCAGTCTACACTGTTACGTTAACCTGAATACGTGAATGCTGGTTTCTTATATGTAAGGAATGAAGAAATACTCTATTTCAAATCTTACTGTCACCCGCACTGGCACTTCCCTAAAATCACCAGTTCCTGCGCTCCGAAAGGTGGAATTGGCTGACGCTGTCGGTGACTACGTAAACAACGAACTCAGACACCATGTGCCTTGGATGCCAACGTCCTCTGACTGCCCCCTGACACATCGGACCATTCTATCACCTTGGATGGCTTATGCCATTAAGGATCCTAAAATGGACGTCGCTTGTCTTCCTGACGTAATCTCCTCGTTGTTTGGTACTTTAAAATCTCTCAGAATGACGAATCTAGGGAGGGGGCATCATTTAGGACGCCCCTGTTGAGCGGACTTCGATTACACATCATTATGACCTCATTTGCTTTGGTACCGACGCTCGTACGGCAAAAGGGATCATGGCACGTCACCCGAGTTTGACGGGGATTCTAAAATGCGGGTAATGAGCGTCGGGCGAACAAACACTGCAACTTCCCAACCTAGGCACTTTCCACAGGACAGTGGTAGTTTCCGGGACGGTGACCACGCTGCACACAATACTCACGGTGCGGTCTCGCGAGAGTACATCACAGGCGCACAAGCTCCTCTTGATCAAAGAGTTATGGTCGCTCTCAAGGGTCTAATGGTTTTTCAAGTTGAGGATTTAAGGGTCTAGCGCGGCGACGTTTTTTAGAGACTTCCCCTAATACCTATTCATTAGGGCTCTCCTTATGGATAAAGAGATAACAAGACATTTGGGTTCTTCTGACCTTTTTTAGTCCGCTAAAGCCGGAGGGAGAATCACTGTGCCACTTTCTGGAAACAACTCTCCTGTCACGGGCAAAACTTCTCAGGTTTTAGTTCTTTTTTTTCATTATCCACGTTTCCCACTTGTTTTTCAGTCAGTTCAGTGTAAATATTACACTCGTTAAACGGAATCCCCTCCGGCGATGACTTCCAAACCAACGGTATTTGCTCCTGTTGTGACGAAGCTTTTTAGGCTCCAAAGCCATTTGTTTTCCCGGTGATGAAGAAAGCCATTGAAGATCTTTTCACAAAACCTACAATCACTAAGGAGGATGTCGAGGCGTTTCAAGACCGGTACTGGGAACAGTTGGTCCCCAATTTTAGTCAAGCCCTCAAATTGCTTGATATTCACGGGGTTCCCAGACATAACATATTGTGGGTACGTTTTATGTAATCCAGTCTTTCAGTTTTCCATATTCAGAGCATCAATGATCGACTGCTGGACGCCATCAAAGCAGGTGTAGAGGCGAAATGTGAAGATCCAGATCAGAGAAAATGTCAGAAGTTGTGGCAAAAGCTTATCAAAACTGGAATGGTTTACATTCATCATCCGTACATGCGTGCACTCATAATGCAGGTATACACAGTCAATAGTTCTGATTGATTGTATGTTCTTAGGTCCTTGGCAAAATGAACGCTATCAAAGAGAGACACGTTAATATGATTGTGGACAATCAATACTTGTATGACGATGCCCCCTTGCCTGTTTTGCGGCATATCTGGGTCGCACACCCACAAAAGTAAGCAACCATGCGTAGATATCTCCAATATCATGGGAACTTTCGTGCACATAGCATTCTCAATACGTTGTGTTCCGATGAAGACTGAATCTCTCGCCTTCTTCATCCCAGATGTCAGACTGTAAAGCGTGCTATCTCACGTGAAATAGACTACGAGAGTGATGTTTCTTACATAACAGTCAGTACTTCATTCAACCAACCCTAGGTGTGAACCTTCGAGTAGCAGGATTTCCAGTCATCTTGTGTCTATGGAACTTCAAGTCAATCAGCTCTATTGTGCGGGTAGCTGTACCTGTCGTAACTTTGTCAACGGTGATTTTGTTATCACCGGTGAGGCGACTGCATACCTGGTAAAGTTGGTACTAACTTGCGTCATTTATGACACCATACACGAACGTAGTTTAAGCCATCCCGGTTCCATTCCAAGACCCATCCGCATAAGTAAGATGATTCTACTCCCTGGAAATGACTTTTTTCAGCACATGATGAAATGACCCAAACTAGGCAACTTTAGTAGGTTCCTGGCTTTAGACTGTGCGATTTCATAGAGTACACCCGCCTACGAACGAAGCCCAACGATTTACCTTTGGTCTCATGCTCGATAATCTGACCAAGCTATTAAGCTTACATCCACTTGACCAGGCTAACCTGAACTTACCAATCGACGGTTTCTGCTAGCAAAGAAACAAACCAAACAATTGAATTGGAGCGACTTTAAGTGCTACAAAGTCAATGATCGAAGACTGTCTCAATATTGTATGGTGTGCGATAGAAGTGCTGGAATGCTACTTTCTGTCCACATTATCATTCCTTTTGGAAAGAGGCCTAACGACTCCACTTTCCATCTTCGTATGTTAGTATTTCGTCTTCGGAGCCTGTTGCTGTTCACCGGCTTTCATGCATAAATATCTGAGTGGGTCATTGAGCCACCCATCTGAACAAGCGACCCCACTACAAACCATAAAACTTGAGGAAAAATTGCTCTGTCAACAGTTAGGTTGACACTCACATCACACGTGCATGTCGTTACTTTCGACCTTCTGTGGCCCTTGAACACATGTGGATTGTGGGCGGACTGGTAGCCTACGACCTAATGGGGCTGTTTGCTGTTACAGGGAGTTCGATACACCCTGCTACCTGCAGTTGACGAATCCCATTTTGGGCAAAACGCACCCTACATGCTGTAATGTAATGTGCCGTAATTGGTGGTGCTATCAGGATTGCTTACAGCATTCGTGCCATCATTGGCTCATCCGTGTCAATGCTGACACTCATCGACAAGTATTTGGCCCAAGTAACCTACGACAGAGTACTTGCTAGCTCCGTCGAAATAATTGAGTATTATTCATTCTCATTAGGGCTTATGCGCTTGTGTGTCGGCTTTTGGCACTGAGCCTATGTTGAATCGCTTGGAGTGTTTAAATCTGAGACGGTTTTAGCGACCTGTTAGCACTTGACTTGAGCGTAAGGCACAGTGAATGAATTATGTTCGATCTTCCGGGATTCTCACCGCATATATCATGCTGTAAGGTTTGGTCAATCTCCACAGGAGTTATTTTGAATGCTGGGAAGATCGGCATAAGCTCCTTTTGATCTGCCTTGTCCTATGCATTGCACTGAATAACTTGACTTTTTTCATATGTGTGGTGTGTGCATTCGTCCACAGAGACACTAACTTTGTTCCCTCAGAATCGCAATCCCTATGGGTATCCGAGATAGCGTAATCTTATGGTCCTCTTCACCCTGGCAATCGCCTCACCCCCCGTATGCCTCTTTATGGTTTGAATTATGGCTTCCGAGTTTTCGGTGTTAACAGTCCACGGCATCTAGACGGTTATTTCATTTTACGGAGGATAAACTGCTTTATACCTAGTTCCCATTTGTTTAATCACGACTGTCTAGGATTGGGCAACCTGACAGTATCTCAGCCCTTGTGCTTCCTTCGGGGGACATGGCAGCTAGACACTGAAGGTGTTACGGCTGAACGATTTTTTAGATTCTTTATCACGATTGTGCCTGTGCGTCAGTTATACGTCCAGTCGGTTCATTGGCAGTTAGTGTAATTCATCATCTCAGGAATGTAGGAAACATATAGTGTTGCCCTTTTTCACCATCCCGGTTCATTTACCGCCACTTATTCCATGCCTTCTTCTACTCACCAGATTTCAAGAAGAACTGGACAAGGTCATTGTCAGATTCCAAAACAGTTGGTCTGATGCACTGCTAGATGCTCTGTCCATGGGAATCACTTCAACTGCATCATCTACCGCTGACCTGTTACCCTTACTTTACTGGCCACCCAAACGCCGTCGCCGGGATACAGCGATTATTCGCATGGTCGAAATGATTGGTGATGGACAGACCCTGTACGATAAGGTGGGTTGATTTGCCCTACATGTCGCACCCAGGCGACGAGACGACCGCAGGGCGGACAATAATCCCAGTTTGAACCAACTGACTAGGCGTTTGGGTATATGGTTTTGTCCCAGAATGAAATAATCGGATCGGTTCCTCTTGCCAACTCCATCTCAGTGTTGTAGTTTACCCTGAGTGATCGATCCTGGAACTCAGGACAACTGCTCACGTTTTCCCTTCCGCGTTCACCCTCTGACCATGTTGGTCCAGTAGTTGGACTAACCAGTTGCGTTACTGCTGAACACCGACACCATTGCTGAAATTCGTTTGGGTGGTAAGACGACGATGAGTCAATTGATGAACGGTATGCACTGGTTTCTTGGTTTTTCGCAATAATTATACATTATTTTGCATAACGTGCTGTTGGTTGGCATGAAACCATCCACTAATGTTGTGGCCGACTCGCACCATAGACTTTGCGTTCATGGGTTTTAACTCTGCTCGTCTGTCTGTTTATTCCCTCCTAGACCGTTACTTTTCTCCGGGACCAGTGTGTCCGGTTGGAACAAGCAGCTTCTAACCTTGCTCTGGGGTCCGTAAATCGAGAGGCTCCGGCCGAGCCGATAACACCACCTCCCAAACGCCGTCGTCGTGTAGACTCCACTGAAAGCACATCAGAAAAAGTCCGGCAAACGGAGACTCCCACATCCGGAGTTGTTCCTTTCACACCTCCAGCCTTTTTGCCCAACCAACCTGCTGTAGTATCTACTGTGCTGTCCACAATCCGTTTCGACTTATTGATGAGTCTGAACGAGGCAAAAATCGACAGACTTTGTGTTCCTGATCGCATACATCAATTTGTTTGGTGCCTTGATGCCTGTGTACGAAATAGGCGAATCGACCAGCGGCACGCCAGTGGTCTAGCCTACCACTTAACGGTTCAGCGTCAACGGGCGAAGAAGGTGGACGCTGCTGCTAGTGAGCAATCAGGTGATACTGACGAAGAGTCTGGAAGCCATCATGATCCATCTTCCAAGGTTGGGTCTGCTCGCTCCAGATCTAGTAAACACAGTGCTGGGGCAAGTTCTAAAACCGGTCACAAGAAATCCTCCTCAGAAGGCCCAGCTAACACAGAAGAAACTGATGGCTCGGAAGCAGTGACCGAAAGTCAGCTGCTTGAAAGGTATGATTAGCCAGCTTCATCTGTCCAATCACCTTATCCATGCTTCATTCATGATCCAGTCTTTCCAAGACATCCGCTCACAGTTGGTTATGGTTGATATAATTAGCTAAAAATCAATGACATCACTTCCGTCCATTATTTATTTTATCACACCGTCACACTTGTCTTTATCTTTCCACCGAGAAGATTCGTTCTGAAAGGCTAGTGGTTCAGTTGTCTCATTCGCTAATTGGTTGTAATGTCTTTTTCCCAGGTAAGATGCATTTGGTACCGTATCATGTGTTCCAGGTATCCTTGGTCTGCAAATACCTATTACTGAGGCATATTGTGTCATCCCAGCCAGGTGAGGTACAGTAATTCCCCAAGAGGGTTCACTACGATCGCAAACTAGGTAGGGGCTGAAGACAACCAGTAACAGTGGTCTTTCTTCGAAGACGTCTATTTCGCGTCTTAGCGAGTGAGTACCTCCTATGATAAATAACACGAATTTGACAAGGACACTGCTTAGTGTGAAACATACTTCTCAGTGTTCGTTGAACATCCCCTCAATCTTTCAGTTAGTGGTTTACTTACTTTGCTTTTGGATGGCTCTCGGTTAGGATAATTTGTCTCCACTGATGTCACAAATCACCTAAACTCATGATCGATGGCCGGAAGCGAGGTTATTACAGATCTGGATCTCCTGTTGTTTCCGGCACCGCACGTCATAAACTAGTTGTTGGTTTGTGGTGTTAACTTCTGCTTTTGTTGAGTCAATCCAAGTTTTGATTTGGCTGTCGTGTCGAAAGCGTAAACCGGAACAAGAGAGGCCTAAGTTACT
The DNA here is from genome assembly GCA_004794785.1 of Opisthorchis felineus. NCBI lineage: Eukaryota > Metazoa > Platyhelminthes > Trematoda > Opisthorchiida > Opisthorchiidae > Opisthorchis > Opisthorchis felineus. Next base: position 304,894 of record SJOL01005865.1, on the reverse strand, counting down.
TGTTCACATGAATTTGTGTCACCTTTCCGGCCTCTGTTGTCAAATCCCTGTAGCCAACGTCGTTGGGTGAGCGACGATTGTCTACTGTTGCTGCGGTAACGTTTCCGTATTTCTTTGTTTGAAAATGTCTTATCGGTGTACTAGAGGCATGCCTCTGATGCACTGTCGGACAAAATATTCCAACCTGTGAATCCCTTCAACCCGGAAAAGCCTTGTTTCGCATCCACAGAGTAGCACAATGTAGACAGCGGATCTGCTGACACCGGCTTCAGTTTGTGGACTAATTCCGCTGCGATTCCAAAGTGCCCTTTCCAGCCGGAGCTAAGCCAGTTTTACTGGGTTTTGTCTGGCTTGATATGAGGACAAGTCTGTCAGTGTCTAATTGCCCTAGTTTGTGTTGCTACGTGTTTGCCGCTTAGCACTCTCCATACCTGGGCTATTGCGACAATCATCACTACTGTAAGTTTGGTAAATTTCATTTGTCCACTTGCGTATGAGCCACTGTTTTCAGTTGCCAACTGATGGGCATTGCATATAAAGCCACTTTTCACAGGAATAGAATCAACAAAACAGTGTCCATGATCCTCGTACACTGAGCCTCATTGCTTTGGCATCCAGTGGTTTACGTTTTGCCTACTTTTGGTTCAATGCGATGGATCAGGTAGTGGGGTTATCATCAGCCCATGAGTCCCTGTCAATCATACCTCGTCAAGTTGTACCTGAGCATCACAATGCTGTGACCGGACTGCTTGATCTAATCACCTTGGACGAACGGGTTGTCTACAAGTGAGCAATCGGCCGATTATTTTAGCACTCGGCGCTTAGCCTACCAATACCGTCGATGGTGGGAGAATAGGAATCTACGATGAAAACCGATTTTTGCATGATATTTCCTCTTCAGAAATAGAAGCAAAATTTATGCGCACTGATTTGGTTTTCGCAGGAGACCCAACGGGATCTCTCGTATATTATATTTATTTGAATCTGCTACACAAAGGCCGCCTCATGTTTCAGTTGATATGATACTCTAGATATCGCAGTATATTTTCTTGACCGGTTTTTCTCTTCTTGAGACAAAAGCGAGAGATTCTTTTGGACTCAGTAAGTCCCCGCCAAAACCAAATTAATGTATCTCGCGAACTGCGTAGAACTTGGGTTCAAGTAGAAAATAAGATTGACGGAAACTCAAGGATTCCGCCTACCTGATGGGCCCCAAGAAGAGCGAAACCCGATCCTATTTGGCTCTAGGAGATTATTGTTGTCGCTCGACGACTGCAATGTGAAAAGGTTGGAATGGAAGCTACTGCACATGTAAAAGTAACTCTACCCATGGAATTGATGCTTGTTCTCAACTGTTGTGGTGTGCTGCACATAGTTCAGTAATATAAACGTCAGGTTGCATGTTAGTTCAAATGGATTCTAACATGTGACCCAGACGCAGAAGAAATCGTCCAACGCGATAGCTAGCGAACAAGGAATCCAAGAGAGTGGCAAATTCGGGTCATCTTGAAAACTAATATCCCTGGCAAGGTTGCCATTGTGGGGTTGCTCATTTCTTTTAGTCCTGACGTGACCCTCACTCCCTTCTCACTTGTGTTCGTTAGTGAAGTCAAGAACAGTTTTATTGAACTCGGGATTAGTGCAGTTTTTGGTGGCCGTTCGAATGCAATGGTGGCTGCACGGTGATTCAAAAGGTTATTTTAACTAATCGCTAACTAATGCTAAGATGTCTTGGTTTTGTTTAAAAACTGTCTTGGTAGGAAAGAAAAGATAGCCCAATGTGAGACTAAGACGTCCAAAAGAGGACGTGAAATATCGTGAAATGCATCGTTGCACACACCTTTCAGGACATTTTAGATTTCTATCGATTCAGATACAGCTATCTGTTGGCATCATATGAAACTTAAAAAGATATTAAGGTAGATAGATGTGAACCCCTTTCTAGCTCAGCACTAAGATCCGAATAACCATTTAGATGAGCACGTCTCACATCCAGCCACTCCTGTTACCATCAAGGTCATCGTTATCATAGTTGTCCTCAGCAGTAGCGGCGACGTCGAGCTGTATCTGTAAGCAATGTGTTGGGACTCCGGTTGATTTGGATAACCATGGAAAAGGAAAATAGGATGTGGAAGAGTAAAATACGAGGACGTGAGAGCTGCTAGATTGGATTATTATGGCTAATAAAAGTGTGGCTCGCTAATGTCGACCGACCAGCTTATCGTCGCAGCCCACCAATGACTACGACATGTCCCCAACCGTCGATGGGGCTTTTCACCTGATCACCAACCCGGTAGGCAACATCCATCAACTTTGCCAAGTGGTGCGGTCAAGGCTTCTATAGTTCGTGACCGTGTAATTGATCGACAATCGTCCCCTCGTTTTCAGTTGGGCTGGGTTTAGCAAACAATTATTGGTGTGGCAGCTGCTCTTCCAACCTTCAAAGAACATAGCCTGGACGACGAAAACTGTGCATTTTTGGTCGATCGATTGTTGGACGTAAATTTAAAAAAACACTCACTTGGCTGTAACACCCTCGATGCATAGCTGCTAAACGCCCGAAGTGAGCACGAGGGCTGAGATACCGTCAGGTTACCCAAGGCTGAACATTTGACCCATTGCCAAACGCCCAAACATACGGACAGTTTCAGTATTCTGTAGATGTTCCTGTTCAATATTAAATCTACCATTTGGCCAACTTCCTCTCTGTCTTCAGAAGTTATACCAACACCAAGCCGTTACTTTTCTACGTTGTTCGCTGACTGCCTAACTGGCCCTATTTCCTCATTCCAGGGATATACATATGGCTTGTCGGGACCCGTGGGTCTTGTACAATATTTGCACTTCCCTTATTCGGTACGCCCTGAACGGGCTATACGAGAACAAATTGCCCCGAGTAAGTCTTGCCACTGAATATAACTAACCTGCTCCACCCATTTCTTTGCTGATGTCAAATGCTAGATAGCAATATTGTCTTTTATCCTGTAGCTACTCTTGTTGCCAACGTTCGAAATGGCAAGTTAGTCAGACAGTTCTTCTCTGTCGTTAACCCTTTGATGAGTGTTCCTGGAGCCGTGCCAACTTTCAACACCACTCACACCTCATTGTTGCACAATTTTAGCAAGTGTTCAGTGAAAGATTACCGTCTCTTAAGGTGCTGTGCTCTCTCTTGTTCTCCTGAAGGACATACCTGAAGTTAGTTTGCTGGTGCATTTTCTCATCTTGGGAGTCGGCGATGATTTCACTCAGCACCTGTCTCCTCGCAGACAACCTTGGCAAGGGAAGGACCGCTTTGGATCAAAGAAAGGCTCTCAGAATACGGACGAGGAATGTGCGATTCCGAAATCGCCTTCGAAGGCGCTTGTTGGACATGTATTGCCTGCTGTAGCACAACTTCAAGTACTAACTTGGCGAGCTCAAGTTGCTGAACAAATTATCGCGTCTAGTAGCAATGTTTGGCCAGGAGCTGGTATCAGTTCTTCACTGCTCAGCCCAGGTGGCTCCGCACAGCCTGCTCGCCGTTGCTCATCGGGTGGTGCGACTGAGGGACGTGAGTCTACTCAACCTCCGGCCGCGCTACAGAAGCAAATTACAGGTATGAAGTTTTGATCACTTCTCTGTACGTGATCCCTTGCCACAACCTCTCGTTTGTGCGGAGCTTTTGTACTGTATCAGTTACCTCGATAGTTAGATGAAACATGGCCAAAAATACCTCTTTTTGAACTGAAATTAAATGCCGATTAGAGCTGGTCATTCTCGACGGTTATACCGTTAGGCGGATACAACTGACCCAAACCGGGTGACTTTTCACGCAATATCTGTTGCTCCTAGTTGATTAAATCTTCTATAGAGGAAAATGTTGGTAGCTCAGGTAGCGTAGGTGGTCGTTGGCTTGTTCGCTGAGCTGGGCAATTTGATTGCAAACGTTTCATCACCAATCGAGGTGACATCATCAGCACAACCACCAACCCACCGCTACGCACCACTACGCTCCTCAATAACGCACTGATGATGTCACCTCGATTGGTGATGAAACGTTTGCAATCAAATTGCCCAGCTCAGCGAACAAGCCAACGACCATTTGATTAAATCTGTTCTGAATCCTTGGAATAATTTTTCATCTTTTCCAAATGATTAATGGGTATATTCCAGATCTGGTGTGACCTTTCAGCCATTCGAGCTCGGATAAACAAGACGGTAATGAAAGTCTGCTTATGGTGGATTACATGAACATTCGAAACCGGATCCTTTATACTCCGGTTACAATCGACGTATGAGCTCTATCAGGCACGACTAAATAATAATCACGAATCGAAAAATTCATTTCTGTGTTTTGTATCTTGGATATATTAATTAGACCTCTCTTTATCCCAGGGTCACTTTTCATTTTGGCTTGCAAAGTAATCCCCTGGGAGAGGCTACTACAGGAAAAGAGGTCACTTGGCCTTTCCGAAGAATCGCGCGCCAGCCCATAACTGATGGAGGAATTTACAGGAGGTTCCTCTCGGGAAAGGACCACGTAAAATGGTATGCGGACAGTCCTAGCATACGGAACATATCATGACTCCAGGTGCACTATTACGTAAAAAACCTAATAGTGCTCTGTTGCTTCGCTAACTAGATTATGTGAATTCGCATCAGCCGAGAAAACCTTTGGATGGGACTACCGTAGAGAGCTGCTCGTATCTCATCTCGGACAGTCTAGCATGGGTGACCACAATACATGCAAGAAAGTGGCTCATCTTCACTCAGGAACCAGACGCGGTATGCGGTATTTTCCTTTTGAAAAAGAAGCCCTACCGGCCACGACTCGGTGTGAACTCTCCTTTGAAGAGACGCCATCCCCAGGGGGTGTCAAAACCCTTTTCCCTTTGGTGTTCTTCCTTGAAAGTGTTACTGTGCTCAGTGAGCAGGGCCACTCCTATAGATCTAAGGCTCCGAAGTCCCGTGTAGACGCTTAGACTGGAACTAAACTGGTCTTCTCACAGCCTACCCGTTGGGGTTCCGTATGCCCATTTCAAACCCTTTTAAATGGTTTTCGTCATGCATTCTTCGTTTAGATGCAACCAACTCAACAACTGTAGCAGTCCCAAGCGACTACTTTGCACATCCGATCGGTTACTTGGTATTGCAATATCATGCCCTATTCGCACTGGAGCGAAATGAGATATCTGTGTTGCGAGCGTTGCTAAAAGCAGCCGCAAACGTAGTACAACAACAGTTACGGGTGACTCGTGCCAACAAAGCATATGCGGGTAAAATTGGACCTTCTTCCCCGCCTTCTCCGCTTGACCTCAGTACTCCTCAAATACAGTTTCGTTGGCGGCCCGAGGTACTCCAGGTTAGTATTCTTTTCGCATATCTCTGTCGTTGTCTACGAAAACTTCAGTTTACATCTAATAGCCTCTTTCATGACACTTCCACAATAGGCCCTTGTCCTTGGAATCGCGCGACTGCCACACTCCGTTCCGGCTTTTGTTGACGTGAGCCGTAGTATTCATGGATCCACCAGCACGGGATCTGTTGGCATGGTTGATAATGCCAACCAAATGGGAACTGGCAATAGTGGTTCAGATGCCGTGGATTCAGAGCTGCTAGGCCCTGGTCCTATTTCTGTTGGTAACGGTGATTCGGGAGCTACTTCGAGTACTGCAGGACAAGTTAGATCCGCTTCTGGCAGCTTGCACGGTGGCCTGCTTTCTGATAGTCGCGTGGTTTCATCCAGCACTATGATTACACGTGCTGAGCTCGCCACACTACTGAGAGCCAGCCTCACCTTAGTGGGTGACTTGCAGTTGCTGGCGTTGGCTCAACTGGCTCTCTTAGTTCCAGGTCCTAGTGCCTCTGGATCTGGTTGTTCCAGCACCAACGCATCGCTCCTATCTTCAACAGACACCGGTCCGTTAGAACCTCTCTCTCCTGTTATGAGTGAGCGTGAGCGACTGACGAATACCTTAGCTCGACATTGCACGTCTGTCGCGGTCTCCGATACACCTGTCCCCACTGAAGCTCCTCCATCGGTAGCGACGACATCTGGTCCGTATAAATCTACCGATCCCCGCGTCTTACAGGCGTTGGATTTCCTGCGGAAGGATATCGAACGAAGTCTGGTAAGTCCCAAATGGTTTCTCTCTGTTAACCATGTTTTCTTTTGAGGCATAAACCCCAACTTGTTCCTCTCCTCCTTTTTTGGCTGTACAACATGCGATCTGAGTGTAGGTGCTCATGTCTCAAGCAGTGTCACAATGAGTTATCCGTTTTCTTGCTAACCAAAGACGTATTAACCTGAAGAGCAACTTCATAGTGTAACTTCGGTTCCGATGTTGGTAAAAACAAGTCAACTGCTCGTTTACTCGTTGATGTGAGTATGACTGAGCCAACTGCGTTGTTGCGTTCTGTTTGATAAAGCCTGCTCTGACTTGAATTAGACGCAGTGTGGACAAAACATGACCTGTAGGTGAAGCGCGAAAGGCTTAACAACCGGCCTCAGTCATGTTGGTTCAAGCCGTTTATGTGGTTGGGTTACTCCACCAATGGCTAGACATCCCCACCAACATGGTCAATTCAAATGGCTGATAGCACCGCACTATCCACTCACCTATCCCCAACCTTCAATCCATTATTTGCCCCATTTTCCGTCTTCCTTTGGGAACTCCAATTAATTCCGTTTGTCTTCTTGGACTATCGACGTCCAAATGTTTCGGTGCCCCAAACTTCGCGATTGAAAAACTTAACCGAACAATTACCAGTGAATGTCGGATGGAACTAGATGTGCTCGACTGCGTTGCTGCTATTGTAAACATGGATTAATACAACAAAGCCACTAACAACTTCCACATTTCTTAAGCTTATTCATCTCTATCCGCCTATAATTTGGTTTTTGTGTCTTATGGTCCATCGCACCGCGAATTCCTAATAAACGACTGTCCTCAGCCAATTCTGGCGGCTCGATCATAGACAGCATAGTGCACAAATTGTACAGCAGCACCCCGGCTTTTTGTATCTTCATTCATGCTCTCCTGCAAGTTCTACATTACCCACGCTTTAGTACATCCGTAGGGTGGCAAGAGGTCCGTCCGTTTTCATTACTTGTCAATTAACCCTTTATGCGTTCTGTAGCCTTGATACCACATAGCAACCGCATATAGTGGTTCGTCTAAAACCGATAAATTCCCGTATAACCTCGGGCAGTTAAGATAACCTGTTTGGTGACTCAAACTTTTCATCATTTCTTTTCTTCAGGCTCCCCCATCTTTGCCCCTTACCCCAACCGGCCTGACTGGTCCAAAGTCTATCCCTTTTACTTACAATCAACCAACTCCTTTCAGTGGTTCCGGTTCTGGTGGGTCCTCAACTCGTTTCGCTGGATTTCAAGTTCCTGCTCAGCCAGACTCTGTAACTTGGGCCGGTGCTACACCCCGTAGTCCATCATCGGACAGAAAGGGATCACGATTCCCTCAGTCATCCTTTTCAACCACATCTCGATTCGAGTTCAAGAGTTATGGTGTCCCTTCCTCTTCGTTTTATTCGTCTTCGTCATCCGTCGGACCACAACTACCCATAGGCACTCCACTCACTAATCCAGGCCTGATGGGTGCCACACCCAATCTGAATAATCTTGCCCTCGGACATGGCATGATGCCACCCACCCCTCGGCGTCCTTCCACACCACCGCGAGAGTTCCGTCCCTCTAGTCCCCTGCTCACGAATTCCAGTGTTGGTCAGTCAGGTTCGAGTTTGGGTGCATTCGGTGTATCCGCCCAGCAGTTCGGTGCGGAATTCAGCACTTCCTGTCCGTCACCCTCAATTCACAGATCAGCCAACAACGGGAGTACTACCAGCGGGTCCGTTTCTGGCATAGGCTATTCCAGACCAAGGTCACCTTCACCTCCCGACATGTGATCTCATCGATTCTGTTGTGAAACTCAGTCTGCACGGTTTCGTGGTGACATCGTTTCCTACTTAGTGGGACATACACGGGCACTGTCAATCGATCATTATGGTGCACACGTCTCCACCCTTCCTTATATTTGATTTGTGTTTCCACGACAACGAAACTTCATGCCTTGTTTGTTCATCTTCTGTTGTGGGGAACGAGCTCGCTGCGCATCTTTTCCATGTTAAGTCATCCCCGTATTATTCAGATATCCTGAGAGAAGAATGAAGACGTCGCGATAAAAACCTCAAGATGTCTGGATATGAACTCATAAGAGGCGTCCATCCTGTGAGTAAGGCTCAAAGGGTTGCACTTCCCCCTACGGGACATCTTACCTTGACCTTAGGACATCTCTAAATTCCCACCGAAACATCCCACTGTTCTTGAGAATATCGTAAGGTTCATATCGTGGAAATCCTCCCACTGAAAAATCATAGGTTGCAGACGACTGACTGCCCATACGACGATTCAGGTTCGACCCGTTCCCGTTTGCGACCTCCGGTGGGTGTTCGTACCCATTGATCCGACTAGCGAAGATACCTCAGAAAAGTTTATCACCCACCGTAACCCCTGTTCCGGGAACCACACAGTAGGCCGTGGCCGATGACTGGTGCTATTGTGAACTATCTTGGGATTTGCTCTTACAATGAGAACATACTCGCTTATAAATGTGTTGCACCCTCATGGTTGCCGGTGGCCTAGTGGTTGTCTGTGTAGCCCTCAATGTTATACAGTGCGATCAGCAGCCTGCGTACATTTCTTCGAACACGAACACGTCAGGTTGTCCCACTAAGGTAAAGTTTGAATCGCCGCTGTGCGGTCCGTACTTCACCTGTGTCAGAGGCCTAGTCACTAAAAACAAGTGGATATTTTCGACAAAGTTCCATCCCTGACCAGCAACGTCTGGAAAACACCCAGCATTAAATGCTAAGGTACTGTAAGTGGTTCTTGGCGGAGTTAATTCGTGTACATTAGTTATGTATATGTCCGTTTCATGACAGTGAGTCGCACCCACTTACCTACGTGTTTGGGGTTGCTAGACAGATGACCACGGGTAGTGTCATATCTGGTTGGATTACCTTGACGTCAAGTGTGTGAATGAACGTCGACGGCTATTAAGGGTATGTGAATGGATGAATGGGTACATCGCCTCTACCCACCGATAGAAGCGTCTTTCACTCTAGTTCCATGATCACCATGCGCCACTCTCAAGTGGAACTCTGTGTTAAGCTAATACCGTTTCACTGCATATCCCCACATTGTCTGCCTTCCAACTCGAAACTCTTCAGTAAGTTGAATGAACGTTTGGCCCACTAGGAACAACTTGATATCAACTCACTGCTGCTGGACTTACCGAACAGCGTTTCCGAGGGACATGCGTTGTGTAGTTGTTGATCTATTGTGATCAGTTTTCCTTCACTGATGGCGCACGAAACCGCTACAGAATATCGATTGTCATGGTGTGTTCTAGATTCGAGGCCCTACATCTGATTGAAAATTCAACTTCCCACTACAAACCCTCTGTCCTGATAAAACTTAATCTAGGTCACTGAGTTTATTTCATGGTTTGAAAGTGTTGAATGATTAGAGTGGAGACTGTTTTCGCGTTGGGAAATGATGTATTTCTGTCACAGACACCGTGGTGACTTGAGCGCTGTAACTACTGCAAACACCTTCATAGGAAAGTTGAATGAATGGGAAAAGTAAATTTCCGCGTCTGGAATTTGGTTCGAATCTGTGGACATTTAGCATAAAGTTTCTGTGCCATATTGAATGGATACTCTAATGGGAAGACAAAGTGATGGTTGTGCTCGTGTTTCGCTCTTGGTTTCGACCAATTCAGTCGTCCAACTGGCATAGGGCAGCAACACCCCGATTGATCCAGTGTTGTTCGGGTAGGGCAGTTTTGAGTTGGATATACTGGACGAAGTTTGTGGAGTGACCGGTTGTCGACAATACTCCGCGGCGGGCTGATGTCTTGTAGACTGGACATGCGTAAGTTCCTTCCACATTGATATTAGATAATTTCTCCGGTCTGAGCCAAATCTGAAAGGTGCAAAAAGGGTACATCGACTAATCCTACCGTAGGACCAAAGCTACATGCTATTGCGCGCCGCGTTATATATAGAATGAAAGCCCGAGACTAGAGCAGCAATTCATTGGTATCTATTCTACCTTTGCAGAAGTCACTATACAATATTGGACCACCCTATATATATATATATATATATATATATATATATATATATGTATATAATATCCTGCCGACTCGTTTGTAGCTTCGTGAATGCGCAGGAGGATGGGGAAATTTATTAACGCTGACTGAAAATCGTTTTTCTCGTGCTGGACAAGGCAGAAATCGGGTCCCACTACCGGGTACGATAGGTGGTATCCATTGGACATAGGGTGCTCGAGCCAAACGTTTGGTGATTGAATGCATGGTTAGCAATGGGATTGGAGCAATCTGTTCGTTTCTCGGAAGAATGGGCCCTTTGACAGTTCGCTTTGAGAGTTGACCTTCGCATATGCCCCGTTGTCTGTTAGTGCCAAATGGGATTCTGCGCCAACTTAACTCCCTTATGACGCCGAGTACCCCGCTGCTTCACATGTTATTTGGACCGGATTGGCTATGCTCCTGAAATCGCCACCTCGATTAATATTATACGTTCTTTAACTGTAATTGTCTTCGTGTTCTCACTGAAGTCATATGGTTTGTGTTGGCATTGCGCAGCTGATGTCAAACATTTACTACCGTAACCTTAATGAATTACCGCCGTTATCCTAGGCGAACACATTGGTTGAATGATTTTCTCGCTGGTTATACAACGATACCTAAGATACAGTCGGATTTGACTATTCCTAATTTTTATTCAGCGCTGTTCCCTCTTGCAAGCAACGAAACCCCAAAGATCGAATAAGAAACAATCTAAGTGGTCTTGTTGCCATAATGGAGATTTTCCCGTCCGAGACCATACGGGCTGAAGCGAAACGACCGTGCTAGCTTTGCTTGTGTCATTGATCTTGTTTTGCTCTTTGGATAAAGCAAAATTTATCAAGTCCCATCCGTCCAACATAGGCGATTATCAGTGTGTGTTCGGAGAGACGGACCAGATTAGTTGTCCCACCCATGTTTCTATAGCCAGATGATTTTGCTGACGCCACCCGCTCCTCATACACACAGTTGTTTATCTACCTCTGAAACAACAGAGGTTGTGCGTCCCAGCAAAGCAAGAGCCATGAGAGACTGGATTTGGTTGGTATTGTCGAGTTTCAGGAATAATTGTGACATACTTCAGCTGGTCGGTTGATGACGACTGGCTCCGACACGTTAAAACGTTGTACATCTGTATGCGTAATCAATCTTGATTAGGTTTACTTTTCCAGACAGACCAGAGAAGCTTCTGCTTGAACCGTGCCGGCCACTTCCATTGAAAGACTTCTCAAAAATTGATTACTCCTTAACTAAACAAATGCTCCGTTGCTTGAGTCGACAGACATGAAACCGAAGCAGGAACGCTTCATTCACAAACCATTTCAGGACCGGAAACACGTGATACCTAATGGATCTAGTCTAGGCGAAAGGCATTACACAATCGTATAGTCTGGTCGAAGGCAGTGTGATGCGACGCACTGTCCTAATGAATAGATTAGTGAATAATCCCATCACACGACATGGCAGGGTAGTAATCCTGCATGTAAACTATCAAGTATTATTTTCCGGATAACACTTTTCTCCGCCTCATCAATGACACTTTGCCCTTCATTTCTCTGGGTCAATGCCATTGCGTAAAGCAATCGTGCCTAGTTGTCGGTCAACTACCAGAAATCAGATGCGCAGAATATCAGGTATCCTATTATGGAAGTCACAACCAACTTACCACTGGTATCGTATCAAACAAAATCTTCGGCTTTGACTCTGCCAACTGGCCCTCTACCGGATCCCAACGGCCTCCTTCCAAAAACAAGCCCGATATAAAGGCTCCATCTTCCGGTTTGGCGAACCCATCGAATTGTTCCGTTGGTCTTGTCTTGAGCAGTGGAATTTGAACCATGCTGACCATCGACGCACGTCTGACCGGGGGCGGTCGTGGGATGAATTCAGGCACAGAGGGAGCGTTTTCCAAAAGACTGGTATGGTTGAAGTATCGGTCGGTCACTGCAAAGCTGAAGCCGAGTGTGTCTATTGGAATGGTGTATTTCCTCGCGTAGTTTTGCAACACACCGGTCAGGAAGGATTGCGTGAAGTAAAACCCGGAAATCCAAAACACTGGAGGCGAGTCGTAAGTGAGCCAGTCAGCGAAGAATTTGAGCCTGTGATAGAAGACATAGGACACGTGAGCGGTTTTATTCTAATCGCGTCCCTGAAAGGTGAACATACACGATGTAAAAAGCTAGCACTTCGTTCACCTTTCGCTAAATAAGAGCCCTCAGCAGTAGAAAATAATTTATGTACTATGGCCAGCAGAGATCCCTCTGGTGTTCACCGAAGTCAACCCAGTTATTTACCGGTAGCTAATGTGGCCAACCCTCGACTCTGAACCGGAAAAAACGCCTTTGCTGGACAGTTGTCCTCTCGTTAATTTCGATATTGGCAAAATAATAAGGTGAATCAGCACTACAGATCCTGTTGAAGCAATGCGGAACCGTCCTCAATCCGAAAATGAGTCATCGGGTTGTCACATTTATTGTGGCCGATTGTATTGCTAGTGTTAGACGAAATCCGGAAAACCCATTTGAGCGATGGTTCGGAATCTGGAGAGCTGAAACGTGGATATCCCGAAAACTAAGTGAGAAGGGGATGTCAATCAAGAGATCTGGCAATAGCATCTGCAACAGACAGGAATAATGACTGATAAAAATAATCGTCCAGCTTCAGCACCCTTCTGGCGCATAGCTGCCAGGCCACCCGAAAAAAGCATGAGGGCTGATGTATTACCAGGCTGCCCAAGCCTACACAGGAGCAGTCGAGATACCAAGGTTGGGTTCGAATGTAATAGTCAACCCTTGATTGATATCCAGAACATCGTGGACCCGTTCGGGAGATTGATATGGCCAAAATGCAATTCAACATTCTCCGATGGGCTTAAAATAGTAGGATATGCTCCGAAATTGGTGCGTAAAACTTAAGTCATGCAATTTGGAAAGTTATAAGCGTCTGTAGAAAATAGTGCCTTGAGTGGTGTTTTGATCGAAGTAAAAAGTCAGTTATACTCACCTCGATTTGCCACTGCTAGTGCAGAATATTGGGCTCTATTGAGTGCTATAGTTAATTTTCAAATTCACTTTTCATGTAGAGGTAGAACTGATCGCAGATCAGCCCATTTGGTGGTCATCAAACAAGGATATAATACCACGATGCCTCCAAATACACACTTTTCAGATAAGAGAATTGGAGGTAACACTAGCTAATACAATTTCCACTCTTAGCAAGACTTCAAAAATTCACTAAAAGCTGTTTGCACATAGAAAACTGAATAAAAAACAAAATATTCATTTGGATTGCATGTGGGAAACATGTACCACCCCGCCCTTCATTTGCCACACAAATCACGCGGTTTTTACAGCCGATGATGATGACGTCAGACGATTAGTCGTACGCCTCCAATGCGTGCTCTCTACACCACATCCCCAAATCATCGGCGAACGAAACTGTGGCAGCTAGAACCACTGTACGGCAAGTACGCGGTTTTTAAAGCTGATGATGGTGATGGTGACTCTGCAACTGAACTGTCAACAAAATTTTGTGCTGACACCAGGACGCCGTGGTCATCAGGTTGATTATGGGTAATCGTTCAACCAAGTGGAATTCTTGCTGAATATTGTCAAGAAACAACCGTTTCCCTTAACTTTTACAGCTTTATTAACTCTCGCAATTCTCCAACTTCGATCCATCTCACTTGCTTTCTTTGAGTAAAGTGATTTGTAGACACCTTGAAGGCTCGATCATCAGGTTGATAGATATTTTTCTGCCGAGTGACTGTTTTACCTCCAAATTTGCAACCCACGAAAGATTTCGCAGCCTTCAAACATTGTCCTTACTTTGGCAATGGCTAAAAGATTTATTTGAGTGAGCCAGATAATGAACATCCTCGAGGATGTCAATACACCCTTCAGTGATCTTGTGGTATCAACATACGACTGTGCTACTTTCCCCATCTTTCTCTCATTTTTATTTACCCGTGACAAGCTGTTTGGGTGCAATCTTTGTTCGAAAACCCCGTGAAATAAGTCACAAACAGACTTGACGGAACACACTACTCACAAGGTTACTGAAAAGTCTCTGACAGTCCACGACCAGTTTCGCCTTTCTTGGGGCTCATCAGGTAGGCATAGTTTTTGAGTTTTCGTCAAACGAAGGTTCTAATCAAACCAAAATTGTACGCACTTCTCAAATATCCTAAACAAGGGATTCTGTCGGAGGAGTGCGCCTACCCAAGGAGCCCGAAGAAGTGCGAAACCGGTCGTAGGGTGTCGAAGAGCTTTCAGCAGCCTTATGATTACTGTGTTCCGTCAAGAAAGCATGCTGCGACATCTTGAATATCGTGTCAACTGAAATATGAGGCGGCGTTTGTGCAGCACGTTCAGCTGAAGTATATCATAAACTGGAGGTTCCTCTTGGATTCAGCTGATTCTCCCTTTAAAACAGTATCAGACTGTTCGGCTGCTTGGAAGCCGCTCAGCATGAGTCATCCGGGCAACATCTGTCGCATGCATCTGCGCTCCGACACAGTGCGCTCAAAAATGCATGTGGGATCGGTTCAAAGAGGTCAACTACCGAGCCTACTACCATTGAAATGGCGGCTACCTGGCTTAGACAGTTGACCGCGTGGCTGGCCGTAGGCAGAAGGGGTAAAACTTTGGGGAAGACGAACTTAACATATGTGAAAAATAGTGCGAGCAGCAGCGCTTGGTAGATAGTGATCGATAACAAAGGAATCACACTGGAACGAATGACATAACAAAATCATCCGAACTGGAAAAAAATATGCTCCAGCAGCTCAACCTGAGTTCGATTCGTAGCAGCAACAGCATATTGAGTACTATCGTACAAGCCAGTGAAATGTCAGACTGTGTTCAACAGCTCGTTTAGTAACTTGTCTACCACATGCCCCTTTAGAGGAAATTATTCAGTAGATTTTAGTTGGACATATACCTTGGTTCCGATCTTTTCAAAAATACAATTATTGTGATAGACACGAAACACTGGTTCTCTGCTGGTTTATACGAAGAATCAGTGATTCACATCCGTGTAAGTCACTGGACAATGTCAAATCTGTGGTGCTGTGGTGGTGGGAAGGGGAGTGAGAAACATCGCTGTCGATGATGATGACAGTTGAGTTTTCGGTCTCAGTGGTTTGCTGAAGACCGTTTTTTACTCGAAACGTAGGTGGGAACAATAGGATGTGAGATGCTACTGTTAGGTGACCATGTGTATCGGACACGCATCTGATTAACATGGCAAGTCCAGATGAATTCCTCAAATTTGAATCTATATAAAACAGTTCCATCCACTCCAGGTTCCCGTTCTTCTCGACATCTTCAAATATATTCTTCCGTAGGCCTGGGTACCGGAAGCAAGGAAATGTTATGTTGTCTCATGTCATCTCCCCATGTGGTAGCCCCGTAAAACCGCATGTTGTAGGCAAAGTTACCACCAGGAAAGTCATCGTCCTCAAACGAGTTTGGGGCAGGGATAATCGTCCCACCACATGTACCCCGACAAAGTTCGACCGCTATGCGCAGTCGCCGGTACACTCACTCGGTCCTTTGCTTGGACGCACGTCGCAGGCGCCGGTGTGAATTGCCAGCCCTATCAACCTTTCATAATGTCGCTTCCGCATTGTCCGTGCGGCGGAACCTACACATTTGAGCGTTGCCTGTAGCGCTGAGAAAATTCGACGAGCTGGTAACACGCGTTCGTAGCCGAAAAAGCACCAAGGTTGAGGACTTGATTTGGAGTCAAATTACATCGATAAGATGGGCACATTATGTTTAACTTTTTCCTGCGTCCAAGTTTTATCAACCCCGTTTAAAGCTATCAACAAAGCATTTGACTTGACCGTTAAATTACGGATGGTAGGGTGGGCTACGCAAATGTTGAATTCTGTGAAAAGCGAAAAAGTGAACATGAACATGGAGCTTCCAGTGTCTATCACCAGCAGCGCCGGAACTCGGAACTCCCCAAACAGCTCGCTGAGGATGAAATTCGTCAGGCAAACCAATCACATCGCTCAAACGTGAGCACGTTCACCTCTGCAGACGTGATGATTCAGGTGCGTTCAGCATGCGCCGGTCGAGTGGGGGTAACACGCTTGCCTGGCAGGTCAGATGTCCGGAATTCAAACCTCGACGTGGCCAAGGATATGTGCTGCTGATGGGCTCTAATCGGAACGAAACTAGGATCCATTGGTCCCCCCTTCGGGAATTGTGCGAAGAAAGAAGGAGGACTGCTTAAACGAATGATGTAAGTGTGAATGTACTGGATCATCGTTTAGACCTGTTAAAAAACCTTCACATACACTTAGGGTAACTCCTATCGTTCTTACAGCAGAATCATTTACAGTACGCCTGTGTATTTCAACCTGCCAAACTCCGCTTGGTTCGGTATCAGGATTAGGATGCAAATGAGTCTGTGCATTGGCGCAGCGATCCAACCCTTCCTGAAACACTGTGTATTGGGTTCGTAGCGTTTGAAGAACAGTAAAAGGGGTGTATGCTGCTGTTGAACAGGGCTAGTTAACATTCTGAGTCGAGATATCATGAACATCAATGTCGAACGCGTGACCTCCAGCCTACCGGCTTGAACAGTTAACCTTTTCGGCCATGAGCGGCCCCACCTTTTGTCAATGGGGCCGTTAGGCCCTTCGACCCAGGGTTTGTGAGTTCAACACAGTAACTCGAGCGCTGCCACACCTGTGGTCCGCACCGATTGATCTGTAAGCTAGCAGTGTGGACACAGTAGTCGATAACACATACGACACACGAGAAGAGCGTAGCTCACACACCACTCCCGAAGCTGTGGGATATATTAGTACCATGATGCGATTGTTAGGAGTGCGTTGGCACCGCAACGATGACAAGCCGACGCGACGAACTACCCACTCGCTGCCCAGAGCATAAAAAAATGTCCGTAATGAAGGAGGCATTTGGTTGCCTGAGTGACAAACTACCAATGGAAAATGTGTGCATTTCACCCATCATGCGCAATGAATCTTCGTTGTCTATCAGGATCCCCGACTGAGTAATTTCCGCAGATATTATCAGTGTTTTGGCCCCAAAACTGTTTACTGTGATGGAGAACCGCATAATTATTACAGTTTGGATGGGCATAGCCTGGATAATAAAAGCCTCTCAAGAGCTCATTGGAATTCGAATGCAGCTAGAAGTCGCAACTACTCTAACGTTGCACACGGGCATGTCAATCCTGGTTTCGCACATCAGTCGCTGTTCGATTGACTCAGTGGATGGAACCGGTGCAGTTTATCCAGGCTCATAAATACTCATGCCATATGCACGCTTCGCTTGATCCATACCGCACTTGCTACCGCTAATATTCACCAGTGGGTCACGTGACATTGGGCCACCGCAATCTGTCCGCTTCCCTCACCTGCCACTGTTGTCGCAGTTACGGTGATCAGGGTCGCGCGACCACGGCTGACCTTGGTTACGAACTCATCCGGTCTTTCAGCAACCCATGCAGAGTGCGAGAATGCGGAGTTTGGCCCATTGGTACTGCGGGCGCGACATCACGGTTGGTCACGTAACGTAACATGTCACACATACCCGCAGCTCAATCTGATCAACTGATTCAAACTCCGATTTCTTATCCAAACACCTACCGTTGAGTACTGAGTTCTGAGTACGTTGAGTACTGATAAAAGCAGTGCTGTAAGCGGGAGTGGACAGACACTATTATACCAATAGGGACAAAGACACGTTGGCTGAGAACTGTTAAGGCAAGAGTAAGTATGTATGTCAGTGAGCTTTAACCTTACTGATTATGGTTATCAAAAACTGAGGGAAGCGATGCCCACTGATGATGTTTGGAGTACGTGAATCCTTTGAACATCAGAGCTGTGAAATGGGTGGTAGACCCAGATACGCACAATTAGAACTAAAAATGGATTGTGTATGTGCAAATCTGTCAGCTGAATTGCCGTAAGTGGTTATAATGCAGCATATTTTTGCTTTTGGATGCTTTAAGTACATCATCGGTGGCAACAACATCAGTGTTGACACTGATACTTCAATACTTCACAGTTAATTTAGTTGTACTTAAAGACTTAAAGTGGAAAGAAGATAAAGTTGTGGGTAAGGAAGGGACCTGGTGTTAGTCTATCGCATGCATTCTGAGATGCATACACCTCCAAGCGCTCAATCAGGTATTTCTTGTAATGTGTCCGTCCAAGCCAGAGATGGGGCCATGGGGACCACAGCCTGGAAGGCGCACCGCACCAAAACACCTAATGTTTTCATAATCTCTTTCACACCCTTCTTCTAAGTCATACAGTTTGCACCTCGTAGTCTACGCTATTCTCAAGGAGGCAGGAAGAACAACATTCGTCTCGGTAGACGATGCTTCGGTTTGTGTTGCGCATGATCAGGCCAGCGTAGCTGTTGGCGCTGGATGTTTTCTGTGATCAACAACAGAGCCGCTAATGAGATCCCTCCATAAATTTCAAAATAATGCATATCAAAAGTACGCTGACTTATATACATAAAAAGGGGGAATCCTTGGGCAAGTCTCCGTTAGAAGCCTGCTAAGTAAGTCTGCTACAGAGTAAGATGCAAACGCTGTGGATGTAAGTCCCATCAGTGACTTCTCCTTCATTAGACATTTTTATAAATATCCACTGATTAACTCTAGGGAAATTCACGATCAAACCTTGCAGTCTCGTGAACAACCTTCAAATTACCACAGTATTTCCGTGCCTTTGAATGCAACTTGTGTTAGTTAAGTGGAAATCGGGTAATGGTTTTTTCTTCCTTGTGCATTAGGGAAAGCCGAACAACTGCTGGGTCTTAACAGCACCCATACTTAACTCTGCTTTTGGTTCAACCACCTGCTGACCTGGAGTAAGCGACACCGTCACAGAAAACGAATCGCATAATTCAAATTAACCATAAACATCGATCGCATGGGGGCTAATCGATTTTCACAATTCAAACTTCCCTTTCGTCTTGCGGCCGCGAGTTGTTCTTACGAGCTTCGTGAAAACTTGCACGGACGCAATGTTGTGTTGGTTTCAACGTTTAATGGATCGAACTGCAATTACCTGAGCACCAAATCTTGAATGTAACTCCCCAGTGGCTTCAGCGAGGGGAATGACTTGGCGGCCCAGACGCTCGGGAGTTTGCCGACCAACATGGAGTTAAAAATATCCTCCAGGTCGGCCGACATGACGACCAAACCTTTGATCGCCTTTTTCAGGTCGAGCAAAGTCGACCGTACGACCGCAGTGAGTCGATTGAATCGAATCAACTCTTGGCGGAGGACCGTGTTCATGGACTCCTTGTAGACGACCGGATACCGTTGGATCACCTGAAGTACAATAAAGCACAAATGAACACTACTTGTCCGAACGTTCTTCAACTCGAAGTCATGTCGACACTATTTTTCCTTCATTTTGTAAACATCAAATATCACCTTTAATTTTCTGAGAAGTTTGTTTTCTTCTAAACATTGGGACAATGGGTAGAGTGATTAACCAATAGGAGTTTCCTTCAGTAGCATTTCATATTCTATTGTGTCCGAACAGAATAATTTATGAATATTTAACGCATTATGTTGGCTAGATCTCTAGCAGACGCATTGGGTTAGGTATTCCTTCTTTAGATGTAAGGCGTGCTATGCGCCTGGTTAGTGTAAGTTATCTTTATGAGGTATTCGCAGAGTACAATCTCGGCCTAACTGCTTTAGTTTGGGGTGTGGGACCCTTGATTGTGAAGCTTTTATGTCGTTTTGGCAACATGTCCTCGCTTCCCCAGTCTCTTTTCGCTCTTAAGTAGGTCAGCTTTTTCAGGGCTACATTATTAGAAGTAACTGAATAATGTCACTGCCGTGTTTCTACGGTGGTGAACCTTTCGTTTTCAGCAATCAGTAGGGACTAAGAGGTCAAGCCGTACTTGCATTCTTGAATGGACAGAGGCACTCTTGGAAGGTGTCCATTCCTTTGCAATGAAGGAAAACCAGGACTAAGACACCTAATCTGCTTCCTTGAAGGGTTCGTTCTTCAGGGGTCTCCTTTGGGAGGTATTGCTCTACGGGGGGTTTGGATAGCCACATAGCAAGTTCATCCACTCATCACCGAGAACAGCAGTACCAGTGTAGCTATAAGTTCAGTGTATTACGGATGGATGATAGTAAAACTGAATACAAAGATAAAATCGGTTCGACCTCGGTACATTTTCAGGAATCGGTACAGTAGCAGTTATTGTCCAGCCAGATAAAGGAACATCATTGTCAGCAACCAGTCGAAAATACCTTGCACTGTTTGCCAAGAAAGTACATAGCTCATGATGAGCACATGTAAATCTGTAGCATGTTGACTTGAAGTCATAGCTACTTGCTCCACCGTAGTCTTGCAAAGCGAAACAACGTGTACTTTCAGATAACTTCCGTCGAACATCACACTGATACCAACCTCACTGATACTTTCTACTGTGTTCCCAGATTGCACTTCTCAACAGCATATAGCTGAAGTTGGCTTGGATTGAGATCGTGTATGATGATTGTATCTGGCAGACCTTACATCCCTACGATGCTGTTACGCGTCCCCCCATGAAAGACGGATACACCTGACCCGTCAGATGATCCATCCGTGCAAACTTCCGGCATCAACTTCCCTCTCACGTTTCCTAGGGTATTTCACCGTGCATGTGCATTTGTTGGCGAACAGTGTAAACACACCGTTAGCTGGGTTGGAACAATGCATAACGGAACAGAATAGCTCCGTTTTGCTTTACCCCTATCTCAAAGCACACAACGACTGGCGTAAAAGGTCAAGCCAAGTTTTTTCTAAGATACATTACCAGAATTCCCACTGAACCTCGTTCGAAAAAGCGATCCACCTCCACGAGCATGACAACAGTTGAGTGATCGAGGTGAATCTTTCGGCGAAGGGTTGGTAAAGATCTAGGCATCTGATAGGTAGGTGACCCTAGGTAGGTGACCCTTCCACTAGAAGAAGGGCGAAACCGGTCGTGGGCTGTCGAAGAACTTTCAGCAACCTTATGAGTAGTGCATTACGAACATACATGTACCGCGATATCTCGAATATCGTAGCAACTGAAACATGAGGCGGCCTGGTGCAGCACATTCCGTTGCCTGGAAACATCACAAACGAGAGATTCAGCTGGGTTCCAGGTGAGTCTCTCGCAAAACCAAAGTTGTTTGCAAATGAGTGTATTTCGCTAATTCTTTCTACTATCTTTTTGGCACTGTGTTCTAAGAATAAAACTCATCCTAGCAACAGGGTATAATTTATGGTCTTCCTAGTTGCGTAGGTTCTACATCTGTCTTGATCTGTTAGCAATTGGGGAGGTGAACTCGCATCTCTTGAGACTAGCCATGATGTGTTAATCTCAACGACAACGCATGATTAAAACCTATCAATCCTGCTTGCACTCTAGTCTTATTCTCCCTAGTTTACACTAGGCCACTGTTTATCTGGTTCTCTGCATGACTCAGTGGAAACCGCTCAGGATTTTGTGTGTGCTGGATAACCAGGACTTCAGGTAACTTATTAGTGTACGAAAGTGGGTCATCGGCAATGATCACAGGTGCTATGCTGCGGACGATGATTACACTGACGGTGAGTATGCACGGGGATTATTACGCTGGCTTATGACTGGGGTATCCCTTGGATTCCATTGTGAGACACCTCTACGTTACAGAAAAACTAACGTGCCCACAGAACTCACCTCTTTGAGGTCAAAATCAGGTGGCAATTTGGAAAGGATATCAGCAGCAAGCTCAAGCACGGTCGCCTCAGAAGATTTACCCGATCCTCCCTGTTGTCTCGGGAGCGTCAGTAGCACGCCAGAAAACAGCTGAAATGCATACAATATGAGTTGTCAATGTGTCAAAATATTAGTGAGCTCGGATGCGTTTACTGGTGGTTGATCAGGTGACCGTTGATTTCTTCGCCAAGCTTCGGAACTAGCCTGCCTGTCGTCACCGGTCGACAAGACATTGTCACTGCGCCATTGAGTGGGTACTTCCACCTTACCTAGGAAGCTCGACGAACACATCAAAGACCATTTCACCAACCACCAGTACAGTATGAGTGTTCATGTAGACGGAAGATAGGCAACGAGACAGACACGATTATGTACAATGGCCTAAATAGAAACACATTTTCGGCCGAAGTCAGTCAATGGCTTCTCCTTGCTAGTTTTCCTCTCTTCGAACAGATGTCTTCACCTTGAAAAGTCCATTGGAAGGCAAAAACATTTTGGTGCAAATGAAGAACTGATTAGCCCAATCCATGAATGCATGACCGGCAACCAGTTAGCTGAATAGCCGGAGTGTTCAAAGCCTTTGATTCACCATTTTCTCGATTGAGTTAGGACGAGAATTTCCGCTTGCTTCTTTCGAAATCAAGAGTTCTAATTTTGTATCCACACGTGACTGGTATGCATAAGCTGACTTTCGCCATCAGAGTGAAAGCGCTCCTAAAATCGAGGCGGAGTGATATGGAAATCCAGTTGATAAACGATCACATGTAAAAACGCACTCTGAATTGTATGAGTCATGTTCCTATCATCACTCACTATCATTATCAACATCAACAACATCTTCATCATCACATCAGTAACAGCAGACGAAGTCATCGCAGGGGAACTATCAACGAACCCAGTCCTGAGACACCACCAGCTTTCTTATGTGTTTAAACATCCATTCACCCAATCTGGACATCCGGTTAGGATATAACAATAGATGGCTTTGATGTTCATACTCAGCCATATCTTACAACCTGTTTGACCAAATGTAAGGTAAGTCACACTGATCCACTCCTGGAGGGCAGTAATGTACCTAAGCTCACACTGTCCTTGTTTTGAAAACCATCTACCAGATTACAGTTTGTTCATCACTTGATTTGCGCCGATTATGAAATCAGTATCTACCAAAGCCCTCTGCTCGACTAAGGACTCGCTAAGTGTAGTCTGTGGTCGGGTTGCCCAGGCCTTGAATGAATTCCTCAAATGGATTATCTGCTAGACCATACACAAAATCATGTCGTCACCTGCCCTGTTCTGTGCCCGACAAATGGCGTTGCTCAGTCTGGAAGCTTACCTGGAATGTTTCTTGATTGTCCTTAGTGATATCGGCATTGTCATGTAGGCCGTAAACTTCAGGAAGTGGGTTGATCGGCAGTTGCCGAATATATTCAACAAACTCGCTGTGTGGGCCATCTGGGGGACAGTAGTAGATGCCCGAACTTGATAATCTGTATAAAGAAGATTTACCATAGAGGGACCATTCTGTAAATTGTATCAACTGTTTTTCCTCACGAGTGTGTTATAGGGTCGAACTTACTGACCGGGTTCCAACCTCGGAATCCCGACTGTTCCTGTCAATGTTTGGGCAGCCTGGCAGTATCTCAGCCCTCGTGGTTACTTCGGTGGCATGGCACGTGGGCACCAAAAGAGTGATACAGTCGAAGGATAATTAATACTATTATTTTTGAGGTGGTAGAGTCTCCACTTTGTAAGTGGAGCGAGACTAAGGTCCAGTTCTCTTAGAATAATCGTTCCAGGACATGGGGATGACGGTCAATCTACAATAATACAGATACAAATTCCACAAATCTGACGATTTTTGCTACTCTGTTGTTAAATCTGTTACATTCGAAAATTTTCACTTTTCACGCTATCCCAAGCGAAGCTGATAAAAACGCAGTTTACTTACGTATCATTCTTCTGTAATTGATACATTATACATTCATCTGATAAAAGTATAAAATACACTGTTGTTCAACAGATGAACAGCCCACTGAACCGGTCTAAATTTAACTCAAGCAGTATACACGAGCGAACTGCCCTGACAGAAAAATACTGAACTGAACCCAAAGTATTCTTATATCATCATAGACAGTAAAATCAGCGTTAATACGTCATGCAACAGTCATACAGCAATAAAACGTCTATTTGAAAGGTCTCAAAGCGAAAACAAGACTTGAACAAAGATTTTCTTCGATAATAGTCTACAATAAACACACTGAGGTGCCTACATCTTCAAATAATCCCTGTCACGAGCGACATTTCATCAATACTATTGTTAAAGTTCGTTCTTAGGCTTTTCACAATTCGCTAGTGATATCTATCATCTGGTTTAAATTCACCGAGTGTCTTAAGATACATCTCATGAGATGATCGCAGAGGTGGGTTTAAGGTTGGGGGAGTTGGCAAATCATGGTGAGTTGTTGATATTATGCTATAAAATGACCACTTCAGTCCAATTTTTTTAACCACTGAGTCTTCTTCTGAGGGAATATCCTGCATGAAACAACGCTCGTTAAAAAAAATAGGCCTGTGCAAGCGGTGCTTATTGTGGAGTCTTTTGAATAGCCAACTGTCCAGACATCAATGGTGTTTTCGACAGACCGGACAGTAACGAAAACAACTAGAGTGGTGGTGAAAAAGGCTACACTCAACAGCTAATACAGAGTGGGGAAGACACCGACATCACTCGAGAAGCCAATCAGCATGTGTGACCACGTGATGTGGATTCCTTGACTGGAGGATGAGTGACGCTATATCCCGTCTAAGTGCGAGTTAATCGCACTGCTGATCAGCCATGGCCAAACCGTTAAATGTTCAAACCATAAGACGGGAATCTGCGGGTTCAAGACTTCTTGGAGTTTCATGAGACTCACACTGATGATGATTCCCAATAAGGATGAAACAGCTCTACAATGTTTCTCGGCTTTTCAGCATAGCCTGACGAAATCTCCACCGCCGTCAGTATAGTTCAGGAATGACCGAATAATGAAGTAATTGTCCTGAACATATTGGCGAAGGTTTATGATGAAAACCCATTTAGAGGAGATTTCACACACGATATGATTATTCTGGTCAGTCATGTGAGGTTTCTCTCTTAAGGATAAGAAATATCGCAATAAGCGCTGACTGTAACATCGTCCTCCTGCAAGAGATGCCGAAACCAGTCATTTGATAGTAGTCTGGACTATTGCCTACAAGTGACACTCTACTCACAATGCTCCTGAAGAAGACCACACCAAACGAGAGATTCAGATGGATTCAGTTGAGTCTCCCGTCAAAACCAAAGTAGTGTGTAAATGAGAATATTTGGCGAAGTTAAGCTACCCTTCCAGGATGTCTAGAAACCTCCGTGAACAACGCTGGACGATTCATTCAGGGAGGATTTTCGACCCAGTGTGTAACCTATAAGATCAATTAGGGGAAGGAGGTAGACCTAAGATCATTGACTACTGGTGTGCACATCCAGTTAGAACTTACTTATATCTGTCTTCCTCAACAATTCGCCTGTTGTAGAATATGCCAAGAAGAGAAATAAGTAATCGACGGTCCTTGTCGTCTGTCACGCGACCACCGTAGTTACACTCTCCAGTAAGATACGTTAACGCTTCTAGAGGTAGTTCATCGTATTGATCAAGGAACATCTGTAGCAAAAAGAAGGCGGTAGGTGTGTTAAGAACACGGACGGCTCCGATTTACCTTCACTCTAAATTGACATCGAGGAACCAGAAAACTGCTGTTCAGAGGTCAGGATAGAAATGAATCTCTTGAAACCGACTGGCTCTCACAAGCAGCTGAGCAACACGTTACAGCAGTTTTATCTAGTCACTCATCGAATGATAGTACGTTTATCGTTACCTGCATTTGTCGCACACTGATACGCAGATCAGATTCGTTGAACTCGTATGGCACATTCCATCCCAGTGGACCGAATTTGCGTCGTTCTTGAACCAGAGCATGGAAGAAGCATAGACCGAACAGCATTTTGTGCCAGATTGGGCCCTGAGAAGTAAAGAAGAAAAGTTGGCAAAAAATTGCACTAGTCTTTTTTGTTACAGAGATATGGTCGTTTGATTAGTGCTCGAGATGTGGTCCTCAAAGCAACACTTAGCTACTGAATACAAGTCAGGGATGGGACGACCATCAGCCCCAAAACGACTGAGAACTGGATAACTCTTAGCTACGGTCGTCCCTTCTACAATGGAACGTTACTGAAACACGATCAGTTACAGACTTCTTCCCGCTAAAATAAAGCAACCTCTGAGCTCCAGTATGTGGTGCTTTAATCTTATGAAAAGCAACTGGCCCCACCGAACTGCTTCACAGCCATTCTGAATGATTCAGTTCTTTTATGACGAACATGATTCAAACATGTCCATATAACCAAAAATTGTCAAAATCAAGGAATGAGTTATCGTCTCTCGATAGGTATGTAGTAGTGTATGGTAGAACGTGAAATTCACAAACACAATAAAGTCGGCAACAGGTGTACTGACGCGCTGGGGAATCACCAGTAGCAATGCCCTCAAACACACACCGTCCTGAATCCCCCTGGATATGATGATCGTAAAGATATAAAATTGAATTAGTAAAAAGGAGTGTTTCAGCTATCAGGTTTTCCGGAAACCTGAATGCGAAATGAACAAAATCGGGCAAACCAATCAGTTCGCTCAAGCGTGAGCGTGTTCGCCCCTTCAGACGCGAAAATTCAGATGCGTTCAGCGTGCGCTGGTCGAGTTGTGGTAACACCCTCGCCTCATATGTCAGACGTTCGGAGTTGAAACCTCGGCTGTAATAAGAGCTAAACTCAAATCCAGTGTTACCCTCTTCTTGGGGGAAGAATTGCACCAGAGCGAGATGAAGACTGTCTGGAAGACAGTAATGTGAACGTGAATTAAACAAAATTGATCTGTGTCCCTTACCATGTCCCGGATGGCGTTGACTTCTTGGAGGGAAGCACCATCAAGTCAGACATGGATTGGTTCCGGTTGAACATAGCGATATCGTAGCTGAATATAATGCTGTGTATACTTGGCCTTTGACTTCTTTTTAGGACAGTAACGGTATTGGATATCTGTGAAGCTGACTCATTCCATCATTGGAGTCAGTTGCTAAAAATATCAATGTTATCCACAGATGCAGAGACGGGTCTCGAATTTATCACTGTAAATTGTATCTTTCATGGGATTTCCGGTACCCCGTAGGACATAACTTGGGTTAGTGCTCGCAAGTGTCCATGGATGACCGCAGTTTTGGAACCAGTGGCAGCAATAACATTTACAAAGGACATCGTTTCTAGGGTTTCAGTATGTGCAACGTCTCCATACATCACGTACCACTGTCTTGGTCATGTGTTGCGCATGTGGAGTTATCGTCTACCGAAAAAAAATATTTTCCTTGTCTGGTTCAGACTGCCACCTGTGAACAGGTGACCTGGTGATAGTGATATGAAGAAGACTGGGTAGTGTCGGTGAGATCCTCCCTGTGCTTGGTTGGAAGCGTTGAAAGATGTAGCTGCCAACAAATGTCAGTGACGCTCCTGTTAATTTTCATCCGGATCGTCTCGGTGGATGACCGGAAGTGTGGGTACCTCAGAGTACCTACAGAAATCTAGAACTAGACAGGCCCTATCCACTTTTTGTGATGAAGTTTTCAAATAAAATAAGATTTTATGACAATAAAGCATCGGATTCCGACACTTGTGTTGTGTCGCCGATGACGATGAAGTGTACTCTAATGGCGGTTCTCTTCACAGAACACTACTCACAAGGTTCCTGCAAACTCTTTGACAGCCCACGACCGGTTTTGCTCTTCTTGAGGCTCGTCAGGTTGACGCGGTCCCCCAGTTTCCGTCAACCTTATGTTTTACATGAACACAATCGTACGCAACTGGTGCCCTCAGAAGGGTGCACCCTGTGGTGGGCTGTCGAAGAGTTTCCAGCAACCTTATCAGTGGTGCTCCATCAGTAAAATATACTGTGGTGTTTAGAATGTTGTACCAACTGAAGCATTAGGCGGCCTATATACAGATGAAGAATATCATAAACAGAATCAGCTAGGATTCAGTTGAATCGTTAAAACTAATTTACAGTGCGTATGAATGCACTATACTGAGTGTTCAGCTGGAAGGCGAAATCAGCAGTTTTCGGAGCCACAGATTCTCTTGGTAAGACCTGGGAAGCTTATTCTCCGGGTGCACAATGATACAATCCTTACTGTACAAATGAAGGTTATCGGTTTGGGGCGTCGTCAATCGTATTTCGGATGAGCCGGTCTCTCCGTCACACAACTAGGTATCATAGCCATGCAGCAATCATCGACAAGTATCCTCAATCAACAGCTACTTAATTAAACACCTATCTAGCATACTTAGGGTCTCCCCTTACCTTACACAGTACAACATAAACAAATCCTAACTCAACACTCAAAATTTGTTCGAAAAAAATAGACAACGAAAACTTTTTATCGTGGATATGGTCCTCTGGTAGGCTGTCATATCCACTGTTGTTCCATTTTTCGTTTGCACACAATCAGATAGCAGTTATTTGGAAGATGAATGGATTGGCTGTCAGATCATTTTGCTTGTATTTAAATGGGTACTTTCTGGACGATTTCTGGACAAAAGCTGCTCCATTATGATTAACATTGGGTCAGCTGATCTCATGCGAGACAGCCGCAATGAAGTAATGGAAATAAGTTCGCAATCAAAACTTCATGCCTTAGTGATCGAAACTTTATTGATTGACAGGAACTCACCTTGGAGCAACCGTCGAAGAAGGCGGGGTCGGAAATAGGATCGTTCAAATAGGATCGTAAGAGGTTAGATCGCAGACCCTTTGGAGGTTCGTTCGTCATTTTGACGCCTGAAAATTCCAATGAGATATTAGAGTTGGACTTAAGTGGGCAGACTTACAAAATCGGAGACTACGTTTTCTAGGATTGGGCTAGCATCGGACAGTTCCTTGGAGGATACCATTTTATCACCATTTTCGTTCTCTTAGTTCAGAATGGATCCACTTGGTCTCGTCTTAGTGTAGCAGTCAGCTAGATTGGGGGCTCATCTTTGACGGAATCTGTCGCCAGGTGACCTTGCACAATATGCTCTCATCCGGTTCTGGCACAACAGAACCGGACACGACACCTAGGACATACCAAGATAAGCTGCTACTGTTACCATTCGCATGAACTCGGTACTCACTAATTGAATTTAAGTGCTACCCGAGTGTGCCAAATCCGCCAAGTTCGGTCTAAAGAATAAAAATCTGGCTATGGCAGTTAAATTTAGTCCATCAGTTTCTTTGTTCATTTTGAAAAAGTTAACTGAATGAAGGACTTTTGATGGTGCCATTATATTGTTGTTTAATGCAACCAGAATTGCTGTCAAAAACAAAATGGACCGATATCAGATATGGGATAAATTATGTGGTCCTGGTTACACCTAAACCGGTTTCAGTTGCAAAGCCTATCTCTCTAGGCAGGATGGGTCAAACCGAGTAATGTCATCCGGGCACGGTCTCCAGGTTCTCGTAAAAGCAGTTTACTTAGTCTCTCGTTGCTGACCGCCAAGGAGATGTATGGTTGGATCACATGCTCATACGCACAAGCCTCACGAATACCAGATGTGTACTTTACCACCAAAGAGGCATTGCATGCTAGCTTCCGTCTGTATCATTCATCCAACTCGGCCGCACTGCGTGGATGAACTCACTAACACGCTGTTCACACATTCAGTCTAACAGATGTGAGGTTACATTGTACCACCAACCGACGTCGTATGGATTACTAGAGAAAGCTGATATAACGCACCACTCACGTATGAGAAACGGGGAATGCAGTACATGAATGTACTATATAGTTTACATGGTCAAAATTTGCCTAGTTACTCAATAGCTCAGCAGGTTCTAGAGAATGGACAATCAGCGAAGACAACCTGGAGACTAAAAGTCCGGGAAAAGCAATGTTCCAAGTGATGAGTGTTTCAATGGAGCACGGAATACCTACCGGTTCAGTTCACCGGAACATATCCAATTTCGGAGGAGCAATGTAGGCGAGTTCCACGTATGGCCATGTCGACGAACACAATCTGAACCTAATACGTCTAGTGACCGTCTAAGATCTGACCTCAAGTGGAGAAGTGCAGTAAGTTAACTTGACCAGAAGGTGCACAGTGGCCTGTGTTGGAAAAATCTAATGAAACCTATCGTAGACAACTCTTGGTATGCTTCAAAGAGTATGATTTACGAGTGCACATGATCTGCAATGAAAACCTCACAGCAGATCTTTAGTGAAGAGATCGAGTAAGAGACCTGATCAAACGTTCGGTAAGGCCGCTTTCCAGCGCGTATATGCGTGGTTGAGCGAAGTTTGTGCACAGTGGGTCTATGCCGATCGCAGATTATTATTGTTTGCAGTAGTTCATTCCCCAGACCATCTTGAGATCGCGTTCATCTTTGCCTTCTCTAAAGGAGCGCTACGAGGCACTGTACTCCACCAAGAAAGCTTTTTCAAGAATAAAACCCGTGGGAAAGTCAGTTTTGTGAGCACAAAGTTTCTGCCATTAGAACTCCACCTTTGAGGTATCATCTCTTTCCGGAAACTAGGAATTTGTTATTCTAGAAAAAGACGATTTGATCTTACCAAGATGTAGCCACAAGTTTCATTCCCACTCTCAATTTAAACGACTGGTGTTCTATGCACTATTCTGTAGCACCAATGGACTTTCCCTGACATGGCTTCGATCGAAATTCGGTTCCTCCAGGTGGTCTGTTCAGACTGGGACAAATGTCATCCTCAATAATCCAGAGGACCCTGCCAAATGTCTCTGTTTTCAACGGCAGTCAATTGAACGTTGGTTATCCCAATTCCAAGTAACTGAAAGACGATTATTGCCAACATGATCACAACCACGGTTAATAGGAACATCAGGGAAGCAATCGCTCAGCTGCAATACCATTTCAGTGCACAGCTGGAGTGTCACCCGAACGAAGCATGAGTTCGCCAGGAGGCCAGGTTTCCCAGGCCTAAATAGGAACAGTCGAAATGCCAGGCTTGGGTTCGAACCACGGACTTTCCGGACAGTAAATTCACGCTTTAACCCCTGAGCTATCTCGAGCTCACTAGTGCCTCACTACCATACAGTTACTTGAGGAAAGCCCTGTTTTGCAACGAAAAGCGAATGTTGGGAAATAGAAATGGCCTGGTGATAGTCCACCACCCAATGAGGAAACAACCCACCAGAAAATATTTTGACATTTACCGAAAGTTTTGCCGACCAGTGAAGGACTACTGCATTTGTTTGCATTCATCCAGAATGACAACATGCTCATTGATAAGACATCGATAGGATTATATTCGGGAAAGCCGTGCATTAAATAGGGTCAAGTATAAGAGCATCTAAAAATGCAATTCATGTGAACCATTGAAATTCAGCCATGGTAATAATGTCCTCTGATGCAGTTCTATCTGTCAGGAATGAAGTAAATAAAAATTTAATTATAGGGCTACTTGCGGCACAGTTTCATACACATACCGTTTTCAAGTATGGTCACCGGAAAATCACTCGACGGATAGCTGGTCAGCCACAGACGGAAGTCAGTGTGTACTTTACTAGGCACAATGACTTCTTCACATATTTTTTCCAGCGCTGGCATCCAGCTTACTGCAAGATGGCAATTCTGCAACACGATCCATGTACCATCTTCAGTGCCTTGGCTGATCATCTTTGCGGCGATTGGTCCTTGCCCCTGTCCTAAAGATATCGTCTGAATTCTGTCTCCTGTATAACCCATGTCTGCACCAAACCGGATTAGGGCATTCATCGGATCAGCCCCCGGAGATAAGATAAAAATTAGCGGGGAACAACAGTTGGAATCGGCAAATGATCCAGCTAGATCAAACGTTGGTGGCTCAATAAAGGTGGCACCCATGTTCTCTGCAATGAAATCCTGGAAGAGAGAATGGCATAAATTTGGACAAGAGTTAACTGCTTGATCACAACTTCACTAAAGGCCAGTCTTCACTAGAATAAATGACGGGCTTCCCTGATAAGGTCAAAATTACTACCTACAGCCTTTCGTTAACTTACTTTCAGAAAAACCGTGTGGTAGCGTTTCCAAGAATTCCATATGGAAAAGAGTGCTGTTTTATTTACTGGAAAATGCGTTGCACCAACCAGTAATGGGTATCACTAACTAGTTGGATAAACAGTCCTACTGTTCATCAAGCGTCTGCTTTGTTTCACTACACGCAAAAGCAAATTACAGAAGAGAGAAAGCCCATGGTCTAAGACATCATGCAAAATCTGTAAACACATGGAAACACATGGAAACATAAACGTCATGGTGCAGTGGAAACGACGAAAGCAGATGGATCGAGAGTGGACTGGATTGGATGAAAGAAGTTGCAGTCGAAGATCTTAGTAGGGTCGATGTTCATTGCTGTGGTGGTTTATCAATGACCATCGCATAACCGGCGAGTAATACTGCTTTCAGAACGTTAGGATAAAGAACGAAGGAGTGATTTCGTCTGCGAAGGCGTGAATATGGAAGGAAATAGACGGCAATAACTAATGTAAGGAAGGAAGACAGTATAGGCATTGAGGAACTCTTCCGCTGATGTGATGAGTCTGAGAGACGAGGCAATCAAGGCGGGCCTGATGAAACTAGTGGCCTCCCAGAAACCATCCAATCCATTTGACCAGGTTGGGAGACGCATAGGCCAACCTGCCTTCAGTACAGCGGTGCTTTCCTCTGAACTCACACTGAAGATCGCTGAGCAGTCACGGTTGCTACGTTGTCGGCGCGTGTTAAGGATGAGGATTGCACGCACCAGCGCTTGTACCATCTTGATGAGTTCTTATGGTTTAGCTATGACTCCGACCCACCTTGGCACTTCTCTTAGTATCTTGTTGTTCAGGTATTAAGTTTCACGTAAAAGTAAGGTTGGCAAGTGGCCAGAAGTAAGTTCAGCAGAACTCATCAGTTTCCTGTATAAGTTTAAGTTAGGACACGTGTAACTCTAATTTAGGGAGTGCACGACCTGAATCGTAGACGATTCTTGCCCCACGTGATCACTCACCCCCTCTAATTTTGTGAGCAGCGACCTACAAAAAAAAACGCTGCTCACATATCATCCGTCGCCCTTGCCTACATCAGCGTTCAGTTATTCTCCTTGAGACTAGTTGGAGTGCGAAAGACAAGCACGCTGACAAGGCCCATGTTCGTGCAACCCCTAATAGCCTTGAAATCTTTAGCTGGGCCTTCCTGCTTATTTCTCTCATAAAGTGAAAACAGGTCCAGGTGTTATAACCTACCTCTGCACATTTAGCTGAAGCCTATTTTTGCCAGTACACCTGGTGTAGACAGCCACCAAAACACCAGACAAAGGTGCTGACGCTCTAAAAGAGCAAACCCTCGCCACAGGATAGAGGTTACAATTGGGCAGTCTTCTTTTTGGTCTGGTTCGGATCTGATTGCGCTACACAGGCTTGTGCAGAGGCTGAAGACAGATTCTTCACATTTTCTTTTGTTCAGCAAATTACACTACGTTACGTAAAACTCAGTGAAACAAATCAACCTTGGGTGTTGGTTACTCCCAACAACGATTGTTAATTATTCTTCAAAGTTAGATAAATGCATTTGAAGTTTTCTGGGGGAAGCTTAAAATGATACACCTAAGTTTATTAGTGAAGCATGCCCTGGTTCAACCCCCTGGAATCGCAATCGACAAGATTGTTCGATTCATACTACTTGCAAGCGCTCGCAGTCCCAAGGGGAACATCCCTTTCCACCGGTGTTGCAGGAGCAGTTGGCAGCTCGCTGTTGCGTCCTGACTACGGATAAAGGCCACTGATCGCTATCGATCGTTCGGTTGACGTCGGTTTCACCCCCTATGCTTGTCCGTGCACGCTCACTACCGAACAGATAATCCGCTTGTCCCTGAGGCAATCGGATGCAGCAATCGGATGAGCTTCTGTTCGCATGACCCAGCTTCACCGCTGTGCTCCCTCGCTCGGGGGAAAGTAGAGTTGAGCTCGTGGCTTGTGCTTGCCTGTCGCACACCCACAAACCCGAGAGAGCGACGTCTGTCATTATTTGTGCTGTGGTGCGTGCGCCAAGCGCATGTGCGTAAGTGCACATTCGTGCAGAATGGGACCTGTGGATTGGATGATCGGAAAACTAGGCAGAACACTCGGATTTGGGGGTGCAACCGAGTCACAGCTGGCTAAGTCATGACGAATTATCATTCTCTTGATCACACAGAGAAACGCATGGTTACACCACTCGGGAGAGGGGAGGTGTTAGTTTGACAACCCAAAAAACGGAGGGACAAACCTAATCACACCATGAAGAACATTCATGAAATCTTAAGCTCCCCTTGCGAATAGGAGCTAGAAAATTGACACTCTCCTGTTGAACAGAACAGTATCTTCAGGAAGTTCGATGAGAAGGGACGTAGGTTTAACGTCGGAGAAAAATGCAGGTGACAATGATTGGATGAACCCAAGGGAACAGAACGAACGCCATAAGAAGGATGTATCGTCATTGGTAAGCCTAGGATATGATAATCGTTCAGCTGTAGCACCCTTTCGGTGCCTAGCTGCCATGCCACCTGAAGGAAGTACGAGGGCTGGGATACTGCCAGGTTGCCCAAGCCTAGACAGCGGAAGTCGACAGGCAGAGGTCGGGTTCAAACCACGGACCTTCCGGTTAGTAAATTCGCGCTCTATCCACTGAGCCATATGAGAAATGTCATCGTCTCGGTCAGTGACTCATGCAAGAAGGGGAACAAGTTGCTCACGACCTGCAAGCTCTGCACAGGAGTAAAGAGGCAAGAGAATTATGCACACTGAAATCACCGGGGACGAAGAGTTCTGCTGTGAGGTCGAACCGGAGAATGCACAACAGACACTGAACAACTAAAATAGGGAGGACGTGTCAAGGTCGTCCGGTGATCAATAAACACGGCAGAAATATTTCTTATAATGAGTTAAACTGAACATGAACCGTAAGAACTGGAAATCGGATGTGCATGCGTCAAGGGTAGAGAGATTTGACGCAGAGAAGGAGGAGTGAAGGTAGATACAAGCAGAAACAGTGGGACAGAAAATCGCACGGAAAGTGGACACGGTTAAGGTCACCACGCGCGAAGATTTGGGTTACAGTCAGGAACAATGTGGTGCAGGTAAAGTAGATTAAAATTTAATAAAACGAGTCAACGGACTCAGCATTGAGAAACTGAAGAGACGCGAGACAACGTAGAGACAATTCAGTGTGGTTTGATATCCACGTTTGTTTGGCTGGCATCCCAACTCACGGGCCTGGAGTGGTGAGCAAAAAGGTGTTACTATGAATTGGCCGATGGAACTTCAGCGTGAACCATCTACGTCTGTCAGCAGTGGATGAAGACACAACGCGCCTTTCAGATCAAGTAGGCGGCTGTGTATGACTCCTGAAATCCTCAGCTCATGCCTGCCAGCCGAGGGTCACGTGAACAGTTCCAATAAAAAGGGAAGCCCCCAGGTAGCTGAGGTTTCCGAATCCGAGCATATTTTTATTCCGTGTGTTAGGTTCGCGAGTTACGACCACGACGTTGAAAATACACAGATGAAGGTTTTCGCCCAGATTGGTTAGGAAACAACGCACAAGTTCGTCTCAGTATTATAATCCACTGCTTCGCAAAATTTGTGCGGCTAATTGTACACTAGTTTCTAGTGTATTGTGGTGGACAAGGACGTACCTGAACTCCTGGAACAACCTTATCTGGTCTGATACACCGTAAAACTGTCAGTTTCTCCAGTCCCACAAGCCGGCTGAATTTGCCAGGAGCAACAAACTTGTGGGGCTCCATACTGTCGTACATTTCTCTCCACTCTTCAGGTCTGTTTTGGACATCTTTAAAGAAAAGAATGGAGGAAGTTGAAGGCACCAGAAATCCGTAACTTTTGAGACAACAGCACCAGCGCATAGAAGTAGTCTAAAGGGTAAACCATTTATATCAATTGGTGGCATGTGAGCGTCATTTTCTCCAAGAAGAATGGACAAGGGAATATTATCAAAAAAACTGCCTATGACAAAGAATAAGCCTAGCTGAGGAGCCCCAACAGGGCGTAACTAATATTGGGCTGTTGAAGGATTCTTATCAATCCCAAAGGTAGTGTTATATCGATAAAAAAAAAACCTCAACGTTGCAAACACCGTTGCACTTGAATAGTTGGACAGCTTTGTGTAGCACATCGATTGAAAAATATAGACAAAACAAGAGATTTAAAGAGCCCCATGTCAACAGCATTTTGGTTCGAAATATGGGTATTCAAAAAAAAAAGTTAACTCTAACCCCATAAAAGTTAGTTATGTCGATAAAAGCAGGTGTGATTTATCACTGGGTGTGAAAGTTCACAATTGACTCTCATCTCCATAGTAAGGGGAGATTCCCTGTTGAGTGATTTCCGCTTACTGAACAGTCATTCTCCAGAACTTTGTTACCCAGTGAAGTCTGGCTGAAATTTACTTTTTTGGTTTCATCAAATTTCATGTTTCGGGTCATTACTTGCTTTGTGTGTAGGCAATGTAGTCTTGATTGTCAGTGGGCAAGCATGATGTAAGTTGAACAAGAAAAAACAGTTTTCACACAGTCAATTATTTGGTTTATCCTTTGAATGAGGCTTCAGGTCCCGATGTAGGCTTCAAAAAATCGATATCCAAGCAGTGGATAAAGGTGTTAATGTTCTAAATTCAAGTGCTGTAGCAATCCAAACCAAAATGTGCTTGTGAGCGGTCCATGACTAAAAAACTGAACTGATCTATTGTTCGTGCTATTTTCCCAATAACCGTATCAAAAATCTTCTCAGCCTGTCATCTCCCTCGGGAACCTCATTTTGAAGTTTCTCTCTTCACGCAATCAGTTCAATCTAACATTTTATGCGGTCAGGCCACGACAGCCATCTCTCAACCACACAAGTGTGCGGGTACTGAGCCACTCACTGGCCTTACTTTGACCCACTACCCATCTGTGCTCCCAGCCCCAGTGGCACACTTTATCTATGAACATGATCGTGAGACGATTTCAGTAGACGCGTTGTCTCATTGCATTTTTTCATACTGGCTGGCTGATTGGATTTCCGTCTTTCAGTCCTGCTCTGCATTAATTCGAGGGTAAAGCTCCTGATCAAGGGCTTGCTTTCAACTGGCATGGCCTAGACAAGCCCTTTGATAGGCCTGCGATCTTACACTAGCCTGAATGGCACGATTCATGAGTTTCACAATGTATCAACCTCGCGGACGGGACTCTACGGAAGTTACGTAGTACCGGAACCTTCCAGGTCAGTCTGCTGGTCCACGATGAATTACGGATAGAAGGTAACACTATTATGGTAAATGGCTGCGTTGATTCAAATTTCCAGTGTTTGTGTATGGTTGCAAATTCGCTCAGATCAATTGGCAGTGCCTCGCTTTTCGAGTGACTGATTTTTCTCTCGGTAAATTCATATAACAAGACTCCAGCCAATCCTAAACTTAGCTATTTTTAGCCATTGAGCTGATTTGCTGTACTGTGCATATAGGCGACCAGTCAGGACACATTGACAAAGATCAATGACTGAAATACTCTTTCACCGTCTGCTTCACACAATCTTCTCGCGGAATACCACAAAACAAAATCGGAAAAATATGACTTATTCTATCTGAAGCACAGTTGGATTATGGCCTAGTACAGGCTTAACTCACCATCCATGAAGCCGTCCAAACCGGGTAGCTCTGAAGCACGAACAATTTCAGCCCAGCATTTGTCCGATAACCAACTGGGTGCTGGGTTGGGATGCGGGTTATCCAGCGCAACGCCTCCCGTGAGCAAGAACCGCCAAACGGTCTCATCTACTTTGTTCCTGAAATAAATAATAGTTGCACCTAATCAACGACGCCTCTATCAACTTCCACGAAAATAGTGGTCTGCTTAGAACCGCCTTCAAGAAAGAGAAGTGACCCAACCGAATAAAGCGTTAGAAAGTAACGGGCAGATTTCTGTCGTGATGGAGTGTGTACTATCATATTCATCTTGCAAGTTCTCGAACGAAAAGTCTGACACAACTCTGGAGGCACAGAGAAATCCGTTCACGATTATTCCTGTCTTCATTGGCAGAAGAACCTGTGTGAGCCCTATAATACAAGGGAGAAAAACAAGTCAAAGGAAACGTGGCCTAAAGCTTGCCTCCCCCCACACCAGAAATGCCAGAAATCCTTTCACTGCTAAACGTCCACTGAGATAATCTGGATATAAACGTCAAAACGTCAGTGGCTTTGGTTGGCTGTTGCATCTCGCAGTGTCCCTGACCAAACACAGGGAGGATAATGGAAACCGAACAACCTCAACGTCACCCAGACTGTTCATACTTTGGTTTGCCGCACTGTGAATCTGGCGGGGAAAAGAGCGTTCCTTCCTGAAGACGAAAAGTCGGCGTGATTAGCACATAACCAAGCCACCCATGCGATTGAACGGCAATGCCTAACTGTTGGTATACTCTATCCCTAGCAAATTCACCGGCGTTATTTCAACCTTCAACGGCGAATTCAGTAACCTAGCTGGAACTCAGGGGCGTTCGATGTAACGTAGCTCGACCTTAATAAATGACCCAAATAAAAGTGGACCGTTCTATCAGCCTGTTAGACAACTCGATTTAAGTCTGCCAAGCTCCTGAAGAGGACTCCATTAATTTTGGATCGATCTCAGTAGCAAATTATTTTTTGGCCAAATTTGTGTCGAACTGCTTTGAGATTTACTCGATCAAGCCAAGAAAATTTATATGCATACGAAAGTGAATTTCAGCACAAAAAATACAGCCAAGTTGAAAATGCTTATCGAAACCTGGAGAAACGAAGTAGGGTGTATAAACTTAGAGTCATACACCATTCACACATCTAGAAGCTGTAGCTGCATTACAGTGCATTGGGCAAAGTAAGGCAAGACAGAATTGCCGAAGGTTCCAGTTTGAGCAAGCCTTAGTTTAGGTATGAAGCAACTGTTGAAACGAACGGGGGGTTGTGTTCGGTATCCACTAGGGGCCTTCAGAAAACTGTTATGACAAGCGTTACTGTGCTTGTTGACCACATGTTTGACGAGGAAATCTCTCGATGTTTTACTGCGTTTTGTGGCATGCCTGAGCGACCGAACAACAAGGCGGTGGTTGTTCTCACCTAATCTGGGCAGCACCAGAAGTTGCGTTGTTGGGACATGTGTTGCGTATGCCTAACCATCGTTTGCCCAAGAGAGTGCTGCTTTCCGTGCTCAATTCAGAGAGGTGGCCAACCCTTGACCCAGCAGACGGGTATGAAGGAGATTACGAAACTTCGGGTGCTGTCGGTGCTACTCGCCTTTCAGGATGGTGACCGTGTGATCCCCAATGATGTCATGTTGTCGATGATGATGATGATGATGAATGAGCGGACAGTAAATCTGTGGGGACACGTGGGAGAAACTGAAAGACACGGATGTGTGGTACGCGCAACATCCTGAATTTAGGTGCAAAATGCCAGTTGCCCGTGAAAGTAAATTTAACATGGGTGGAACAACTTAGGCTATTTGAAATGGCCATTCGGAAGCGATTCACCTCAGAAGATCTTGCAATGCAAATTGCATTAACTGTGTTAAACACAATTCAGTACAAGAGTGCATTGCTAAATCGGCGGTCCGAAAGCCACAGTCTAAGTCCTGAATGATGCAAGCGGCCATCAAAGCTACCCAGGTGGTTCACGAGATTAACGGAATAAAACAGAATAGTATACATTTGAAGTGAGCGCTATACAGACTAATCGTATCACACCTAAAGACTGGACCACGTGGTCAGGATTTGCGCAGGTAAGCCATGTAAGACAAATATTTTTCTTGCACCCTTTTAAATCCCGCACTCTATGGGCACTTTACAGC
Source organism: Opisthorchis felineus (assembly GCA_004794785.1). Classification (NCBI taxonomy): domain Eukaryota; kingdom Metazoa; phylum Platyhelminthes; class Trematoda; order Opisthorchiida; family Opisthorchiidae; genus Opisthorchis; species Opisthorchis felineus. The sequence continues at coordinate 265,038 of SJOL01005865.1, read as the reverse complement.
CTCTTGACCTAACAGATGCCGTCCAGTGCCGTGGCAATGATTTGGTGTTTGCCCATGGAACAATTGCCTGATCACTAGGATGTATTGGGATAACAGACCTTTTCGGCAGAGATCTGCACAGACATCATGTCAGACAAATTCAAATGAATTCTCCCACAGCCCCGGGTACCGAACCAGAAGCACCCTCAGCAATAGAAGCAAGGTGTCTAATCCAAGTAGCTCAGGACATGCCGGACAGGATGTGTGACACAAGTCCGTACCGTGGCGACCCATTGCCATCGCGTTTACCCAGGCCCCACTGTCCAGTATCTGTGCCGTGCCGGTCGCTCCACCCATTCCATTTGCATGGGGATGCCGTCGCACAAGCCGCGTGGATGCTGGCACCCATGTTATTCGGCCTTGATGTTGACCTTGTCTGTCTGGCTCATCTCAACGCTCCAATTCGCTCTTTATTGCCCACATGCCCTTCTGTGGTGAAGGCAAGCCCAGTCAACGGCAGCTTAATGTATTCTACGGCAGATTTTCAGTCAACGGGATTTCGGCAGGCATAAGGAACAACTCGAGTTGTGAGAGATCGGACTACGTAGATTTGCGGTTAACAAGTAGGGAGTCAAGTATGGGGCAAGAGTGTTGCAGTACGCGCAAGTGCTTGCAAAAATTTCCCTTCATCTTACGTTACACGTCAAGAATTTACACCAAAAGTCCTTACAGGCTCTGAATTGCTGGATAATGAGGAAAGCAGGAAAAAACCGTTCAGCTGTATCACCCAAGTCGGGCACACTTCCCTCACTGAGGCCACACACAAAATAGTTAGGGGCAATGTCTGCCGGATCATAGAAAATGTAACGTTCATTTTGCTCTGTCTTCCATCAATTCTGACTTGACTAATCCAAACGACCTGATGTGCCAATGCATCTGTTCATGGATTAGTGAGCTTACAGTGCAACAAAACATTTGAAAATGACTAACAATGGTGAAGACTGTTTTGAATTTACAATGGCACATACATGGCTAAATTGTTTGAACAGAAGGTATTGTCACGGACTTACTTGCTTTTCATTAGGGCGTAACACATGAGCAATGAAAAGAGCAGTTTGTGATTTTCGAACAGGGAACGACAAATGTTCCGATAGACACTGTTGGTGAAGTAATCGTTCAGTAGTTCTATGCGTTCTTCTAAAATGTTTGATTTCTCACTGTTGGCGATAGACTGAAGGTGGTAAATGGGGAACCAGATTGTGTCATTAGCGGAAAAGCATGGTATTTAGGCATCCGATGACAGTCCTAAGTCTTAGCAACTATGACAATAATTTCAACTGGATGAGGAGGGTACCGTCAGAAATACGACAAATCTGCAGCCACTTTTTGTTTGAGGCAATCAGATAGGTGGTTTTTACGTGGATGCTCCACTTCCAAAGGGGACAGCACAACATTCGTACTGTTTGTCACTTACCACTTTTGAGTTGACTGAAACTACTAGTAAGGCCCCAGTAGTGTCCGAATACCAATGGCTTCTACGTAATATGGTCCTAGTTGGTGTGATCGCCTGTCTAATATACAGAAAGTGAAGAATCGCATAGTGAGGATCGCATAGTATTATTGCTGTAGATGTAGCTCGCTGTCGTTCGGGGGAAGTATTACCACGCAAACCGACAGGAGCCTCAGGTAGTTTACGAACTCCGAAAAAGACATGGCACTGATATTCCTGCATCAAGAAGATGTATGATTCACAGCCCTTTGAAATCTGTAAGTTTTTCATCTTAATCAACCTAAGGTTGGACTGTCGAAGCCATGTGATCACCATTAGCGCATGTTCTTCAACACCATTCTTAATATAAAGACGACGACGACGAAAAGTTTCACATGGAAGCTGATACTCTCCTTCGACCAGTTCTGGTTAAGGCCATTGACTATGGGTGGTTGATCTCGGACACCGTGATGTCAGGACTGTGAACCCTAACACCAAACGCTCACTCATTCACTAGCACGGAATTCTGTTCATGGACAAACTAAAACAAGGACCTGAACAAACTCCTGAACAGTCCCACGTAGTGGATAGACTGCACTAGAGAAAAATGAAACAGGCACTAATCCCTTATCCTACAGTTGAAGATACAGCAAGTAAACATGCGATCGCGGACTGGACAAGCCGCCGGAGAGAAAATGAGTGCAGCAAATCTCCTTAGGTATTGAGGTCCGTCCTTGTAGCATACACTTCTACAACTGACCCACATTATCTGACAGAAAGAGGAAGTCTTACCGGATCTCATGAAGTACAGTAGCAAAACAACTGTTTCCGTATGGTAGATATATCCAGATGTTTCTAAGGTGTCCTGGTTGCTGTAGGATCCAATGTATTAGAAGGGGACTGGATAAATTTGGATTCTTCAGCTGACAGCCAATTTATCCCACCTTACACCATATGATTTTCATCACCACCAAACGCCACACACCAAAGTTGACTTCAATGAAGCTTTTAGTCTGGCAAGCCTTCTGTATAACTCTGAAAATATCTGTCCTCATTGATAATCAATACACTATATAGGCCACATTCTACAGTTTCACGTTGGTGGGTCCTCTAACTGGCGAACGTCCTAGTCTATTGGGCAGGTGTACACTACACCGCTGCTCATGAAATCATGAATACAGGCGACGGCGACAACATACTTGCACCAATGCCTTCAGTTTATTCCGTGCACGGTCAGGCAACTTGGGGCATTCACACTGAAAAATCCCAGACCGTTTCCATTACTGAAATGGATGGTCTAACAAACTGTGAACCTACTGACATAATGTAATATCTTGAAACTTACGGCTAAAAACAGACTGATGAACCAGGTAAGGGAATATTGGTACATTGGATCGATGCTGTTCAAATCCGATATGCAGAAGAACAGGAGAGATCCATGTTCGGCCACTGGTTTGTATGCATTTCGCGCAGCATCAATTTCTAGTTGGGTTGCCTCTGCGATAGCTTGTTTCTCTGTGATCTCCTCACTCAACTTTTTAGATGAACTCAAGACGTTGATTGCAGTTTCATTCTCTAGAATATTACCCTGAGAAACACTCAGTACTTCGAGGATTTTGTCCTCCAATTCTTTGAGTTGTCGCTTGTTGTCGGCCGAAGTAACAATCAATTCATTTTTGGTGGCTTCTAGTTCTGGTTTTTCTGCTGCTGTGACCAAACCCAAAAGTTGATCCCCCAATCCTAGTGGGGTAATCATGAAATTGATCAGGCACACTTTGACAGACACTTCAGGTAAATAGTGCGGATTACGCAACCGAGTAGTGATGTAGAACCGAAAATCTGGATGGTATTCAATCACATTATCGCCTAGTCGCATATATAGGGCACCCTGCGATTTGAAAACGGTACGCTGTAATATTGGTTCCAGAACAGGATCCAGTTGTTCACCGACGTTTTCCATGAGAACTGGCATGCCGAACTGGATGGCATTTTCCAAAGTACGCAGGTAATTCGCGTCGCTCAGTTTGACCACATTCAGTTCGCGGCTTTTTTCCATGTTTTTTATCCATTTGTTCGCCTGACCTGTGGGTAATAATGAACGGGGGAATTATAAAAAGTGGAAAGCTAAGTAGTTTGTATATTAGGCAAAAGGTAGTCGCTTATGTCAACGCGTTCGCTTTCATGGGCACGCGTTTACTTTTGTTTACATTTTTTCACTGTTCACTTTTATGGGACGAACCCACGAATTTATCGATTGTTCTGATGAATAATAAACCGCCTGGGGGGGATTAGTTGTTTACCGATAGTTTTCAAATAATGCATGAAACTGGTACTGTTTGTATTAGTTAGCTATTCAGCCGAGGGACCAACTGACTCCTACGGATTGAAGCAAATCCAAGTTATCGTGGATGGTCTGCTTTCCAGAGAACAGATTCAATGCTTGTCAGCGTCGTTGTAGCGAACCACTGTTCAACTCACGGGTTCAACGGTCATCTAACAGTAGATTTCGTCCACACTTTTTCGGTTCCGTTTTTCTTTTGGTAGAAATGTTCTCCTGTACGAGCATTCGGAACGTCTCTGCGTAGATCAGTAGCTCTGCCACTCGTTCCATTGGAACTTTGACCTTCATGCTGCGCGACATATCATCAGACCTTTTTGATTCGAGTAAAGTCTTTGCTCTTCTCAAGAAAGTTGAGTTTCCTCCTAATTCATTTCAAAAGACGAACCAACATAGCCAGTAATTTCGGACATATCTTCAGATAGCACTGCCTTCAAAAACGAAACCTTAGTGTCTAGCATGCTGTGGCTGGGTTGGAGGGTTCCAGGAGGGAAAGTTTACCAAGGACAATCGATTGGTGTTTTTTAAGACTACTAACTAGTATAACCAAACAAAATTTTTTCTCTGAAAAACTTGAGGACGGTACAACACGTATATTCATGTTACAAGGTAACGAAACTGTTGGATGCCGGTAAAAAGCAGAGTTTAGCATTTACACGAAAATTTGTGGGTTCGAATCGCTCTCGTGTTTGAAAAACCAGTCAGAAGCTGATTAAGGGCTATCAGTAATAACATGGATAACACATGCACAGCTACAAAAAAGTCTAAATCGAAAGTGCTTTATTAAAAAAAACACTTTTGTCAGCCGATTTATTCAAACAACTTAATCGGCCTTCAAAACACTTCATATGTTGACATCCTCCAGTATTCACCAGCGGGTTTAAGGGGGATTGGAGTTGATCCCAGGTTTGACGAGATGGAATGTTTATGATTCACAGCGAAAGGAGATATAACCAATGACCGAGCTTATACGTGGAGTGGGACCTCATGTCATTGAGTAGTGCAAGTATCTGGGTATCTTTTGAACCCTGTCAGCGGAAATACACAACTTGGTAGTGTTCAAGCTGCCTCGTGCTTATATTAACGCGGCCACAAGTTCAACAGGGATTTCATAGTATACTTGAGTTACCTTGTGGGTCGATGCATAGCGACCAACGATCAGAATTTGTCACAATTATTCCGTTGTCGATTGAGAAGCTGTCGACTGGCAATCCGGCAATATTCCAACTTCGTATCTTAACTGGATCTCCAAGCGTGTCCGCGATGCGGAATACTTCAGAGCAAGGGACTTCCAATTTGATACACAGTTCATGCCACTCTTGTGAAATTCCGGCTCGAAAGTCCACGGTGAATGGTCCCAGGTAGGCAACCACTCCAGCACTCAGCAACACATCTCCGATGATATTGTGGTAACGATGCTATGGGTTGAAAGAAAATTATGTACAGATATGTAGCGATTAATAAAAAAACCGGTCGTAATAACATTACGATATTGATGTGCATTTGTAAAAACCGCTCACTTTTGCGACTTTTCTATGCCATACAGTGTTTTCATAAGAACGATAATATTCTTCTGAGACAACTCAAAAATGGTCACTCAGTTGTGAAGTCCGTAGCTTTTGAAGATTTGGACTTTTCAGGAATATATTTCATATGGAAGACATCGACCGTACATGTAGATCAACGGCATCCGTAAGGTTCATAAAAGTAGACGGTTGGCAAAGTCAGTCTATTCAAAAGTCCATACTTTACAGGTGTAGCTAAACCTACTGATCGCTAGACAATTCACCTTCAAACGTTTACCTATTTCGGATCAGGAAACCCATCAGTTGCGGAACAAATCAGAGTTACGAACAAGGAGTCACGATTGATTCAGTAACTGAGTTGTGAAAAAAGGATTCATTTGGTGGCATTTGCTACCGTACACCTGTTGGAAACGAAAAAATTATACTACTGTAAAAAGCACTGTGATTACAAGCCAAAAACCTACCTTCAGCATGGCAGCTGCATCTGTCCATCGAGTCTTCTCCCCTCCCAGTCCACTTATTAATTTCTCTGCTCGATCAAGTTTTTTACTGCACAACTCGATATTATCTTCCAGATCCTGTTTCTTCGTTTGCATTTCGTCCAGTTGGTCCTGGAGAGCCTGGAATTTGGCCTGTACTTCGTCCAGAGCCGCTTTCTTTTCCGCCAACCTGGCCATCTAAGAATGAAAATATTTACCATGCTTGGTATAACGACATAAACAAGGGTGAAGAAGTTTTGAGAGAATGCAGTGGGAAACTATCGGTAGCCACGGTTTAAGATCCAGTGAGTATACCTTGTGAACAGGGTAAATCCGAAGTGTCTTGGTAAAACATGCACAACAAACAGAGGGGACCGGGATGTAGCAACAGGAATCCGTACCAGCTATCTGTCGGAATGGAAACATGACACGATGTCATCGGTTGTGTCGTGCAGTTTTCACGTCTACTGGAGTGTGAAAGCGTCACAAAGGATGCTTCCCAGGTTCTAATACTGGAAGTAAGGATAGCTTGGAATGGGGGTACTTCTGACCACCCCTAACTTGTTTGTCTTTCTGAAATCATTCTTCCGGAATCCCTTAATCTGGTTTGATGCTGAGTTTACAATGCTTTTATGGCTACGTCAGTCCACCTTCTAGTTCCCTGACTGCCTGACCATGGCCGAATACGATGCGACAGACACCAGGAGTAAAATCGATCCCTCACCAACATGTGAGGGTGACGTGTCCCACTCCTGGGCACGTTTCGTGTTTCTTCACCGAATTTCTGATGGGGGCATAGCACAGAACAGATGCCAGTGTGATGCGCAGTCCTCGAAGGGGAGCGTAAGACCTTCTCGAAATGTCACCAGATGTTTCGCTGAAGCTGCCATGATTACACCTATTTGAAATTATTTTTGTCCAAAAAACAACAGCTGACTGGAGAAAAATCATTTGTGCAGAAAAGGTAGCTGTTAAGTTTGGTTCGAAGGTTTCTCCTGCATTTCGTATCAGTCAGAATAATTTTACTGGAGTCTGTTCCTATCTCCACTACCATGTTCCAGTACTTGCTTAACTTAAAGACGTTGTGCACTTAGGTCCGCCTATCATATGTTCCTACTATGCGTATGACTGAGCTTATGATGGGACGGTACCAAAGAGTCAAAAAGTAAATTTTGTTTTCACGGGAGACTCACCTGAATTCCAGCTGAATCCCTCGTTTATGATATTCTTTGACTAAACGGGCAGCACCAGGCTGCCTCATGTTTCAGTTGGTACAATATTCGAGATATCGCAGTATACTTTCATAAAGGAAACTACTCACAAGGTTACCGAAAACTCTTCGACAGCCCACGACCGGTTTCGCCCTTCCTGGGGCTTATCAGGTAGGCACAGTCCCCGGGTGTTTGTCAACCTTATGAGTAGTTCCCTTCGTGATTTAAAAGGCACTTATACTGAAACAATGAGAATAGCAAATCATAGTCGAATCTGTGGTAGCTGAGGCAGATGACACAAAAATATGGATACAGCTGACATGCAATAGGGATTCAATCTCTGGTGGATCAGTCAATCAAAACCTAGGTACATGTTGGTACATCATCCGTATCCTCATCTTCGTTGTGAAAGCAGTAAACCAGCAGTAATTGTCACTGTCTGTCGTACAGAACGTACACCAAAAGGGGTGGGATAGGGTGTGAGAAATATTATTGAGGTTGGAGGCATCAACGTCAGCGGTTGCTCTGTTTCCTCATAGAACAGGATACCCAGACTGAGATCAGCAAGTGGTGGAAATGGACTACTTCTATTGACTTAACTCATTCTTCAATGATGAGAAGAGTAGTGCCTGGATGTACCGATCCGGGAGGGAAGGCGTTGGAGATCCCTGACCAGAGCTCGGCTCATCGCAAATTAACGGCGGTCGACACCAGCAAACTTGGGAGTGCAATCTTCACGAGACGAATTGCCACATATGCTCCATCATTGACCTGAAAAAACTGAGTTCGCGACCAGCCGCATGATAAGTACTTCGATCGGTGCACTTATTCTCGAATAGTTAACTTGCTTCATGAAGCTTTATTGCTTCACTCTTGGCATCCCACCACACCTAGCCTCATCACTTTTGAAGACTTTCCTCCAAGTTAAATTTCCGTATTTTGAGAATGGATGTTTGATTGTTCAAACATAAGAAAAAGTTTATTCATGAGGTTGGCAGCAGCGGAAATTCAGCTGCAAATGGCAAAACTTATATCCCAATCACAAGCTCTTTTATCTTACTGCGTCGGGAGGCAGTAGTTCATGGAACCCGTGGACTACATAGTGATTCAACTCAGTGAAATAAGCTACACACTGAAACGTACCCGCTGCAGCTGCTAGGATTTGAAAGATAACCTCATCTGTATCTATACACCCTGAAAAAGTCAAACCTCTGGCGCTCGCGCTTCGTCTGACCACTAGTTTTGGGTGAAATTCTAGGTGAAGCTTTTGCAGCTTGTAGTAAACATGCACACGGAAATTGTTCACAAGGCTCCGGTAAATTTTGTCGCGAGCGTTCGGGTCTGAGCTGACGTGGGATCGGCACAAGTACGGTAATATCATCGACATGGGTGGGTTGGCCGTGCAGTCACACAGGTGTACGCAGGCGCAGACGTGCCCCCACTCAAGATACTGTTTACACCGGGCAGCAGTATGTCATTTTTCCCACGAATTCAAGTCGTGACACAGTCAAGACGTTGAGAAACGCTATAGGGAACAGCGCTATACAGGTCGAACGTCTGAATACTTGAATGTAATGGTGACAAACTTGGTTGTTATTGCGATGGCTGTGGATCTGTTCGTCGAGCTTCGTAATATATTCGCGAGCACCCGAGCTACCAGTAGTTCGATATATTGGTGACAAAATGACCTGCGTGTTTTGAATAAGTTTACACAAATCTCACGAATCCGTCTACAGAATTCCATTTGCAAGTTTGCCAACAAATAGATATGCGGCTGAAACAGCGATAAGTTTCATCAACATGAACTGAAAACGCTGGGGGATCACGGACAGCTTGGCGATTACAAAGGGTTGGGAAACATCAAACTAGCTACCCTTCGCTCTGTTGCTTTGGCAGTTTTCCCCGGACACTTCTGGAGGAAGCTCCCGCTTGACTCTGATCAAAAGATGTTACTCATCGGATAACCAAAATATGTTTCATTTTAGGGAGTAAATGCTTCATGCAAGGCACTTATTGTTGTTTATTAGGGTTCTCCACTTATTGGGAGTATGTTTTGGTTTGGGGAAATTACTTTCTTCAGGAATTTTTGGAATTTCCTGTTAGTCGGTTGAGTAGATTGTCCTTAAGATATATGGCAGTTTAGATAGGCAAAAACGGAAAGGCTCTGTGCAGCCAAATACGGGACTGCAAAGTAAACTGGTGATACTGTGCGACGCAATAAGCTCGTCGCATATGGCTTTCCTTAACCAATGCAAAGGCCGTCTCATGGGCCGAAATTCATGATATCCAAGTATTTAAACAGTACACGATACTACTTGTGAGGTTGATGAAAACGATTAAATATAATTCATGTAACTTCATGGACTGTATCCCCGAAGAGGCGAAACCAGTGGTAGGCTATCGAATTGTTTCATTAGCCTTATAGGTAGTATTGCAAATGGAAAATATGCGTCGATTTCTTAGATAGCAACCCAGCCGAAACACCAGGTGCCCTGTAATCACCATCGTATTCATGCTGATCTCGTCCACATTCACTAGGTATCCTGTAGTCCTCTGTGATGACACGACTGAAAACTATCCACAGGTGCGATTTGTTGATGCAGTGCGCAACAACCGCTCGCTCCACACCTACACTGCTACGCCGCGGCCACCGCTGATTTACTTTTTACGGGTGTCGATGTAACAACGTGGTCCTATTTTTTGGTGTACTGTCAGGCGGGACAAGGAAAGTGCTGATATGAGTTTTTAATTTTTCGGTGGATGGAACAACTGGTAACATTTACTAACGGGTCATTTTAATTTTTCCAAATTGTGAGCAAAGCTCATTGACTTTCTTCTGTATTTGAAAGTTAGTTCAAAATGTTAGAAAAACGGTTAGGAAATTTATGAGTTTTCGTTTACGACTGGACCTTAATTACCGCCTTCATACTGACTAAAAGAAGTGTTCTTTTCGGCAATAGTCCCGTCGACAGACCCTGTTAACTTCTTCCGTGGACAGTTTTCTTGGTTTCGTAATTTTGGAGACACGTCAAAGCAGTTGATAGGATCTTTTTTCGAAAGTATTTTCTTCCCTCATTTCTCACAGTTATGACTACTCACCTGCAATTCCAATTCGGCTTCAGCAACTGCCAGTTTCTCTTTCTTTGGGGCTACAATTTTTGCCACCGCATCGTATTTGTCCAACGCAATAATCCATTTGCACAGTCCTTCGCAAGCCGTACTCGCATTGCGCACAATTTTCGGATCGAAATCTGTGTTCGGAATATAGTTGTCACGTATCTTTTTGATCACAAGTGGTGGAATATGATCAATGTTGTAATTACGTAGACGGTCGAGAAATTTCAGGTCACCCAGTAGTTTCAGCGAAGGTCCCCAAAAGTCTTCGGTCATCCGACCAGTCCCATCCGGTCGGCGATCTGGTTTTTCGCCCAACATGATGCAGACGGCCTCCATTACCAACTTGACCACGCTGGGTGGGTTCTTCATGGACTTTACGAGGGTTATATCCTAGAATTGAAAAATGGGGAATTCAGCAGATGTGCAGCATTGGTGAGTCCACTATCCGGGAAATACTAGTTCATTAACTGCTGGGATGATTCGTGGAATCGGATGGCATCAACAATGCGACTAGGTCAGTGCATCATTCATCGCTTGCCTAATGCTTATATTGAAAATTTGGACGAGTAGCAAACCCAATGCAAAAGTGTGTCATAGAATACGAGTAGCCTGTGAGCCCAATTCAGTATTACGGTTGCAGTCAAAAGGGAAACATCCAAAATAGCCCTAGCCGTACGAATGCGTTGGCCTGTCCACCTGAGTGAATTAACCTGAGTGGGATAGGACATTGGTGGCAGACGGACTGCAACAGTTGCAGATGACTTCAGTCCGTTCTGTATCAAAGTGGAGCTGAATGTAACCCCTAAAATATGCGAACTCGACTGTGCATGAAATGACCGATCAAATATCTCGGTGATGAGTGAATAAAACGACTAAGACTATCCTGTCTTTTGCTCTGTGACGATTACCAATGGGATCCAGAGTGAAACGAGCGATTAACTTACACTTTGTTTGAGTGTATCAAGAGACGCCAGTGCATCTTGCAGAATAGGCATGGCTTCCGCCAAATCAGCTTCACACTCATCCTTGATCGCTTTTGAGGCCGCTGCAGCCTGGTTCGCCATCAACTGATCAGCAGCCACAACCTCTCTCTGGGCCTCCACTTCCACTGAGTCCTGAGCAATTTTTCGCAGGAGAATATCCGTTTCTGCACTGGTTTCCATTAGCAGAGGCTGTAAATTACGAAGCTCGATTTGCATTTTTCCAACCTCACTGGCTGCGAATTCCAACTTTTGTAATCCGGTCAGGTAACGATTACGCGTCGTGGTGAGTTCTGCACGTTTTCTGGTTAAAAGCTTCTTGAAAGTAAGAATCATTTCCAAATATGAGGTTGGTGTGACATAGCTGTGTCTTCGCAATATTTCCAAGAACCTGTGAACATGATCGAAGAGTGTTTTTATCGAATCAGTTCTTAAATTGAGTGAGCCACAACGAGGGATACTTTAAACTCTACTTGCAGTTAGGATTACGGTGGCTTTATCGTCTGACCTGCTATGCACAGCGTAAAAAGTAATAAAACGAACCCAACTTGGAAATTCCAGAGGTCAAGTACGCAAATGCACTAGATCAAGCATCCCATGACTTATATTAAACATGTAATCTTCTAATGTCTAGCATGCAGTTTTCCGTTATGAACAACTCTGGCAGTTCACACGGAAGGGTGAAAACAAACTGACAAATGGATCGACAGATTCGAAAAGAATATCTGCAGCAGAACACTACCAGATAGTGATACTAACGATGGAGGAATCGACAGTTCAGAAAATTTGTCCAACTAACTTTTCTCTGTGTGTGTGTGTCGGAATGCAATCATCCTGTTCCCTTGTTTAACCAAGACTATCTGCATATTGTTTTGAGGCCTTCGTTCCAAAATCCTTCTCGGAGCTTCACCTTTCCAAGGTTTCAGTTACACAAATTTCCTCACCAATAGGCGCAGGTGACGGAACTTAATCCGAATTGTTCCGCATGTTTGAAAGAAAAACACTCCTATTTAATAAATTTGTTTCTAGCGGAAAAAACTTAGAGAAACACTCGCTTTCGGTGCCAACACTCCCTTGATGAGGAACAGTGACGATTGAAATCATGAAGATCTGGATTTGGACGATATGAGTAAAGGAATGATGAGCTGTACAGAAGCATCGGTTACGAATCTGACGTCACGTGCTAATTAGGTAGATTGGAATAGAATAAGTGAAGCGTGAATACGCATCAGGTAGTTCACAAAACGCACCTTTCTGAAAGTTTTCGTACACTTTCATGGAAGTACTTGCATAGGTAGACAGACGACTCTCGGGCGTTGTCAGCAAATTCGATCTCTTCAAAGTACTTGTTTGCAACCATCTCCAAAGCATCTTCAGGCCAGACCTTCAGGGGTAAAAGTAACAGGGCGCATCGCAACCGATAGTTAATCCAATGATTTGTTGAGGCATTGTCGCAAAGTGGGACCAAATACAACCAAAGATATGGTTTACAAATATGGTTAAGATGTGCTTAGTATCCTTTGACAGTTGGTTCTGTGATTCTGAGTCTGCTGTGAGATAACCAAGCATCACAGAGGTCCGATTTCCGGAATTACAAGACACAAGAAAATTTTCACTAACACTGATGACATCAGTGAACAACGGTCGATGCAACAAAAACAGTGTCTCACAGGGTGCTGTGGTCTAACACTTGTATATGAGCCGAAATAAGGTTCCTTCGAACACTGATTTCCCTTCTCTAATTCCAAAGTTAGTGTCGTAGAAATGAATTTTCTCAAGCTCTTCTACTAGAGAAGTGGGACCTTTTTGTATAAAGATCATTACAGGTATTTGACGGGACTGGCCCAAAAGGTCACGATAGCGTAGTAGTAACTGCGAGGAAGACGCAGTAATACTGACATTAGCGCAACTTTTAATCGAGACTTCGTCTTGTAAGTGAAGCTAATGTATGCTAAAAAGCCGCGAAGCACCCTACAGCTGTTTCATTCATATCGGGAATTTTGAGCAGTGCACCTTTCACGAAATTCCAGTAGAGTGTCTCTAACCCGTGACTTTCCGGCTAGTAGTTTGAACGCTTAATTGTCCGACCACGAGCGGCCACAAGCTGCTTATAGTGTATTCCAGTCTTCACTGTATTTCGATAAATTAGGTTGTACGTAAGCGATAGGAGAAACTGTCAAATGTAACGGAGAGCGGCTTCAACTGTACCAGTTTTCTTGCCGTACAGAGATATGTTCACTGAGGTGAACCTGTCTGTAAATGTTGCATTCCTATCCTTTAGTCTCTGTAGATTCGAACACAAGGGGGTAGTTTTGATCACCCAGATGTCTAGATTCACAAGTAATTGGCTCGGTCGCCAATTCTGAGGATATACACAAGTTTTTTGTAAACTAAAAGACATTAAACAGCAGCTAAACCATGAATAGCTGAGTCTCAGCTGATCCTAACCCCAAATAAAATCAAGGAAACTTTCTTTTCACCTTCCCATCTCATTGCTGGTCTTTCCTCATTCATTTGGTCTGATTTCTCGGAGGAACCTGCTGGAAAATGCCAGCTCGTAGTCCCGCCATTGATATCAGCCTTCGTACTCATGTTTGCACTTGTTGTCGGTTTTGCGAAAGATGATCCATTCTCACTTGATTTTGTCCTTTTAGCTGTTTTCAGTAATCAGTGGGGATAAAAATGTGTGCGCCAACGATAAGTCGATTCACACGCCCGGAGTTGAAGTGACAAGCGTTCCCACACTCTCGGTCCCCTAATTGCTTCATTGTTCCATTGGCCCTCACGCCGGTAGGTGATATGCTGCAGCTCGCTTAGGTTTTTGGCAAAATGGTCTACGCCAATAACCTCGCCAATCAACGCCTAGGATCGGACAGAAAACTCGCAAACCAAACAGATTTCTGTTTGCCAATAACACGCAGCACAGCTCACCACATAAAACAAGTTTGCCCAGATATATTCATGGGTAACTCGGTCACTAACATGTACTAGAAATAAACTTGTCCTTTGTAATAACATACGAGAGAACTTACGTGGAACCAGTCGATGGTACAACAGTTGATCAGTGAAGGGAACATACGGAGCCGTGATCTGAACGAGTCGCCGATAGGACTCATTGCCAACACTATATGCAGATGTCTTCGGACTCGTTCGGTGAAATAATTGTACATAGCCAGTGGTGTGGCGTCAAGTTTCCGACCCTTGAAACGAGTAGAACAATGGTACAGTTTTGCAGACTTAAAATCGATAGCAACGACGAGAATGAAAAGTGAAAAGTAGTGATGATCTTGTACGGTTGCCGACTTTATATCATACAAAACAAGAGTCACAATGTGCTGCAGTGGTTACACTGTTTTACGTGTAGTTCGTGCAATATTTACTTCGACGATCGAAGACAATTTGTAAAGAAGCAAGCTACTCAACACAAAGAAGCCATTTCTGGGAATAACTCAATGTGGGTATGAAAACGAAACCCGTACCTTGTTCGGACATGCTGATGTAAAGTTGACTGGCCAAAGCGCCGGGATAGCTGTGGGATCATTTGCTTGCAGAATGTGGACTTTCATTACGATACACAGCACTGGTTACAACGAGTTGTTGCACCCTATTATGCAAGATAAAACGCATATACATTGTGAACGTAACCGGAAAAGTGCTCGAGGACCGGACAGTGGAGCAGGAAAGTCATAATCAACTGCTCCCTCCTCGGATAGTTAGTCAAGGACCGGACACATCAGTGTTTGGTAAAACGAAGTCTCAGCTCATTCACCATCCACCAACGGTCATTTGGCATCAGATCCTATGCAGTTTCTGCAGTATCCGTTGACAAATACTCGAAAGATACACCATCAGATTATTACCTGTCACCAAACTTGTGTACAGTGATTTGATACTGTCAGGAAGGTCAGATTCCTGAAGATTATCCCGTAATACCCGAAACCTACTGAGACCCTCAAACTCCACTAAACGCCGATCAGACAGCCTTGGATCAAGGTCAGACAGTGCCCTCTGAATATACAGCGCGAGGCCGTTGGACTTGCATGCACTCGCCTGTTAGCAAAAAAGCTGTTGTGTTCCTTGTCGGCGAGTCTTTTTCCGGCACTAGGCACTGGAGCGGGGACAGCAGTCAGATATAACAGATACAATCTGTTACATTCACTTTGTAACTATTCTTCCTCCACCTCTCCTAACTTCCAGGACTTAGGAAAATCGGTAGCTGCAGTCACATTAACGTTTTCAATATATGCTTATTATTCCTCCATAGCTATTGTAGTACGAACCCGATCTATCTGTTTGTAATAATAAATATTTTTTTAGTATCATCGTAGTGGTACAGACATAAAAAAAAATCCCACCAGATCTCTAACTACCAGGTGTACTGACAAACCCAGATGATTGTACTCCATCACAGGTGGTGATGCTGTGTTCATCCATCGTGCATTTTTTCCGAACCTGTCTTGATTGCAATCTCACCTTGTCCTGTCAGCCAAGGCAGATTCACAGTCATGTTCTTCAGACATTCAAAAGACTTTTGATAATATCATTATCATCTTAACTCCGGCCATTATTCTGCTTGTCTACAAGCACGTTTTTAAGTTAATGCTTCAACCTAGAATGTCCGTTTGGAAAGAAACTAGTGCTTTTCAGGACAGCCTGGCCTATCTGAGTGCTATTTGTGGGCAGTGTGTAAAAGAGACACAGAGACAGACCAGTTGCGGTACCAAGCAAATGTGAATGATAGGACAGATGTTCTATGTGGATGTCCGCTTAGTGACTAACCTCGTTTCGTGCGTGAACCTGGACCTTGTCGATTACTTCAGCTTTCTCATCTGGCGGAAACAGGTTTGGAACGTCACCGCAATTGAGAAGCATCGAAATATCCTCCATGAACGATTCCTCCTTCAACTGGCTGTCACTAATCAGGAAGACAGTTGACCGGCCGTCACATCCGGTTTTTATCATGAGGCGTTTCAAGTCCTCACGCCATTCATTCACTCCGTAATTCCTTGTAATTTCAATAACAAACAAATCATAGTCATTGATGTGGGTAGCCAGTCTAGTTGCACTTTGTCGGCCACTGCCTCCAACACCTAAAATCAATGAAAGTGTACGTTTTGTGTGTAGAAGGCATCCTAAATTCCATCAGGGTTTTGGGGTATACTGTAGTAAACGAGAAAAAAAACAAGTAACCGATCAGCTGGATTTACTCTGATGATGCATCATAACATCTACCGACCACCAGATACAATAAACATATATATAAAGCCCAAACTTCGACGTTTAACTTATCAGTTTTTGGGCCGGTGGCCTCTTCAACCTGTTGTGTGGTGGACATAGCGAACGCATTGTGTGTTGAAGTCAACGTTGTAAGCTGAAGCCACAGGCTAGCATTGTTTTCTGTTTCGCCTTTCACTAACCAAGACTATTAGATATACTTGAATAGATGTACCGTAATTTGACCAACATATCCAGCTCAGCACAAGCACTTGGACTGGTCACCACGTCGTCACCATTGCTGTCTTCAAGTCAACCGAACTGTATCTACAATTTCAAATGAGCAGGTTTAGCGATCACTATCCATGCACTATCTGAGGATCATCAGGTCAAATTCGGTGACTCATTGCGTTAGCTGCAATATCCTCTGATGTACGCACATGTATCGCGGACCGAATATGTGACCGTTTACAGGAAATCGTCTTGTGTTACTTAATATGGGGTAGTCAAGCGCTTGGCTCGATAGTTCAGTCGTAGCCTAACGCGGAACGTTCATGACACCGTAATATACACATCACTTTCAGTCCGTACGACATCACACCGCTTAGATTTTGGCTCTCCGCTTAGGGCATTAAATTCACAATTTCTCTGATAATACCTACTGGGTAGTGTAGGAAATAGGTGGCCCTACACTTTTGTGAAGGGCTATACTCACAAAATGAAGGCAACCTACAGCCTATTGGATCTGAGCCAGATTTCGAACTTTCAAAAGTGAAATCCCACACAAGTTTCGTTTGTATTCAAGTTACACGTACTGTTGTTGATGTTATCGTTATCGCTGTTTGTTTGAATTGTAGTGCATTATACAAACCAGAATTCAGGAAATGAGAAATTATTTCGTAGTGCCGGTATACACAATTCCAATATTTGAGGGAATAGTAGATCATACCCGAAGATGCAAACTCTGTTATAATGAATTCCAACACAGCGAAAACCCGGTAAGCAGATAGGCACAAGGGACCACCAAGTGGATAAAGGTAAAAACCTATAGGTCAAACATGCAGCACTGCCATTTAATCAATAAAATGAACAGCCAGGTGTGGTGACATCTCACTTACCAACAAGCAAAGCATGTCCACTTTCTTGTTGCAGGACGCGACTCACGCGACTGATATGCTCAATGGCAAATTTGAACATGACCAAATTCATCGGGGTTTTGGACAAAGAGTTATAGTCTTCCAGATAGCCTTCCATCCGGGCTGTTAGTTGTTTTGCGTCGGTCACCTCATCGTAGATATTGTCATCTTGCATGTAATTACCGAACAGCAGGCCACGAACATCTTCCACAGACACACGACCACTTAGGCTCAAGTGACCCAATACTTTGTCCATATTGGTGCGGAAGCAATCCGAGCATGTTTGACGAACGATTTCAAAAAACTTTGTCTCGTCTTCAGGGAAGATAAGTCGATCATAAAAGACGCGATAAACCTAGTACGGGCAGAAGGGGATAGTATGTATCCTGAGGGAAAAAGCCTGGAACAAGTCTTCAACATCCATTGATATATAACCCTCCACAGCTTTTATCCACCTAGGTTTGCCTAGCGCTTCATCTCCAAAAGCTTTCTAACGATGTTAATAACCAAATCGTGTTTTGAGGCGACTCTTTCACTTCACAGACGACTTTCTTTTCATTCTCATGATTAAATCGAACACTTTCCGAACAACCACCCACAGTTCCTGTTACCCGGCGTACAATGGTTGATGCGAGTATTGTACTAGATGTCTGGCTTCAAATGGGTAAAGGCTAGAGGCAGGCCCGGGCTTATTATATCCTAATCCACTTTTTTTCCAGCATACCGGAACAACAAATTCTGAATGGAAATGCTGAAAGCAGCAACAAAATTCTGATTCAAAATCATGAGTATCGAACTGGTAATTGAGCACGCGGCCGCTGCTGAAATGCACCCGAGGGATCTGTCTGCACGGAGTTCAAAGAGAATCCGATGATGAACAATGTCCATATCAGTACTGCTGGCGTTGGATGAAGGCGGTTGCCGCAAATGAAACTTCGTAAGGCGCTTAATTTGGATTGACCGAAACAAATCAAATGCCAGACAATGTAGTGACTACGGGTGGCATTTATTTTTGGCTACCCACACATAACAAGGAGCAATTGAATATGTGCATAAAGTCATATTTGACAGTTTTGATAGAATATGGGCCAAGATAAAAGCGCATTGTTGTTGAAAAGGCACGCCCATTTCGAGCCTCTTTATATGTACAGGAGGGTGAATTGTGTTCGTACAGCAGTTCGTATACAGAAGTTATAGACGTAATACGCTACTCATAAGGCTGCTGAAAACCCTTCGACAGCCCACGACCGGTTTCGTCCTTCTTGGGGCTCATCAGGTAGGCGCAGTCTTCGAGTTTCCGTCGGCCTTATTTTCTACTTGAACCCAGATTGGACAGATATCGACAAATACACTCAATTGTATACCAATATGATTTTGACGGGCGACTCACCTGGAACCCAGCTGAATCTCTCGTTACAGCAGTAAGATAAAAATACGCTTCCCATTGCTACTCATTTTGACGGTGGTGCAAACGATCGGATAGTTATCGCCTGGTTATGCAAGACTACAGGGACAGAAACGTTGAACATCTCATCGCTTTGCTTTTCGCTCCAGAACAAAAACTTTCCCCGTATTTGAGGTAGTCGTTGTTCGAACTATGGTAATAAAGCAGCAGTGTTCAACACATCTGATGATAAAGCCACAACCCGCCACCATTTGCAGTACATTTTATGGCACTAGACATTAGTAAGATAAATCGTCAGTACGGTGTTCATTCTGCCTTGTGTTACACTGTGGCACACCACTTTCCTCCCTCGTTAATTGAATGATCCTGTGGCATCTGAGAGGGGCGTGGGGTCCTGCGTTCTACAGACCACTGATCTAGAAGACTCCAGGTAATGGGACTTTTCTCCCGAGGTCTAAAATCCTTCACGAACGGAAAGTGTGAATGGTAGGTGAGACAGAGATCAGAATATTATATTATCGACTACAGTAGCTCCCAAGTCGCAAGACGTTTCACGCGAGTGTTTGGATGTGGTTTCTTGACCATGGCGTGAGTCACACAGTTTTAGGGGCAAGGCAACACATCCCGCACGACCCGTAAAACGGTGTAGTATTGCAATTGTTCTATCAGTCAATAGCTTCCGTGTCTGATATAAGGTCCATGCAAGTGAAAAGTTGATAATAGCACGGGCATGCGGACGGTAACTGTCAGGATGAGTCCAGACATGAAAAAAGCACATGTGCAGAGAATGACGCATCCCCAAGGTCACCATCGGTACCACACGTTCCGGATAGCAGGTGCGTTGGCGGAGC
>SJOL01005865.1:225349-244499 GCA_004794785.1 Opisthorchis felineus | reverse complement strand
ATATATAGTCCGGAAATGGGTTGCTCAGAATAATCGCGTATCACATCGATTGGACGGATGTATGATGAAGCGGTTGAGGATCAGGATAAAGCATGACCTCACGAGTAGTATCATGTCAGATAACTGCCGCTGTTTGCGGACAGTGAAGATATATTTTACCCACATTATCGGTTTTTCCCTTCTGAGACTTCCCCAGAATACTTCTTTATATTTTTCTGCAAATTCGCATCTGTGAATCCCGATTGAAAAACTTGCGTACGTCGAGTGAAGAAAGAGGTTTGTGATTGAAAACCGCTATTGATTGCTCGCAAAAAAGGTAGGAGAATCCGAACAGTGTCCTGAATATTCCAAGATAATGCTACTTGGCCTCCTCATTCTCACTTCATTGTGAAAGGCCTTATTTGCCACTTCAAACGATTTGCAGACTTTGAGGATTCGCTGCTCATATATGAGGTCAACTTTGATCGCGATGACATTCATTTCTTGGTTAGGGAAAATGAGAGATCGTCCCGATGGAGTTCCACGATTGATCTCGGTGGTCCACAATTAGGCAGCGGAGTAAGGTTCTATTCATATGTGTTTAACACGAGTTAACCCTCCCTGTGGTTGACGCATTGAGTGCGTGAGCGTGTAGTTTTGACACAGTCTACACACATGCAATTTGTAAAGTTTTAGACTGGGCCGGACAATGTTGAGAATGTCGAGATCCTCTGGAACGGCTTTCGACTTATGCAAAAAAAGGGAAATCGCTGAGACCTTGTCGGACCTTTTCAGCTATGCTTTAATTTGTAGATTATGGTTGTCTTTCAGCGTTGTTCATCTGCAATCCCAACTACTTGTAAGTTTGTCCAATGCACACAGCCTCTTGTTTCGGTTTCTAATTTAAAAACTTCCTCACAGCCTATGGCTTTGCATACGTGCGTTCGTCATCATGGATGTGGCTGTTTACAAGGCAGTCAGGACGGAGTAAATATTAAAGAATATAACGATATGGGCTAAATTCATCCAACGACTTACTTCATGAACCCACAGCCGCATAAGCTTTTCCTGTTCGGTCAAGTGCGTGTGCGGCACCAGTTGAACACCACGAATAACCCGGGCAAAGTCTCGGAGATTGAAAACATAGTGTGACTTGGCTGGTGTTGGAAGGAAGCTCTGCATTGTTTGTTTGTAAACTTGCAGCGTAGCCTGCACCATAATCTGTTATAGAAAATCCAACGGTTAAACGTAACAGTGCAGTTTCACTGAATAAAAAGTTTGTGTCCTACCGGTCATGTTAAAATATTAGACTGACTTACTTTGCCCAGCCGCTGAAACTGTGGTTCGAATCCTTTGCTAAAGTGAGCGTCCACAATGTTTGAGAAGATGCGTAACATTGTGTTGTCATCAAACTCGTTCACGCCTAAAACATTCATGTGGCGTGTCAGTCGTGAGGTTATATCATTGCGACCACCACCGGGAGGACCCATTGCAGCTATCATACGCTGGAAATAAGAACGAGAATAACAATTGGAAAGGAAAATACGACTCCCGTTTCCGACATTCGTAGTTCAATGAAAGACAGTGACCGGTGGAGAGATGCACCTTTCAGTTCTGATGACAGAAAGGATGCACAGAGTGGCGTAGAAAACTCATTTACAATCCTCCATCCCTGTGAAGGAATTGTTTGCTACAAAGCAGCAAAGCAGACAAAAGTAGACGAAAGATGAAGTAAATTGACCACGAGCGTGTTTATGAGTTCTGCTTTTCGTTTCATTTTGGTTCTCAACAGATAAGTTCATGGTGGACTGACATATTTCCAACCTTTTGGTACCTATTGATGCAGATTGGCTGTGCCGCTAAAAGTGAGCAGCGTTCAATGACCTCAGGAGACGAAGATGTGGACTTTAGCTACAAACGGCTATAACCAACCCTGTCTGTTCAGCGGAAATTGGGCTAAATCGCTGAAACAGACATGGTCCTCACTGCTGTAGTGGTTTGCAGAAACAGTATTCCACTCAAGGGAGACCTTCCACCCTCCGAAGAAGAGCAAATGTAGACAGACAGCTACAGCGAAAATTCTTGCATGGATTTCTACAAGAATTTCCACTGCCAGCTCCCTAGATAGTATGTGGTGTCCTCCCCTAAGAAGGGATTGTAACCCCTCCCCAACAAAGACCACAAACCTAATCAGCTTTAAAAGCGAAAGGACCACATGTCAATTCTCAATTCGTTGAACTAATGGCTTCTAAATTTACTGTTGATCTCACAATCAAATCCATAAACAGGTTAGCATATATGTACAGGTGCAGTGTCCAGTTTCAAATTGCGATGGACACCGCCACGCTATCCTACCCGCTTTCCAGTACTAACACTTTGGCCCGTCGTTGCAAGCATGGGTCTTCATGCGATGGTGGCGTGGCACTAAAAATGCATCATTACAAGGGTTTACAAAGATTCTGATGACATGCAATGACCACTCACCTCCTGGAACAACTCAAAATCTTAGCTTCGACGTAGAAGTTGGAGGAACGCACTACGATCTGCATCATATATTTGTATATAAATACTGAAAAACAAACTCAGTTCAGTACTATCGAATATGTTATTAGAGAAATAATCATTTCTGCAAGTCTTCATGGGCTGATATGCCAATAATGGATGGTGCATACTAATGTCGAAGAGAAATTACTCTCAGGAATGACCAGTCCAACCCTTGCTTCGCGGTATTCTCCATTACGGACGCTTGCGTGACCCTGTTGCCAGCCTTGTTATGATTGACAGCCCCCCTGCAGTAGCAAATACCTAGTTAAATTGTACACCAAGTCGTGTGCCGTCCTTGGTAATCACTTTCGACGCATTGGACTCCCCAGTAGGGGTTCTCACTCTGCACAGTCGGGAGTGACTTTGGTGAGAGTTTTGTTCAAAGCCACTTTTGCCTACTGTGTATGCGTATCAACCCGATTCTCTATGTAAGGCGAATAAGTGCAGTTTCCTTATCTGTGGAGCTATTATCCAAAAAGCCGATAAGATCAAAATATCTTATTTAGATTATACTCAAAGTTCTAATTGAAAATGAATAGCCAAGGGGCGGCACTAGAAGAGCAATAACTTATCCACTGGTCCCACAATGTAGTGTTACATTAACTTATAGGTGTCTCAGAATTGCTTCGGACATGGCCAAAGGGGCTTGACTGCGTCAGATGCGTTCGGGGAGATGGGGCATTTTGCCATATCTAAGTCTGTCATATTAACACCCTCCATGAAATCAAGAACTGCCGGTGAGGTCACTAGGTCGTAGGATCTGGACGTTTTCTGATACTCATGATTACGAGGGAGATAGCACCTGTGAAGAGAGAAAACCGGAAGGGCACGGCCTACTTGCGGAAAGTCGAAGCACAAAATAGACGGAAAGGGAGATGTCAAACACCTTCTAAGAAACTAGTTAACATCAGAACTACCGGAGAAAAGAAGTCAGTGCGATCAGTTTGACCAGACTGAGCATAGCTCTGGAACGCAGCAAGATGGTCGAGCAAATTAAGCATGTTGCAAAGCCTCGTGAGCGAATCAAACGGATTGTTTGTGTATCCTCATCAAGCTTCACAAATTACCGAATAAAATCTGGGCTTAAACACAGTCACTTGAAAATAAATGAGGTTTTTTGTACGTACCATTTGAAAAGTCGAAGAAAAACATCAATAACGCATTTTCTGGAAGCGCTAATGCTCCACCACATATGTCTCTGAGTTTGACTGAGAAAAACTGTTGAGAAACAGAACGACTCTAGCTCGATTACATTCCATTCTGACTTGAGAAGGTTTACTGCAACTTGATAAGCTAACAAGCTAAACATAAATCGGCAAGCTGTGAAGGTTGCTTACATCCGTCTAGATGAAAACACCAAAGTCGTTTTGAGGTCTCGAATGCAGACCTAGTTACGGCTACAAAACGAGGCAATAAACCGTACGACGGTCCCTCAAAACAGTTCAGTTGTCCGTCCCAATAAAACTAAGCGACCGAAGGATACAAAATCGTGTATACCTGTTGATACAATGAATTACTGTGACAGTCCAGAAAAATGTGTACATAGAAGTTGTTGCAGTGTTGACAGCAAAATGATATTGATTTCGCTTTGGACTGACGACAAAACAGTGGTTGCCCATTGGAGGAGTTATGGGGAAATCCAACCCGATGGTTGCTAAGACTGCGATTTAGGCTCACTAGGGCTTTATTCTGTGGCTTTGGCACGTTGTTGCCACGGTAACATGGTGCCGTGCTCTGCACTGCCAAACCTGCCAGTCGTGAGTCAGCACAAGCTTCGGTCCACTGAAGTCTGACGCGCACGAGTGTTTCCGGGACGCCGGTCGTGGTGCTGGACATTTCAGTCAGCAGACGCACTCAAACCAGACAAGCGCAACCGTCGCACCTAACATCAGAGGCCTACGAAAGCATCGCATTTGATGACGGGGTTAGGCAAACAAGCCACAGCGTTGGGTGATTGATACACTCGTTTCCACAGTCTTTCAACTGCAGGGAGGGCAAGCGTGCAACGAAGGCCCATCTGCAGCCAATAGGCTACTAGCAAACCAGTCACACATTCCACTGCGCTTTGACCCATGAACTTTCCATTCGTACCGTCGCGTTAGTTTGGAGGCTTCCACAGCTTGTAATTCAGGGCCTTGTTGTAACTCACAGGAAATAACAACGGGGCTGCACCGCGTAAAGCGCAAATCGTACAACCTACTCAGATAAATTTTGCAGTTTATATTCAAAACTAGATCTGATACAAAGCCATGAAAACTCAAATGCCCAGCTTTGGCCAGAATAAAACAACAAAGAATTGTCCGCTGTTTCATGCCTCCGGAAACAAGTTAGGGCTTTTGGCGTTAACAAGGCTGCATTCCACAATGTTCTATTTATGCCATTTTAACTTGTGTCCCTAAGATTATTATCAGTTCAGTTTTTCAATTTCATTGGAGACAGCGAACCATGGTGAGTGGCCTCATCAGGATGTTTTTCTATTGGGTAGGTGACCAAAACGATGCTACATTCTTAATGATGAAGATGCAAACTCCCTACCTGACGCAACAGCTAGTTTTGTCTCTAGAATTTGACAGTCTATAAAAGCATCTGCAGAGGATTCAATCAACGGTTGGTTGGCTGTCCTTCGTTCGAAATCCGAACACTCTGTTGCATGACAGTTTTCCGGTAGAGGCTGGTAGTTTTCAATGCAGATTTCGTCCAGTAAGTGAAGCCAGTCTACGCTGAAAAGCCAAGAGGCACTGTTTCATCCTTATTGAGAATCATTAGCAGTGAGCATCTGACGGAACTGCAGAGAGGTTCGAGCCCGCGACCTTCTGATTGGTAGTTTAAACACTTAACTGTTCGGCCACGGACGGTTGATTAGCTGTGAGTGCTTGAATCAATGAGGGATAAATAGATGGTTTCATCTCTTCATCTCCCAAAACCAGTAGTGTTGGGAGAAGTCGATCACACGCACTGGCTAAAGTGGTCGAACTATTGGTGAATTGTTCACATGCAAATCTTCTGACTTACATCTCACTGGGAGTGGCTCACCTTGTGGACCGAATCGTCTAGTTAATTCAGCTTCAAATAAATCATGATTGCTCAAGGTTCGGTCGCAGTGGATTCTACCCAGTAGACACTCGTATTACTACTAACTAGGTTAAATCCCCACTTTTGGCCAGCCGCCACGTTGTTTAACCTAAACGTAAAAAGCATTTATACAGTGCACAATCATTGTGAATTCCACATGGGGTATGATATAGGCTGTGGTGGGCTAAGCGAGTGGTCTTACATCTAGTGTCTCCAAAGTCGCGTCAGGGAAGTGACATGTTTCAGTCGGTAGTGTAAGGAGACTGCTGATACTGATGAAAGTCAGCTGATCCACAGTTGGTAGCTCTTTGGGAAATTCTGAGAAAGACAATGACAATGAAATTGGACTGACGCTGATCTTGTTTCAATACATTTTGCATGACTACAGCAGTTTAAGGCTTTTTGTGTCATATTTTCTTTTTCCCACACTGGGTGAATCCAGTGAAATTTTGCACACGGCAAACAAATCCATAAATCAAGCAAGGAGTTATTCTATTTAACAGGTCTCTGTCCGATCGCGTAGACTTGTGATAAAAAGTTAAGGCTTTCCTGACATTTCAAAAAGCATTCTGGTTTTTATTAACTGATGTGATGCAGTCTTTTTGGTAATTTTTTGATCGTGATATAAAACATCGACTTTCGCGCAAGAAACACGTTTCTGCGGGCTATCGTGAAGTCATGTAGAGTTCTGTTGCAGTCTTGTTTTTCGGGTTCGAAGAATATCGATAGAAAGGTTTCCTGCAACATGTTGCCATCCAATTCCTGAAGTTCTGTTTCATTATGCAAACTAGCCGCTAGCCTTGGCAACAACTGACTGATGTACAGACCCCCAGTCATGCCTAAACGAGCATTAGACACATTGACAAAAACATTTTGATGAAGGCAACTGAACACAGGTGATGATAAATGGCTCCTGTTTGGAAGCCATTCTATCACAGGGCATTTACTAGGCATCCGTTCCCCTATAATTCCGCTTGGTGGTGTTGTGCAAAATGACGGCTTTTAAAGCTCTTTTTTACGAATTGCGGAGTATTTTCACACAAATCCGGAAAAAAATGTGTTAGCTGATAATTCTGGGTAGGCCGACCATCTCGTTGTGGACTCGACTAGTCTGGTAGTCACTACCGCAATCTTCTTTGCTTCTGTTTCCACGGTTGAGCTGAGATTATTGAAGAGGAGGAATGCGTCGAACCTCCTTTTGGTGAGATTATCTCGTTGAACTACATACCAGATTTGAAATTCCATCCATAGATCCACATTCCGATGTGACTTGGGGGTCAATAAATTCACGAAAAATGATACCATTTGAAGGTACGATTTAGTGTGGTTTGAAACTCGCAGACTGCCTGAAGAAACCTTCGCTTGGAGATGATAACATAGGAAATGTCATCATTCTATTTGCACACTTAAAAGACGTCAGGTCTGCCAAATGGCTAGCAGTAGTCCAAAGATTTTGGTTCAGAACCCATGAAAGAAGTATGCTCTCCCAAAGCAAATCCATTTCACTTTTTCGTTCATGTTGTGTACTTGGACTTCATGTATCAACTCTTCCGATTGTACTACACTAATCATACACATAATTAGTTTTTACTAGGTCTGGAACATGGAGGAGCAAGTCACAGACGTGGAGTGCATCTGAATGAACATCTGTTCTCTTCAGGACATATTAGCAATATGTTTGCTGTTTTGACAGGTTCATCACAAAAACTCATTCTAAGCATACATGGTAGACTTTACGGGAATTACAACAATATATCGACAAGCGTATCAACTTTCTTATAAGAATCTTAGCTTCTCGAGGTGTGCAATTGTACACCAGTAAAACGTGTTAAATTTTGAAGGGTTTTACCTTAAAACAATTAGTCACGAAAAGGCCTTGCGACAGACTGGTCATTCATCTTTTTCTAGCCAGAGATTTGGAAACAAGCTGAGGTCAAATGTTGTGCGTTAGAGCACAACACTTTCTATCCCAGTATCTTCCGTGCCTCCTAAATCAGCTGACAGACCGCAATATATGATGAGTGAATGATCATTTATGACTCACCACATCTGCTAAAATTTGTTTCGTGTTGTCTTTACGATCGTACCAATGCCCATGATCCATCCACATGCGTAGCAATTCAATAGGCGGTTGAGCTCCGTATTTCTCCTTCATTGGCATATTCAGATCGTCTACAAACACGATGCACTCTTTTCCAGGCGGTGGGCCATAAACACCTTTACGTCGTCGATCTAGCCGGGACATGATTATGTCTTGGGTTTGATTGGCACTGGTGCGTGCCGAGAAACTGAGCGTGTTTGGAATGTATTTCTCTTTGGGCAAACTCACGAGATAGCCGTTTGCGATGGCTGTTTTCCCGGTACCTGTTGAATAACAAACGGTAAACCTAGTTTGAGTCCGAACACTCCAGACCGTTGCTCTCCATTTGGCCACGCTGTTACTGGTTGGAGAGTGTGTTACCCTCTAAAGCATTTGTGGCTACAGAGCAACATGCATAAAAGGAAGCCAGCTATCTGCTAATATTAAAAAAACAAGTTATGGTAATAACAGGCAAGTTTTCGGCGTTCATGGCATCTATCAAAACAAGATGGTCGTCCAGGTACATTGGTACGAACTTCCACAATTTCCAGGCACACAGGAATCGGGTTGGCACTCACTCAGTCGGTAGCCTACTTACTTACCATAATGGCAGAATCATCAACATCATCATTGTTCAACTCTGTCCAATGTATTTTGTTGTTGATCGCCATGAGGCGATTGTATCCGCATTGTATCTGTGGTGGATGGATGGTGTGGTCCTATATTAATTGAAATGTTTCTCTAGAGTCACTCTGACTGGCTGCATGATTGCTTTACTGGTCGAAGCGCACCATAAATCATGGAAGAGACTATGGGAGAAATGTTGCTGACAGCGGATATGTTAAATGAAGCGGTCCGGCGTTTCGACCACCGACGGTGGCCCTGATACAAACCAACCACTCACATTGTCTACACTCTTTAAGTTCCTCCGAATTTAGTTTTATTATGGCCCATTAAAACTTTTTAACATGGAAAGACTATAATGAGTTGGTTCAAACACGTCGAATTTGACTCCATGACAAGTCAGTAGGAAAATACATAAATATGGTCAGCATCTGCTTGATAACCATTGTCTGGTGTTTTTTCGTCTAGTGTGGAATGCGGAAGTTGACAGAAACAAGCGCGGAAAGTGGACTTGGTAAGGGGAGAAATGACAAGAAACGCGATGATTTGATGTCATTTCACAGGTAACTTTGGGCTGCTGAAAATTGCACCAACATTTGTCAAGCAAAGGAAAGCAAAGGAAAACGTATCAAATGGTGCTTATCACCTCTCACAAGTTATGGATAGCCCAGACCCTTGTGCCAGACCGTCCATTAATCATCATTCGCTTGAGTGAATCCAACTATTGAATTTCTCCGACATACCCTACCTCCTGTGTATCTGTGCTCATGTACTCGCGTTTTGTTTGATATCTGATAGTAGAGCTGTCTGGCTGACGGTGTGCCACACAGTTAAGCTTATTTTCATTTTGTACGCACGTCAATCAGAGGTCCATGATGAAAATTCAATTCATTTCTTCTCAGAGGATCAAGATCAACTGGGCCACGCGAACAGGCACTCGAGATGGCTAAGTGGTCAAGGCGCGAATCTACTGACCGGAAGGTTCGTGGTTCGAATCCAACCTCAGCATCTCGACTGCTCCTGACAGGCTTGGGCAACCTAGCAGTATCTCAGTCATCGCGTTCACTTCGAAGGGGGCACGGTAGCTAAGCTAAGCTAAGCTGAACGGTTATTATTATTATTGTTATTATTATTATTGGAAGATACTACTGGTTTTGTCGTCAGTCAGTAGTAATTTCAGATGTCAAGATGAAGTTCGATATTGATGGGAATTCCAATGGTGTCTTCAGAAACGAGTACAAAAGTAATTCTCTTAGTTTGCTTTGGAGCAACAACCGATAGCTAAGTTTACTCAGTGTAAGATGCACTATGTTTGTACCAGGAGGCAAACTCAGTCGAAGATGACTGAAAATTTCGTTGGATAAAATAATTCCTGGAATGTAGGCACTGTGGCTGTTTCATCTTCTTTGTCCCTTGGAACATAAATCGGATAGTTAACCTGGAAAAGCATCGTTGTTTGTGTTACAATACCGAAAAAACAAACACCTAATGGACCGCCCTTGAGACCATGTGGAAACCTGGTTGCTTGTAGAATAAAAAGGCTTTACTGTTAGTCACTTCTGGGGGGAATTTGAACAAAACTTACCACATAAAACGGCTTGTAGCTTCAACTGAGATTTAGCCTCCCCAACATCAAAATTCAGTTCAAAAACTCAACAGAAGCTCTTTAGTTATTCCCATATGGGAAGCAGTTTGAAGCCACTCAGCCAGCTTCCTTGCGATATAATTTCCAGAGTGTTCTCCTCTCAATACTCTTCAGCGTGGCATGAACCAGTGAATCTGTTAGATGACCTTTTACGAGCGCTTTCGATATTGCAATCAGGTGGCGGTTAGCGAACATCTCTACCCTATTTTACTGAAAGCCAGTATTGGGGCAATGCAACAGAAATCGGAATTTTACCTGGTTGAAGCCACACAATGAAGCAACCAATTTTGATGAGTCTTATTCGCTTGTTATCTAGCTGACAGACGCTTTGTTTGTGCTTGGCCTAAGCATTGTTTGGCAGCTAAATGTCTCCCAGACGCAGATGTTTAGGATGGGGCTCTCTATCCGTCCGCTTAAGAGGATCAGTTTCCCTACTTGGGGGAATGTTCAAATTGTTTTGAGAACCCGCACTTGATCGGCAACCTGTATAAATAAGGAAGCAGGAAATCGAATTTTTATACTTCACAAATTCATTCGTGGATCCCACCTGCTCCTCTTGCAAACTGAACTTACTAGGCTTTTTCTTGTTCCGGATTCAGGGCGGGGTAATTTCCTATGTGATCAAGTACTTTGTTGGACAGAAACGCAGCGAAATCCCTTACTGCCAGATGGACAATGGACAGAAAGAGTCTGTGCTTCCATTAGAGGATGACAAGACAAAGAGAGGAAAACATACCATTACTTACCAGTAGGTCCCACTAAAAGCAATGGGATCCGATTGATCGTGTACAGATTGAGGAAGAAGTTCATTCGTGCTGTTTCTATTGTTGTCACAATAATCTCACTGGAGTCGGATTCGTTCTGTGGGGTTGGAGAAGCCGGGGAGCCAGTATTTTCACCTCCAACTATCCCCTCGGCCTTGGGTATTGCTTCCAATGACGGTAGAATAAATTGGCTCCACTCCTGCCATGAGCCTGCGGATCGTTTATCGAACCAGAAGTCGTATACGGTCAGTCTTTCAGGCACCGAGTTACCCTTTGTTAGTTTGATAGTCTTCGGTTTGGGATGTTCCGAATTCACACCGGACACAAGGTCACGGAAGAAGGCGTCAAACCGTATACGAGACTCGGTTGGCAGCGCGCTGCCAATACTCCACACGATGGAGAACAGGAACAGAGCTTGTATTTGTAAGTAGACTGTTTGTGCAGACATTGTTTGCTGTGGGTTAGGCGGCGCTTCAGCTGCCTGGGCAGCTGAAACAGGAGATACGGTAACGATACGTGAGTCAGATTTGTGGTTATCAAATCTGTAATCATGCCTAGCTTCAGTAGTAGGTTGTTGCGGGATTCGCAGAATTCACGGTCACATCACTCTCTTTTGAACAGCCGTCCTCCTGTTCTGGCGCAATCATTCGGGTGAGTCAACATTAAAGGGGGAATCACTGGACTCGAGTTCCGGTCTTACTAGAGCTCACCAGCAGTGCATACCCTTGGTTGTACCGGGGTTTAAACTCCGGACATCTGACATACGAGGCAGAGAGTAATACCACTACTCCATGAGCGCATGCTGGACGCATCTGATTTTTCACGTCCGAACAGGCGAACACGCTTATGCTTGAGCGATGTGATTGGTTGGCCCGACGCCTCGAACGCCGACCCAGTAACCGTCCTGGTTGTGTCGATCGATTGACCCGCCTGTCAGAACTTCCCAGTCCAGTGGCGGCACGGACGTTTGAAACCCACTGGGCGTTTTTTTGGTTAGGTGTGGGTGGTTGCGGGATTTGTGGAATCCCAGAGGGCACAACACTATCGGATTGGTATTACAAGTAGCGGGACTAGACGTCCGTTAGCGTCAACAAAGAACACCACCAAACCGATGTTCACACGGGTCCAGTGTAATGGGGACTTTACTGGGTGTATTGTCAAAAGGTGACCCATTTAGTCAACTCAGGCCTGGTGATAAATAAACTACCACTTGTCCAAAACCTGTGTCAACAACTCAAAAGATTAGCGAAATACACTCATTTGCATACCAAATTGGTTTTTTTACGTGAGACTGGAACCCAGCTGAATCTCTCGTTAAAAACATAAAGCAAGAGGAACTGAAGGTGAAAAGTACGGGCACCTACCCTGTTCATTAATGGCCCATTGCCGGATCTCATCCAGAAGGCAGTCGAACAAAACTATCAGCTGTTTGACCGCATGTAAATCGGGAACGGGGAACAGCTGACGGCAGTTGGAGCGAACGAAAGCCAAGCATGGATCAACCAACCACTCGAAAAGGTCATCGATCAGTTCTATCAGTTCCCCACCCATGCATTCGGGTACTTTATACTCAATATACGATCTCACCATTGGTCGCCATCCTAGCTGAGCGGGTTCCATGTAGATCATCCCACATCGTGAAACGGTCGCTGGGCTAGCCTGTTCTAAATCGGCTGGTTCAAAGATCAGATTCATCTGTGAGGACATTTGAATGATCTCACCGGACATCAGACATAACTTTTTGTTATCGTCTAATACCGTGTTCATATTTTCAATCCAAACGGCATCAACAGGTCCATCGAATAGGATCCAACGCCGTTTCGAATCTTGTGCGACGGCATACTCTCGAAACATTACTGCGAGAATTCCGTCCGACCACTCGTGAGAAACCTGATCAAACTGACCGTACAGCTGCCCCATCGTGATGGCTTTTGGATTGATGATTCCGTATTTCACTGGATGTTCACTTTCCATCAACCCCGTCTCCGCAAGTTGTGTCAGCGTGTCGGCCAACGTCTTGTAGGCTTGTGTCTTCCCACTCAAAGGATCCCCGACAATCATCAGACCGTGACGTACTAAGATCATTTCATAGATTTGCAGAATTTTATCCGTGTACCAGGGTACGGGCTGTAGTTGACGTTGCTCCAAACGTTGAGTCATCACAGTCAAAAATGTATCGTAATCACCTGTTGGTAGGTCAACACCGGGGAACAGGTCAGAAATGATACCCTCAAACAATGGAATGTCCTGTGAGAGGAATTTTGGCAAATTGACATCATTTATAGCTTTCAGCAAAAGTACAGCTTCATCTTCCTCTAGGTACTTTTGTCGCAAATTACCAGCCGCTGTCAGGACGGACTTGACAGCTCGCATGCCGTAATCGTAATGATGTTGAGATGACAGCTGCTCTGAGCACAGTCGATAAGTGGCCACGATTTTACTTGCAAGGCTGTGGAAGAGAGATAAAATGTAGTTGTCAGAGGGAATAATTTGTCAACTAAGATCATTCTGACATAAGACGATTTGTGTGGCAGAGAAAAGGCCTAAAGTACTAAGACTGGATAAACGTGCATCACAAGTGATCTGAAATCTAGACGCAGCGTAAGCCAGTTGACTGTCGAAGTGGCAGATTCGCTAGGCCAAAGGGTACTTGTGCCTAATGCTGGTCACGTGACAGAAAAAAACAGTAGGTGGAATTGATGGAACGCACCAGGTATTCGAAGTGATTTTAGACTAAGTGACTGTTGATCTGTTCACCGACTTTGGAAATGTGTCCGTAGACGTTTCCTCACCAA
Source organism: Opisthorchis felineus (assembly GCA_004794785.1). Classification (NCBI taxonomy): domain Eukaryota; kingdom Metazoa; phylum Platyhelminthes; class Trematoda; order Opisthorchiida; family Opisthorchiidae; genus Opisthorchis; species Opisthorchis felineus. Next base: position 230,996 of record SJOL01005865.1, on the reverse strand, counting down.
TCGTGTAGACATCACCTGTGTGCGGTTCGGTGGGTTCTTCCTCCTTACCTGCTTGTCTTTATATAGTTTATGAAAGAGTAGTTGATATCTCTTGATGTGACTTGCTGGATGAGGACCAATGAAATTGCAATAAAACTATTCCTCAACCAACCAGTCACATCAAGAGAGGTCTACTGCTGTTTTATAAACCCAAGCAAATAAGGAGGAATTACATACACAACCTCGCATAGACGATGTCTCCACTACTGGTGACAAAACGTCTTCAAGCAAATCTCCAAGCCCGGCGAACAGATCAACAGTCTCCTTATCTACAACAAATTAACGCACCCGAACTGTCAATATTTCGATATACCGTCAGGCTTTCGAACTGTTAGGTATCATCAAACTTAGATGATTATCTATGCATTTTCATCCGAGTGGCGGAACACAAAAGCCTTCATCCAGAGCCTTCCAAAAAAGAATCCGGGGATGTGATTTTATTGGTTGCTGAATAGAACGAATGCAACCGAAAACACTTACGATCTTGCATCAATGAATCCCATGGAATACAGGGAAATTTCGCCAATGAGTGCGTAATCTGGAACCATCATAGCAACAGAACGGAATAGTACCTGAAGAGAATTCAGAGGATTGAAATCCATTAGTTTGAAACTGAGCATAGCTTCATTAGAATTCCGAAAAGAACAACAAAAAATGTGCGCTTTGCTACATCTTAAAATGCTGAGCTTCGACCAACTCGTGTTTACCGCGTTTGAATATCACACTAGGAAGAAGAAGAGCAGTTTGGTTGAAGGAATCCCGAGGTGTTGGTACTGAAAGGTTGGCACGCTGAAAGGTTTGGTAAAACTAAGAGTAGTGTGCATTTTGCCGCATAGCCACCAGGTCCACTTCTTGTATTGCAGAAGGTATGGTAAGAGATAGGTTATTTTCAAGCTTTACGATTTCTTTGTGCGAGAAACACTCTGACAAATTAAGCCAAAAGTGTACTCGCTTATTATTTTTTTGGCCCCTCTTCTGATGGTTAACCAGTTTCGGCTGTCCATGCAAAAGGTTTGGTGATAGGACTTTCGCGGAATTAGATCCAGTGTTGATATCAGCGGCTTTGGCCGTAGACAGCCAATAGCTCAAGGCTAACGGTGCTTACTGTTTTCGGTTAGTTCGCAGTTGAAAACAACGCCGCCTGTATCAACGAAGATTGGAAAACCAAGGTTTCGAACAATTTGATCGCAGATACTTCACCGACCGGAATAAGAACAGACAAGTTAAACACCCTTATCCGGTCAATTAATTTGGAGAGCTTTCAAAGAGCTCCAATTAGTTGTGAACGGCAGACACAGTGAGATCAAAGTGCCCTTTCAGTCTGTTTTGAAACAGAAGAATATCCTTCTTACTGGGCGATCCATGGGATGAGTTCAGTCGGAAAAACTTTACTGCTCTGAGCTTGACCTGAGATGCAAGTTAGTATTCCAATCCCCACGCCTTCTACTGGATGAGTGCAAGCCGTGCATCGGATGACTTTTGTACACACATTAAGACACCCATAAATAGACCAATCAATAATTAATCTATATAGTTGATTGGCATCCATTTGCTGTCACGTTGTATCATGCCGGTTAACTTTAGCGTAAAGATTACGTTGGCGCTGAGTTGCTTATGGAACCATTTGAATACTTGTATTTCGGTGTAAAACCCATGAAACCGGATAGAACTGCAGACAGAAACAAGTAATTTCCAATGGTTTTCAAGGCAACGGGATACCTATAAATTCTATCCGCATGATGTAGGTGTGGATGTAGGTCAGAACTATTAATTCACAACTAGGAAGAACCTCAGATGCATGATTTTGAGCAGTTGTCCCGTATTACGTACTTCGGGACCCTATTAGGTCCATTAGAGATCGCCAGGATGCAACTCGTTCTATATGACGGGGATCAAAGAATGTTGATTCTATTACCTGTCTGAAGTTCTGAAAAAGCTTAGAAATGCCTTTAAAGTCAATCCGTCCGTTTACAATGCACCAACAAGAAGCTGACCTATCAGTCTATGCGAACTATCGAAGGCCTCCCGACTGTACCGCCTCCAGTCACTTCTGTAACCGGTTTTCACACCCAGTGAACGCGCCTACCCAATGTACGCCGTGTGCCTGTGACTAAAAGCTTGTACAGTCTCACCTTATCAATCGCACCAAAACACCGACCGCACACAACACAAAACACAACCCGATAACCGAGAAGAAATCTGCAGGCGCACTCAGCAAAAGTTAGACCAACGATCCACGAAGTAAGCAACGTGTGAAGTACGAACCAGCCATGAGCCACTGTCAAGCTTATAGTAACCTTTGCTGTCACACCTCATGCAGAGTTCGTGATATCTGGGCTCAGGTGTTTATGATCAATAAAGTTAGTCCGGATGACAGCCTGGTTCACTTCTTTATTACTCCCATACAATATCGAATGTTGCGTTTATTCCGAATAAAGTGATATGCTTCTGCAGTTTCTTAAATTTGCCCAGCTCCACAGTTCCATCAGTGATGTCAACGCTTTTGTTGATTTCTGTAACCCTGATCTTACCTTCAAATTATCGGGCAGTTCTTGTCGCCCTGCATATCCTGGATTCATCGTAATGAACATGGTGCACGTCGGATTCAAGCTGAGCTCCGTGCCCTCAAACACAAAACGTTTCAGTCCAGCACTAATGGCTGACTGGATGCAGAAGATCTGTTGGGCCACCACCGACAAGACTTCCAAATCAATGCGATTGAATTCATCAAAGCAGGCCCAGGCACCAGACTGCGCGAGTCCTTTGAAAAATTTGCTCATGGCACGGTAGTCAAGGCCGTCTGAGCAGTTGAACACAACACATTGTTTAGCAACAGCTTTGGCTAAGTCCTGGAAGAAAGGAAAAGTTTGCACTGTTTGCGCTGCCCGGAATACCGTAAAACTTCAGTGATGTACACTACTCTAAACGCTGGATCAACTATGTTGTTCCTTACAAACTTTTTACTTGTCGCTCAGAACAACCTTGCTTTACAACGGTTCCACAAATTGATGTGTAAATCAAGCGAAAAATGAGATTTTCCAAAATTTTTCATTATTTTCACTGAGTTCGAAGTGAAAAAGTTTACTGATTTTCTTTACCCAGGAAAGAAAACACAAACCTTACGCTATGAATATGGTTTACCCTGAAATGCAAATGTGTCAATCATAAAACAAAATGCGAGATTTCAGTCGAGATTTCATCTTGTAAATGAAGCTAACGTATGCTGAAAAGTCGAAAAGCACGGTGCGTCCGTTTGGTCCTTATTGGGCTTCATCAGCAGTGTAGGTCTAATGAAACTCAGAGAGTTCCGAAACGGCGACCTTCCGTTTAGTGACTTAACGCGAGCGACTGATCAGTACTGTGAATAACTCGCACTTGGGCAAGATATAGCGCCACTCATCCTTGAGTCACGAAAACCACATCACGTGTTGGCTGGCTGGAGCAATTACTTCTCAGATGCCTTGAAAGTAATTTAGTACTCACAAGGTTGCTAAAAACTTTTCGACAGCCCACGACCGGTTTCGTTCTTCATGAGGCTCATTAGGTAGGCGCAGTCCCCGAGTTTCCATCAACCCTATGTTCAAATTGCACGAAATTAGCGAAATACACTCATTTGAAAACCAATTTAGTTTTGCGAGAGACTCACCTGGAAACGAGAGATTCAGCTGGTTTCCAGATGAGTCTTCCGCAAAACCAAATAGGTTTGCAAATGAGTGTAGTTCGCTAATTTCACTTGTCTTGAGCTAATTATTGTGAGCCCCCCATTGTTTTTTTCACTGCACCGGAACGATGTGACCCTGGTATTGCCAGGAAAAGTGCGACGACCATGACCATGTTGCCACTGTTTTCGCTATCGTTGCTATTGTTGATGATGATGATGTTGATGACCGTTATAATGATCAAGATTATGATGATGGGAAAAGACGACTAACCACTCCCTGCCCGTAGCATTAGGATTCTTAACGAAACAACTGGAACTACCGAAAGTACCAAAGCATCGGTCTCTAAAACGACGCTGCACTCTAGTTTCACTCATAATTGAACCTACCTTTGAGGTTTCCGTTTTTCCCGTACCTGCAGGACCCTCCGGTGCACCGCCCAGGTTCAGCTTGATCGCACCCATCAGGGTGCGGTAGCAACGGTCTGTTAGTGGTGTTATAACCAGGCGTGGCGTGTTTCCCAAATATTCGTAACTTGGGTTAGTCGAAGGGTTTAATAGAGGGGAAAGACCATTCAGATATAATCGAAACAACCACGATCACTAGTTGTATTTGGACGGCAAAGAAGTGAAACCGTTCTTTACGAGTTAAGCTGGCAGGTTCTTCTACGCTGGCAATGACAATCCAATATAAGTGACATGGATAGGTATGATAAATGGCTAAAATTTAAACTCTTACGCATAAATTTCTGTGACTTAAGGTTTGAGTATTAAAAGAAGCTGTTGTGACTGACACACTTCGTAAGGGGGAATAATTTGTCTTTAACGAAAGCAGTCAAGCAAGTAATTGAATGCAAATGACAAGTAATGTACTGTGGGCAGCGGCCTACCTAACTGTGCTTGCTGCACAATCCGTAACAGTGTAAGGTAATTTTGAAATGGGGCGCTTCCGACTTCCGTAAAGTGCATGCTCATCAAAAAATTATTCACCATAGGTTTGCCGTCTGCGAGTCCCTGTAGTTCAATGGGCTTTCGTTGGGACATCCTGAGTGTGCTGCTCCTCATGAGAGCCTTGAAACTGGCTCTCAGCTTCATCTTGATAAGACACTTGTTCCATCAATTAAGTTGTCAAAAGTACATGGATATTTGTGGAAAAAAACTGTATAATGCCCGGAATCCCGAATCTAGTAGTTATTGATTTAACCCACAGTGAAAGACATCCTGAACCGTTGTGACTGCGAGACCTGATGTTCGTTTCGATAAGGTAATTTCAGGGTACACTAGACCATTCAGGTAAGGTACATTCCGATTGCATTCATAGGGAGCAACATAAATGATATTACCAAGTAGAAACTTTAGCATTCACGTAAGAATAACACGAAACTGACAAGAAAAGACTGCGATTTTAGTAGATTGTCAGAACTGTTCAATCAAAAGAATAGGGACTAAGTCGCGATGCAGAAACTCTATCAGTTAAAGCTGTTGGCACATGGAATAAGGTATGTTCATCATCCCGATTGCCCGACTGTACAGTAGAATTTTCGATTACTGATTCAGTTTGTTTGCACTGCAAAGCTGACGGATACAACAACCTTAAAACCAAGGTCTGTACCGCAAATACAGGTTTTTCAAATGAATTCGGGAAATAGTGCTCGACTTTTCAGCTGAAACAGGTTATCACCTTACCCATAATCCAACTCCGTGGTGATCTGGCACACCGTGACTTTCGTAGCATCCTCTGAGTCGAAGTAATAACGCAGTTGACTGAGCCACTCAAAAGCTTGAGTGGAGTTGATCTCGTGATCAACCATCTGAGCGACCACATCACGTGCTGCAGGGCATTGATATATGGCTAGCAATTAGTCTGTGCTAATACTCAACCCAATCTCATTACAAAATATAAAAACAAAGCGTGCTTATTAAAAGCTCATAGATAGGAACAAGTTTTTT
>SJOL01005865.1:178183-224564 GCA_004794785.1 Opisthorchis felineus | reverse complement strand
GGCGTATGCCGACGCGCTTGAAAATACTGATTTTACTACAAGGGCTATGACGGAATTCATGGGTCTTTGTACGTAGGAGCTGCTTGTAAAAGCTCTGTGGGTCACCAAAGCTTCGAGATCATGCGCATGGAGCAATAGAGACCGAGTAGAGGGATGGACAAAAAATGGTGGGGGGATAGCAGAGGATTATTGGGATGAATAAACTATTCGTTCGTGCAATGAAACGGAACTTCACATTTTGTGGCTTTAGTTCAAACAGTGACCTAGTGAAACCCTAAATTTCCAAACATATCATCAAGCGCATTTCGAAATGATAAACCAAATATTCCCGCGTAGTTAGGTGTATCTTAGTCTCGGGTAGCTCATTTTATACGTTCGTTTGAACGGCCCAATTTGAGCTCAATTTTAAAGCCCTGTACTGGGCTCCAGCTTCGACCTGATGGTTTGTAGAATTCGTTGAAATATAGTTAGCTCGGGTGCGTTCATTGCAAACGGCAAAATTTGGGTGGCATATTTTTTTCATGGCACAAGGGATTGCCTCCCAATATCACAGTTATTAGCTAGTGTAAGGCGCAGCTTTCTAAGTGGCACCGGCCACTTTCGAAAGGTGCTATTGATGGTTGCCCTCACTGCCCTTTGGAAGAAAGCTGTTCCACTGTGCTTGCCAATGACATCAGTGTGGCTTGAAGAATCCAGCAGAACTGATTAACAAGAAGGCTGTACTGTAGCAGTGCACGCCGTGACAAGAGAGATGTGACAGAAATTACGAAGATCACGTGTATAAGATGGGACGCGATTAAGCACTACAAACAAGCAGTATTTACAGAGGGGATAAATATGCTATTACGGAACAGGCAGTGGGACAGTGTTAGGCGCTGAAACACACCTCTGTTTGGGTCTGATATCTGTGAGTAGAGCATAGTGTGGAGAAGTGACCAAATGGCTAGCTGACGAGTTTTAAGCTCAGTGATCCGGGTAACCAGTGCTTAATCCGTTCAACTCGAGGAGGGTGATTGTTCTCCGCTTCTGTGTTAGTGTTAGGCAATCTCTTTTTAAAATAGATTCCGTCCTGTAAATGAAGTCAACCTATACTGGAAAGCCAAGAAACGTTGTATAGCTGTTTTATCCTTATTGGGAATCATCAACAGTGCGCACCTCACGAAACTTCAGGAATTTTCACATCAGTTTGAACCCTTAACCTTCCGGCTACGAGGGGCTGATCAACATTGTGTTTAGCTCACACTCAGGCAGTATGTATAGCACCCTCAATCACGGAATCTACATCGCGTGGCTACGTCTTAGATTCACGAGGCGGGGTTGGGATTTGTACGATTCGGAGTAGATGTCAAACTATAAGGAAGAATAAGGTAAGAAAACGGAGGATCTTGGATAGTTGTTTTGGCGGGGAAACACTACTAAACATGCAGGTAGTCATCACTTGCCATGTACATCCACCACAATCAAAGCACCCAAAGTGATTCTTTCTCCACTGGACAACGGGCCTCGCACCAGTCGTACGATGTCGTCGATTTGTTTGTCACACTTTTCCTTATAGCTGGCCAACGAATCGTTGCCCATTGCCTCTTGGACTTCTTCTGTCCAGTAAATGCACGATACACAAATGACGACCTGAAGTAACAAAGACAGACAACAGGGAGGCTACGTTTGATGTACACGAACTTGCAAGCTCAAAAGTAGACTAAACATTTCGCAGACTGTGAACACTCCTACAGTTGCAGTAGCACACAGTTTGTTAGCTTATCAACCCCGAAATGTCGAATTTCGTGTTCTTACGCATTCTCTACATGAACGGGCGATGTAGGTAGCTGAATGAAAGTCAGTTTATAGATCAAAAACAGACATTTGCTTGGTATTGGACAGTCATAGGCATAGTAATGCTCGGAAGTTTTGCGACATCAGTCGTTGGATGTGAGAGCAGATGCTAACGTTGAGCCTAATGATACCCGAATTGGTTGCTTTTTAGCACTTGTTGCCATATGACTCGTGAAGCGTGAGTGAGTGCAGACGGGCTGAATGGTATTTATCTTACGAATCACTTGGCTACTATGATCATGACTTGTAAGAAGAACCCTCACCAAAGCGATCCGATGAATATCTCAAGGAAATCATCCAGAACTTTCATAATAACAATATTATGAAATTTTAAAGGGCTACGCAGGTGGGGTTTGACAAATGGAAATAAGAAATTTACCTGCCCGGGCCAGTCAAGCACCCATTTCTCCCGTGCTGTTGCTGAATAACCGTAGATACTGTCGGAAATAACTTTCCTTAGGCTGCTCAGCATGACATCTTCGACCTGGAGAAGCCATTTTTCGACCATGCCCTAAGAAGGAATAAATACAGTTGGGTTTGGACGGAATTGACAGATTTTGAACTAGGTGTACCACCGTTAACAGCGTCTTCTCTGAGAAAGTGCCTGTTCAGTTTCCAGGTGATAAGAACAGGAGAAAAAAGATGTGATCAAGGAAAACTCGTGTCACGGTTGAACTTTCTCGGTCGTGGGTGTGCAGAATGTAATCGAAGAGACCAAAAGTTTGGGCAGTGACCTGAGAAGGGTGGTTAGTGATTGTCGAAGCGTTATATCATGTTGAACATCCAATTGGAACTGCAGTGGTTTGCTTCAAGATGCCATTGAACAGGGTCCTATTTATCCACCTACAAGCCGGCGGATTTCTCATCTATACAATCCTGGCGACTAACAACTTCATAACAGGTGTACTAGAAAATCACCTTCGTCTACCTCTGCAAGAACACATGACCTTCTCCTCAGTTTTACCAGCCATAAAGTCCAATTTCACAAAAGTTTTGTGTTTCACCCAAGTTGGTAAGTGCAAAGCCTAATCGGAGTTCATTAGCGTTTTATATGATATCTCTATTATGCCCTATGAATGCAGGACCCATGTGAATTTCTCATTCCAATGGTTGCCACTAGGCACTGAAATGTGCGGAAATCAAAAGCCGAAAACATGCTCACAGGAAAGTTTATCGGACGAAGGTAAGGTTGTCACACAGAGCAGGGTTAGGTGACAAATCAATGACTAAACTGTGGCCCGCTACACGTCTCATTTCAGTCACATTCAACTAGTCATTATGACCATCGGTGGCATAAAACGAAATTACGGTAGTCCTCCCTTACAAAAAAAGCCCTTGAGACACCAAAAATTTATTGTCCTTGGTGAACTTCGTACTATCAGGGAGATCTGGAACTCCACAACTTTGTCTACCTGAATAAAGGCTTCTCGCACGAACTGAGTAAATGCGCGCCACGTCATTGATCAAGGTACACAAAAGACTTGGAAAGCTGAAGTGTAAAAACAAAATTATTCACACAAGTACCAGTCGAGAGGAGTTTGATTTGTTTGGCCGCTTGGAAGTAACCTTAGTAGTACCATCTGAGGCATCTAGCAAACCCAGTTGCTTGTATTCATTAGCAAGAGATGCATTGTCTCAGATGTCGGACAACTTCGGTCATATCATTCCAAGTGCAACTTGTTTTCACACATCTGGCAGTTATATACTTCTCAAGGACTTAAGTTTAATTGATTGTCTTCGAGGTCAGTGCTGACACGATTCTTGCTCTTCGTTTATCCAGGATGATCGTCCGAACATAGCAATAATCGGCACCCAAGCTGCGGGACATCAAATCACCATCTGCAACTTCGTACAGAGTGAACTTATTCGAATCCTATCCTTGCAGGTTGAGAATTTTCTCGCCAAGGCGCCAATCTGCTGGTCACATGATAGAACGACTGGTCTGGACAAAAACTCGGCTGGCTGTCATCTCGAGGATTGATGAGCCGATCGAGCATCAGTCCTCACTCAAGTAGCAGCTAGAAGAGTGACAATATAACCTCCATATTCATAGGGTTGTTGCGATGACCATTTGTGTCGACAAAGTAGCCGGATAACCAGGGAACTTTCAGGCTACTGGATGCAGGAGGTAGCTGAGATTCTCACACGGGGGTTGATGTCAGCATTGATGTCGACTGCGGTCCAGCCCATGTATATCCGTAAAACCAGTCGCAACGGCTGCCCCAATCACCGTAATGTGACGGTGAAAAGAGAGTCGGTATTGTGTGGACAGTTGACCAGGGCGTTAGCAGGCAGTTTCCGATCCTACCTAGTCCACACAGACTTTCCACGTCTGGCTTACCATGAGCTTCACTATCATGTCCTATGACTTCCTCTTTTCCAGGACAATCTCGCTTTATTTTGTTCAGAAGTTCTTGGCTTGTGATAAGTGGGGCAGTAAGTTCATCCAGTAAGTAGTACGGAAGCACATCACGGAAGAAAGGATGTAGGAACCGCAACACTGAGCAACTGCCGGAGAATCCGTGCTCTAAGGTAGCCGCTCGGAATGTGAACCAGCGTACGGACCGATAACTGAGGATACAGCATTCCTGGTGATCCGGAAGATCACACAGCAGCATTTTAAACGACCATGATTAGATAACCTGCAGATGCCGAAAAATTGGCAGTTGGGTTCCGTCTTGAAGTTTTGTGTGCATGGTTGTTTCGGATTGAAATAAGGGGGGTTCAGCTGGGATTCAGGTGAGTCTCCCGTGAAAGCCGATTTGGTATGTAAATGAGTGTATTTGTCGAACTGATAGATGATTCTCGTACAGAGCCCATTGCAGTTGCTTTTTAAGTCAATCTAAGAACAGTCCTTTATATCACAAGCAACTCTCTACATCTAGAGAAGTTGGTTGCCAAGAGGGGAAGACTCTATGAGGCATTTTGTGCCCATGTGGGATGTTAAGCCTGGGAATGGTGTTGGCATCTAAAACACAAACAAATACCATACGAAATGAAGCAAGTTTAGAACGAAATAAGTCGACTGATGCATACGGGTACAACGGTTGGTCTGTCGCCACAGTCCCGTTTGTATGATGTATTAAATGTTTCAAGAAATCGCTAGTTCATTTCCTCCAGTCTCTGAGATGAGAGTTGTGGTGAAAAGTGATTCACATGGAAAGGACACTGTGGTGAGGAAAAGCTGCTTGATTTGACCTCAGTAAATGTTCGTATGTCTAGTTACTTTGAGTAACATCCAGTGAATTACTTGACTGGTGGCTGTTCAGAAACGTTCCGTAGCGGCAATTATGCCAGTTCCATTATCTCTCGTTGTAGCATTGATAGCCTCTAGTGCTAGGATCATCTACGAATAAATCATTTTCCATGTGGATAAAACCAGAAAAGAAGTCAATAGCCAACTTATGGGATGCACCAACATCCTGGACCTTCCGATTCATCTCGCCATTTCGGTAAAACTCTACCGTGCAATCTTTGTGACATATCTGAGTGGAATTCACGCTTACATCACTCTCGTCTAAACAGTCATCCTTCGGTCCCGGCACAATCATTCTGGTCAGTCCACACCAAAGGGGAAAAGCACTGGACTCGAGTTTCGCTCTTACTAGGGCTAATCAGCAGTGCTGGGGTTTGAACTCCGCACATCTGATGTGCAAGGCCAGCGTGCTACCACCACTCGACCAGCGCATGTTAGACGCATCTGAATTTTCACGTCTGAGCAAGGGAACATGTTCACGCTTGAGTGATGCGATTGACTCCCCAGACGCCTCAGTGACTCTCAGTGACCTTGAATGGCATTTTAGGCGAATTGTCGGATAGAAGGGCAAAGTCCTTCACAGTCACAATCGAGATAAAACGACGATCCGGCTATTTTACTAACAATCTATCACAGAATTGTGCGGAGGCGAAGCTTACCTTGGCTTTAGCAGGGAAAATTTTGGTAACAAACGGCACGGTTTCACCCTCAGCGGATATCATTCCAATAATTTCTTGCTGTTCCGTGAAGGAAAGACGGTTGATACCTGGAATATAAGTGTTTTTTTTGGAACTGGTCCTACGCAGAGCCAACTTACCTTCGAAACACTTCTTCAAATGAGGTTGTACACGTTGCGGATCTTTCGTTTCGGATAAGATTTCCAATAGCTCGTCATTGGAAAGGAAGAAAAAGCTGTATCGAGGAAAGAATAAAGCAAATATTGGATCGAATTGATAAAAACCTTTGTGACTGAATAACTCTTTGTTTGTTGGGATGAGTAAAGTTTTCTTCCACTTGACTCGAGCTAAACCTGTCTCCATATCAATCTAGAGATCACCGGCAACTCTAGGAATACACAGTAAACAGCAATCGTAACTAGTGCCTTTATAGATCGATGCAACACACTGCCTGTCATAAAGAGTAAGACACCCTCCTTACTCGGTTCGAAGCCAGCTGTGCTTCCTTTAAAACGGATGGTTGGTCAAAACAACACTTCTCAGCTTCATCTCTTTTTTTCGGTTTCATCCCCAAATTTTCCAATGGTCCGTTCATTCGGTAGTGCGTTGTCAAACGTCAAATATAGTTGGACAATCAGTTGGCCATCGGGCCGTCACAAAACGTTCGTTAGTTGATTATTCTGTTTTTGGCAGGTGATGTTCGCAAGCTAATAAACCGTCCTTCTCTTCGTTGCTTCCACGCTCGGGGTTGAATATCTTGATGTCCAATCTTGATGGCAAATTTGATGGAACAATTACATCTGCTTAACTCAGTAAACTGAGACTCTAGCTAACCAGCGTTTACGAATCTGTTGCATTGTTTCACCACCCTTATTTTCGGTATAACCACACCTATCAAAAATTTCTGATGACTCACCGCGGGAAGTAAAGCCGTTTCTTCTCGAGATAGTCATTCAAGCCCTTCTGGATCTCCTCCAACAAGATATATGCGTCTGTCAGACGTCGAAGCATATCACGTTGATCTGTAGCCACTAAACAACTAGGGTTGACACCGGCCTCAGTCATGATCTCTCGCCAGATTACGTCTACTACACCAAACTTTCGACCTTCCTCGGGCATTTGTGCAAGTATATCTTCGGAGGAGAAGATGGGTTCTAGGTATAACCAGGTGGCTTGTACCTTTTCAATAAGAAAGGAGATTTTCACTTCATGGGGGGAGGGAATCACCATAAAGCACAAATCGTTATCAAATGGAAAAAAAGATGGATAGTGACATATGAGCTCAAAAAATGCAAGCTTCACGCTTGAACTGCAATATAAGTCAATTACAACGTCTAAGTTTCCCCTCGTTTAGATTTAGCATGCTGGGATATAAAAGCAGCAAATGTTCCATACATTACAGTTGTATACAATCAGGGGTCACCATAGGGATGATTCAAGAACCCTACAATTCACTAAAGTCAATATCCGAAGGCACTTTCAAGTTTTGTTGGATGAGATGATCTCGTTTAGAGTTGCTTACTTCAAGCGTTAAGGCACCAAGCAACGAAATGTGAGGTCGGTCAGCCGGAAGAAGGGACTACCTCTAGCACCATTTAGGGTGTTAAACACAGAGAAAACACTGCGGCCAACTGCATGCTGTAACTGACCTAACATCAAGAATACGAGCCGAAATAAAACGATCAAATGCCTAGCTGACTTGCTAGCTATTTGGTTACATTAATCCACAGAAATAAATGTAACCGCACTTGAAGTTCAGTAAAGTGACATATTTCAAGAGTGCATTTTCACTGCCTGAATTCGGTACTTGCTTGTGAAAGCGTTGGTCAAAATCAAGGTACCTATGCCAGAAGTATGGTTGCAGACGTCTCAAAATGCTATGCATTTTCACAATAAAGAGGGATTTTTGCAATCAGTCTTACCCGCACTGATGAGATTCACTCGCGCTGACTTCTAGAAATTCCAGTCAAACAAACTCGAGTCTTGGACATGTCACAGAGAAACCAAGCATAATTATACCTAATATAAACATTATAATCATTTCGATGTCCAGCATACATCAGTGTGATTATATGAGGGGAAATCGTAACCGACGATTATTCCACTTTAAAGCATCTTTTTACGTGATGAAAGTCAATTCGCCTAAAGCTCATTTAGGATGGAGAGGCAGTTGAAATCTACGGCACGAGGTCCGGCGAGCTAGGTTTTGTTAGCCCCGTACACTAAGCCACTCATGAGGTTTAGGCCACGAATATTCTAAACGTTTCATTTGAAACAAAACGGTCTTTATGAACTTCTGAAGGCAGACGTTGCAAGACATGTTCGCGTGCACAATATAACTACACACTGTCACTATTTACTTGCATTGACACCCCATGCCATGCCGTCATCATTTGGAAACACATCCGATACCAACGGATCATTATCCCTGGATTTATTAGCAGCCCCCGCCTCAGAATGAGCTGATCCATCAATTCTGTTAGAAAAATGGTATTCCCTAACCCAGTTTATATTTCCGCAATCTGCTGTTTAATCTAACTAAACAATATTTTGCCTTGGAAATGTCATTCTTTCGCAAAGGATTGGCCTTCTCCATGTATCTCAGATGGCTTCGAAGACGTAAGAAGCGTGCAAATAAATGAGGGAGGTGTACCGTAATGAATGCATTCAACCCAGACATACAACAGAGAATGAGAACATGCAGTCTCCTTTCATGTCCGAAAAGGTGATCCTGAAATTAGCTAAGGATTTGCACAACTAGAAATCTCGGTTGTGAAGTGAAAGCTGGGACAAACGCTCTCTGCTGTAGGTGAAGAGTTTCCCCATGCTTCCACAGTACCCTGAAAATGCATCAGCTAAAAATCCGATTTCGATTGGTAGCCAGCTCTCGATTCATTCGCTTGAACCTAGTTGGTTGACAATTTCGTCTAAGCCTATGCACAAAACTCGTGCCGACCGGTAGAATGAACTCTTACTTGACATCAGAAATGCATGTCTCACTAGCTTTTTTACGCAGAAACTTTGGAAGACTGTTTGCAATGATCTCGTTTCCAAAAAGGCTGGAAATTATTGTCTCATTGTTCTCCAAACCTATTGGAAATCAAATAGAATGTAGTGCTACTCGATATGCCCTTTCATTTACATTGCTCTAATTTCCTCCGATTTGTTCATAAGACAGTCACGGCACACTCAATAGGTGGCTTACCTCTTTCACTGAGTTGCTTCGTCGCTGAGCGAAGGCAGTTCTAGAGGCGAAAGGTTTTGCTTTTCATGGGTATTTCTTACTCTAGACAGGAAGCTTCCCCTACCTAAGCCTCATTCTAATGTGTTTCTTCGTTTGGTTGGCTGACCGATTACTTTCCCGCATTTTCCAGTGCACAAAAGTTGGACGGTAATGTTTTTTGTCTTCTGTTCGTGACACTTCGTCAAGGTACCGTTTTGTTGTCATTTCTTTCCGCTTGTTGTACTGTTGATCTTAACGTCTCCAACTTTTCGAATATGATAGCAATATTATTTTTTACTCCACTATTTCTCCTCCATCTGAGACTAGTCGTTTTAAAACATCTTCATCCATTGAGATAGTTCTGAAACTCAATCCTTCCGAATCGACAGAAAGGACGTCTTTACGTCACTCCGTTTTTTCATAGAAATACCTTGTATATGTGTAGAACATGACACTAACTGTCCCAAATCTCGAAACAGTCTTCCCAAAGTTGAGGAAGCTCTCTTACCCCATTGGGAAACCACGCAAATCTAAATGCCCCCAGTTTCATATGTAAATGGGTGTATTCTTGTGCGTTCCATGTTCTTTTGTTCTGCTATCTTTTCATAGTTCCTGGTTTGCCCGTAAAACTTTCGTCTCCTTAAACAAGACATGATTCCATTCTACGGACGAACCTTGTCCCCGTCTCCTGACTTACAAGTCGCCTTTGAAGTATGTTCTGCTCTGTGTGCTGGCGGTTTTGCTCACGTATACCGAGTGACTTATCTACCTTCCCAAGTGAATCTCCCAGCGGCGGTGTGATGTGGTCAAATCAGGGACCCCTTCAAACGTGTTGATTCACACACTTCCCTGTATGGAAATTCTATTTCTTATTCCGTTCATAGCTAGTTACCTCACTGACCCTGTAACTCAGTCTCACACGGCATGTTCCACCAAACTGCATTCTAATGTAGCTCTTGCAATCCATAATCAAGAACAGTTTTTTTGCCGAGACTACTCCGATACCCACCGAATTCGTATGATCATGGTTGATATGTGCTGATGAAGATAGTTGAATTCAAGCCCATCAATTCGGATGGCCAGTCCTTTCGATTTCTCACTTGATTCTCGCTTGCCTCCGATGACCTCATATCCCAAGTGAAGTAAACTTCACTGCAAACCCACAGTTAGCGTGCGTTTCAGGACAGACGCGTTGCTGTATATCAGACGGTTTAGCGGCGACTTCAAAAATGTTCTACCAATGTCGTGGCGGACTACTCGTCAGTTTCGGATACAACGACATAAACATCTGCAGACGCATGGAAAAACTGAAACAATGTTGCAAAGGGGCCTGGAAAAAACCGTCGGCAAATGCTGCGCAATTTGAAACAGCTACGACGACCCTTGAACATTTATCCCCAATTTGAAGCGAGGACGACGAAGTTCCTACTGGACAGTCTTGCTGTTGACAGAAATTTAAGCCTCGTCGAGCTTCTATTTATGGAAAACCATCAAGTCGGACGTCTAGAAGGCATCAGGGGCTTAAACAAACAAAAAACTAGGGGAACCGGGAACTTGAGAAAAGTTTTTTTATTCGAGCGCATGAAGTTCATCAGCTCACTTCGGTGGCGGAGATAGACATCGCAGCTCAGTTCGTCCAGCAGCCCAGTGCATCAAGAGTACTTATTCAGAATATGATAAAATCTGTGTCTGCATTTTGTCTATTGGTTAGGTCTGGCGGTTACTAGAGAAAGAATTCACCAAAGTGGGCTGGACCGGTCACATAAAGTATATGATGAATGCACTTTAGTTTGCCTTAAAGGTTGTAATTAAAAAGTTTGCCTTGACCAGCCGGACAAGTAAGCGGCAATCTCCCGTTTGCGGGGACGAGTAGGGTGTCCGGCTAAATATCGGCTTAACTTCTCTTACGAACACGTAGCACATCTCAGAAAGCTCACCAGAAGTTGGCCGCCTACATGTACTGTTTTGTAATATTGTATACGGAAGATAAACTGTTCCGAGAGGTATCTTGATAAGTCTTACCTTGAGCCAGACATCCAAAATATCATTCATCAATATGAGTTTAGTCTCCCAGGCAACCATCTCTTTCTCGAATGGTTTGATATACGGGGAGTTCCTCATTGTCTGCGCTTTGATTATATGGTCGTCCAGTAGAACTTGAATGTCATCGATGGCCGACAAGATTGAAATACCCTACAAGGGAGCAGACAAGTTTTGTCGTGTAAGCAAGGTTGATTTGCCACACTATTAAAAGGCGGCTAATTAACGGGATTTTGCTACCTCAGGCACCGGTCTGAACACCCGAAACGTGTTGTATTACCAGAATGTATCTGTCACAAATTAGAACGGTAGGAAACCAACAGCCACACAAATTTTCAAAATTTTATCATTTGACTACATAACAGGTTCAAGCAGATAAACTTCTTTTCTGAATTGGCTAACGGTCAGGATCGCCTAGGATGACTCAGAAGAACTTTAGGGTAACTTTGAAAGAAGTTTCTTTTCCACTTGATTGAATACATATGTCAAATAACACGGCCTTTTCCAGCCGGACTAAAGTCACCACTTTAGCTAGAACTGCGCTTAAGCATTCACAAACTAGTCCCACGTCAGAAGCGCGGCAAATGGTAACCAGCCAATTGTCACATCAGGAGTTTGGGTCTTACGTGGTCAGTTTAATGGTGACCAACATGGGCCACGTCAGTGATCATAATCGTCTCCCTCTTGTAACACCCTTTTGGTGCCTAGCTGCCGTGCACTCCGACGGAAGCACGAGAGCTGAGATACTGTTAGGTTGCTCAAATCAAGGCGGGAGCAATCGAGGCACAGATTGGGTTTGAACCACGAATCTTCCGGTCACTAGGTTCGCGCCTTAACAACCGAGCTATCTCGGACTCAGGCCTTGTGAAGAGGCATATGTGAAGTGGATTCAGGAGACATCAGGTCCTAAGAACTCATCGTCGGCAAGCAGATGGACGAAACATGAGAACGAGACTCTCCTGCATTCAGATAGTTGTCCATCGAACTGACACTTTGCCCCCACCCCACCCCAGCACATTCAAGTGCGTGAATAAACAAACGGTTATCCGAAACAATTTGGTTAACAAGGCCAAACAGGTAAAAATCCTGATTACACGAATGCGATTCCGAATACTTGCACTCGATAAACAGACCGATCTGGTTCACAGGCATCTTTTGAAGGTAGAGGTACCATGCAAAAGTAAAGACCTACGTCACTGAAATGTCTAAATGACTAATCTGTCAATCCGTTCTCTCAACACAATATAATCAAGTTTCATAATACAACCACTTATAGATCCGGACAATGAACGGCAGAATATCATATCATTCAAAAGCTGTTATCACTCACAGTATCTCTGTAAGGGAGAAGCTCAAATCGCATGAGCCGCCATTCCTCCTTCATTTTCGCCATTGTGGTTTCCAACTGGTGCTCCTTGGCAGCAGCTGCACCAACTTCTTCTAGCTGCTCCAGAAAGTCTTTCAACCCGTATTCCAAGAAAACGATAAGCTGTGTATCTGACTGTGGTTTAATGTCAAAGCCCACAATATCACTCATTTGGTCCCAATGCCGTGGTTGTATGCCCGGATTGCAAACAACGTGGATGACGGGAAGGAATTGTTGGAATTTAATAATTTTTGCCTGAAGATGAAATGCACAGATAAATTTACAGCTAAATAAGGTAGAAAATCAGCGATATTTTGAGAATGCGTCGAATGATCGAGCCTGTGTTTTTCGTTCTGTTTGCGGTGACGATAGGCAAATAAGTGAAATCATTCTGATTTGATTCTAGAGAGGACCTTACCTGTCATAATTAATACGGTATCAAAGGCATCATTCTTTATTTGTGTTCCAGTGTTCTAGAAGATGGATGCACAGTATTTTTCATCTCTACACGCGCAGAATGGGGAGATATTCTCATATTGTTAATCGGGGACTTGAATAGACTCCATCAAAGTGAGTGAGCCGTTTGAAAACAAAGATGACCGAGTGATCTGTTATAATCCAATCTTTCAGTCCTTGACATCCGGCCATAATTTTCATCCACTTAGACCTATCGTCATTCCAATAGCCAGTCGGATTACTTAACACCAACTGAGTTAGTGAAGAATGGCGGTGTTGCATTCTGCCAAAGCTGATCAGTCACCCGTGACTCACTGGTACAGTGCTCAATTACCAAACGCTCGTTCAATCTACCCATGATTTCGTGAGATAAGCACTGATGTTGCTTCCCAACAAGTATGAGACAGCCGTACTGCCCTAGGTTTTTCAGCGCAAACTGACCTCACTCTCGGGATGAAGTTGCCATTGAAGATTAAAAATCCCCTCAGCGTAGCAATCGGTAGAAATGTGACTAAAAATGATTCCAAAACTGATGAGAAGCGTAAAGACTTGCTATTGAACTGGTACCATTAGTTCGGTGCCCAGTTTTCAGTGCTTGTGTGTACGGATTTCAGTCTCTTTTTTGTTTGAACCAGAAAGACTGAAGCTTTGCAGTTGGTGAGCGCCCCACCTTCAGATTATCCTTCAGACACATGTGAAATGAGTATGCTTAGTACTCTACAGGAAAATGTGGAAATAAGTGGTATTCAGAATAGACGGTGTCGTAAAAAAGAGAAAAGAGAGTAATCCCCTTTGAATACTTTTCTGGACCACGAAGTGCGACGAACGAGTAATTTATTACTGTCTGGACCGAGAAATTGGATTGGTCATTCCATATGCAAAGTCATAGCTTCTACGACTGGTAGTTACGAAAGAAATACGGTGTTCCAATTGAAACCAGGTATGCTCGCTCGCTTCGTAGTCTGTATCTTTTTAGGGCGAATCATCTTATTGCACTGGGGAATACGTGTCTACCAACCAGAGTTGTGTTAACTAGGTGTTCATCAGGTTAAACAAGCTGACCACTCGTATGTGCCGTCAGTCCGCTTATCACAGCTGATGAAGGAACCTCCCAAAGCCTAAGGTAAATACAAGAACTGTTCCCCTTCCATGCGGATCGATAAACTTTTGGAAAAATGTTTATACTATTCATACATAGTCACGCTGATTAACCTGCTGGACATCTACCTAGTACAATTAGCAGTGGAAGATCGTATTCAGTTGGAAAGAACTCTTTTAACGATTTATCAGGAGGCGACTAGAAAGGGTGATCTCTTGCTAGAGACGGCATTCGACGGTTAAAGCAGCTGGTATAATGCAGGAGAGCTTACTTTCATTTTTTGCGCCACTTTGGATGGTCCAGGAAGATCAGCGAGGACTTTTGTTAGCTTGTGCATCGTTTTATACATGTCCGACACGTGCGCCTCAATTTCATATGCATTCAAAGTGTGATAAGGCGCCTGGAGCCAGTTCTTGTTGCATGTATCAAAATCGAGGGCCGTACGCCATAGACGATCGAATGGATCCATTTGTCGCCGGAGCTCAACAAGCTGAGGAAACTGAGTTGGATCCCATTGTACGAGGGCTTCCTCCCTAAAATCAAGGAAGTCAAGAATCCGTATCTTGCTTCAAATGATGAACCGGTAGTGATATGATTGGGTGATTAGCCACGGAAATTCAGTCAAGCTTTCTTAAGGTGAAAGATATCTAAAGCAGAATCACCTTGTCCAGAGTTTTCAACTCGATTGCTATTTGATCTCAAAAGCGAAAAGGTTTTACAGAACAAAGCATTAAGTCGGTAACGAAAATTCCATCACCGATATGACGAGTTAGTTTGATTGGTTACGTGGCACTGGCTACAGAGAATCCTACGGACTAGGTCACGGCTTATCTGTCCTCGCTTACTTATTCACTTGCTCTGCGTCCGATATTAACGCCTCCAGTTCAACCAAAAATTCATCCAACAGCTGGACTGATTTAACCATTTCCTCTTGCGTAATACCCTCTCGTTTGCGCATGGCTGTAATCCTATCCCAGCAGTTCAGAATGCGTTGTTCCAAAGTGGCTGTGCGGTGTTTCAAATCTTCCTCTGCATTCTCCCGAAGCATGTTTACGCGCGTGGTGGTCACATCCAGTACGCTGAGGATGTGTTCGGGCCAGTAGAATAGGGTGGAGTTCAGTTTAATATCATCCTCTGAAAGAGTATGAAAATACGTTCGAACATTGGTCAGAATATTCCCTATCTATAGATCTGGGTGATGCTTATCTCTGTCAAAAATTACCTCCGAATTCTTTCCCAGGCAATTAGGATAAATATCTAAATAGAGGCCCCCCAAGGATATCTGTTTGTTTTACGATTTCCAGATCTTCCTACGTCTGTCTTTGGATCAACAGGGCTTATCCAAAAGTGCGCAAAAGTCGTTTGGCGAAATGATCCAAAGGGAACATGCGTCGTATATGCATACATCAAAATCACACCGAGGATGACAATCAGACTTTTCTCTTTATCAAGAGATCAGAAATAATTTTGAGACTGGAACAAACGGAACAAAGTCGTTCCTATTAGGACCACTGCGGTCAAGTGTGACCGCACACCTAGGAAGTTAATACCCCAAGTAGAAATATCCAGGGCTGTTACTTAGTCAAATCAACAAATTAAACTCCTTAGAGCGGACAATGTGATGGTGATGATGCTGATGATGAAGATGCTGCTGCTGCTGATGGTGATGATGAGGATGATGATGATGATGATGGTGGAGATGATGTTAATCCTTCTTGTCATCATATGCAATCGAGGCTGCTTTGATTAGGGTTGGCAACTCAAATCTTACAGACCTCAGAATACCGGGTTTTTAAAGTTGAAGGAAAGAAGAGTCATAAATACTAGGCATAACTTGTTTCAGAGTAACTAACACCCAAGTGCCTCTTTGGTTTCTCGTACATGTCTGCCAGTGGTTCGGCCTACCAGCAACCGAGCTGAGCTATCACCAAAATGACTCACTGGAAGTTTTTACAAGAAAAGTCGAAAGTTCGGGAAAACCTACGTGATAGGAAAGCGTAATCCAACAGGAAATTAAGTCGTTCCGCTGCATCCGCCACTTCTTCCTTAAGTTTGAACACCATGGTATTGTTTACTTCACGCATGTAGGCCTGAAGCTGAACTAGGCTCTCTGTGTCAGGTGGCGTTTCGCTCAGGCGGTTCATGATCTCATCATATCGTCGGCAGATGCTGAATTCAAATGAACAGATAAGTTGTTAGAACAGAATGTTAGTGGTCTAATGAAACCCATCCCTCCATGACTATTTAGCGGATGTCAAATTTATAGAGCAGTGCATGTGACCACGGATTGTTGTAATGTGTTTAAAGCTGGCCATTATATCTCTCGGGGCCAACTGGAGTCAGCTGTGTTCCATCCCAGAATAGAAT
Source organism: Opisthorchis felineus (assembly GCA_004794785.1). Taxonomy (NCBI): domain Eukaryota; kingdom Metazoa; phylum Platyhelminthes; class Trematoda; order Opisthorchiida; family Opisthorchiidae; genus Opisthorchis; species Opisthorchis felineus. The sequence goes on along the minus strand of SJOL01005865.1, from coordinate 208,247 downwards.
ACTTCTCGGAAAAATGATCAGAGGGCTTTAAGTGTGACAGACACATCAAAGGTGGCATGGAATACTAATCTTATGCCATCGATTTTAGACGCTTAAATTTCTGCTATCTGGAAAACTTCTCATCTCGCTTATAGGTATCTTCCAAATTAGAGCCATTCAGGCCAAGAGGATATGAACACATGGGTATATATTCACTTTTCGAGAGCGAATCAGTTTTTCATGTGATTTTCGCGAGTAGCGCTTCAGTTGGGTTCTAGTACGGCTAGGCGTATGTCGCCTAGCAACTCAAGCCCATTAGAATTATTCAGTCCGTCTCTAAATTGAACTCAAGTCTGTCCTTCAGGTCACATGTCTTCCTTAAGTGACGAATTAATGTAATAGGTCATCGTAGTTAATTCCGGTGGCGTATGATGATTTCCAAAAACCCGTCGTCTTCTGGACTTGAATCAGCGAGTGTGCTTGTGGAAGACAAATTCATCCAGAGCTGGTTATTTTATACCGACAGGTAGTATCTTTACACTATCCCTGCAGTACGAGATAATGATACGAAGTTGGTCATTTGACACCTAGCCCTATTGTTTTTTATAAAATTTCAATTCGGATGGTCGGATTCTCTGAAAGTTCTGGGCGACTTTTGATATCATTACCCGTCTACCTATCAAACAGATGGTGGAGAAGTTGTTCACTGAGCTAGGCAATTGTTTTGCAGGCACTTAGACAACGGGACCAGTTCAGCGAAGGTCACAAGGTGCGAATCAGAGAGGTGAAGTTCAGGGGTTACCTTGACTTCGGGCAATCAAGAGTGACTAACCTACTCAATGGGGAAACTAATCGTAATCCAAAGTCACTCCCTTCAGAAACATGTATATAAACTTGCGCACACCACTACTCGACGCAACCAGCAACGAGCAACTCAGCTCCGCTTCACAGCAACGCACTGATATTTTCACCTCTATTGGCGACGAAACCTTTGCAACAAGATTGCCACACCCAGTGAGCAACCTTACCAGCAACTGAACAAGCTGAACTACATGAAACTGTGAAGTAGATGGTCCCATGCAATTTAATAATGTATTGCGTCATCTGATGCGCTACAGTTCAAAGCGGCATGAACTGCGGCTTTGCTAGTCTACAAGTGGACACAGATCAGCAAAGCGTCACGTGCTACGTAGAGCGACTTCGGTCACAACCCTGCTCACACGACTCGTGACCATATGGGCAATACTTTAAACTTCGGTCCTGGTTACCCACTTTCACTTCCAGGCCAGACGGATGGCTCTCAGCCCTCAAGAGCGCTCAGTCGAAACTGGGGTAGAAATGAGAGCGGGAGACAGACGAAAGGAGCAGTCGGTAGCGGTAAGCGGTCGTAGATTACCGATCAAAATCCACATGCAGGCGAACAACCACACATAACAATACGGAATCAGACTCCTCATGAATAGCCTCAGTTAATGTACAATCGAAGCACCCTATTCCTGCTGTTAGCTAACAGCGTCGATATTGTCTATACTCCTATCAGTTCCCTATGCCAATGACGAACAAACAAAGCGTACTTTCAAGTTAGTCTGATATACCTGCGATTGACGTCTCGGTTCTCATCGAGCTCGAATGAGACCAAAATGTCCCTCAGTTTCCACGCCCGATTGGCTAGCTCCTCGTTCACACTCTTGCAGTCCACGCAGAATAGACTCAATGGAACGGTGAGTCGGAGCATCGTAATCTCAGCCCGCAAGTCCTGGAAAGCTTCGATTTTCTGTCGATGCATAAGAAAAGCTAATTATAAACACAACTTTAAGATGGGACGTACTGCCTACCTCAAACATGTGAAATATTGCGAACGTCAATTAGCAAATTCTGCTTAATTGAGGAACAGCAAAACACCATGGTGAACACCACGAAATCATAATAAAGCACGAATCAACAAAAAAGGAACGACTGAAATCAACACTGAACGCAGGTATCCGTGAGCCACCTGTTGCACAGTCAGTAAGCTGTTATTGACTTGCTCCACTAAATCCGGTTCATTTAACCAAGCTTTGCCTTTGCGCTAGGAAATAGATAAGAACAAGATGCCTATGAAAGCAAATTGAAATGTGGCAGTTTGCGACCACTTTATTGCAAGGTTTTACTGGTGCCATCTTGAGTTTTCGGTGGTTTGGTGCAGTCTTAGCGGTCAAGATCACTACGAAGATAACACGCGGAATGACACTTGTGTGAAATGCGCACAACTCATTTAATCAGCAGCAAATCAGCGCTGAGTAAAGGTGTGTCCTCATCACCCGACAACCCCACGAACTTTCAACAATCATTGATTTGGAAACCCCAGGGTCTGAAAGCCCTCCAAAGGTCAAAGTGTGTCTGTTGAAAGGTGGAAGCGCATAAGACGTATCCAGGGATTAAGGTATGACTTACTTTCTTCACCGCCAACAACGTGTGACGTTCTTTGAGAAAATTGCGCAACTCCAGTTCTGCCTTGTTATTCAACAAGTTCCCATACGGCCTATAAATGTCCAAGTAGTCTTTTGGCCCAATTGAGTTGGCACGAAATACAGCCATAGCTTTGTCTGTGTATTCTATAACGAGCTGTTCACGAAACGAAACGGATCGCAGGAAGTGGCGGTCATTGGCTAATGCAGGGAAAATCTCCACTTCGACCTACGGAAGAGACCAGAGATTCAAACAGTAGATTAATATTATTAGTGTTATTTGTACAGCAAAACGAACATAACGAAAGACCAGTCAGAAGACAAAATATGAACTATGAGTTTTGGGAGTTTTGGTAGTTGTACCCCTTAATTTTTAAGCCAAATGATCCACGTATTTCCTCGGTCGAGTGAAGAAAACGGGTCAGTTTTGACTTTGTGGTCCGGTTGCTTTTCTGACCATCCTACCGTGGGCGCTAAGAGGAAGCGGTCAGTGTCCTGAGTAAAACACGAATGGTTACAGATAAGTAAGTCCCTGTATAAAACCATGTTAACGTAATTGAATTCATGTTTCTTTGGCATAACACTACTTACAAGGTTGGTAAAAGACTGTTCGAGATCCGGATGAGATTTGGTTGACTCTCCCACTAACACTAAATTGATTTGCAAAAAAACTGCGGTTATTTGAAAGGTGTTCACTGTATACATAATTCTGCTCATTGAAAGAGGATAGTCATCCATGTATAAAATTGCAGACCAAAAACTTACCCGTGGAAGCTCTTCGGCAGCATCAGTGATAGCTTGAAAACAGTGAAGCAGACAGTCCCGGGTCTCACGAAAGCTCGGTGCGAATACAATCTTTGGTTCTGATACTCTGAGACGTATAAGTAGTAGGGGCCGCCGAAGAAATTTCAGTTCATCATAGGGCTCCTCAAACGAATTTCCGTCCTAAAGACCAATTTATTATCGGGCATCAGCATTACATGCACCACCACACACACACAAAAATCTCTGTGTATCGAAATTACTCTCTACAATTGATTGGAGCTATACAGCTTATGATCGCGCATATCCACCTGCAATCTGTTGTGGATGTAAAGGTGTATACGAATAGCCAGAAAACTGCCTGTTCATTGTCACAGCAACATCGTCAAAAATTTATCAAATGTGGACACACTGAGTACTTTCAGGGTTTGGATCTACCATGAACGTACCAACCGGCGATGACCCATAGTTTCCAAATTTTGTTTCTGAATATCAAGGCGAAATGCAGCACCCAAAGTTTCACATCCCAATTTTTCACTCTTTTGTATGCGCAGTAAATTTCAAAGGAATCACCTGTATTCTTGGGATTTCTGTCGAGTTAAAGAATGACGAAACTATTCGGCTGCGACTGAAACCTCATCATTCTATGAAGACTGTATTCAGATCACAAACTTTCTACAGTCTTTGTAAGGTCAGAAGAGAATATTCTACGCGCAAGGGTCAATCCAAACTGTCTTGAGTGGCGTGGAGGCGGAAAATCATCAAAAATTAACCTTAGGTTTGGTTATATCTACTCACTAATGGTTTTAATTAGCCGGATTTCACCGAGAAAAACCTAAGGAAGTGCCTTAGATCCAATAAAATATTGGCAAACGGGCCAAGACCAGTATCCACATTCAACCACCTGCCTGATGTTCTTGCAACATCTCCAACAAATCCTTCAGTGACTGATCCACAATGGAGCGTAGCTGCTTTGACATCAAGGCTGCCATGCATGCGAAAAAGGACCTAACTGGTTCCATACTGTCAGTAGACTTGGCTGGCAGTAAGTGGGCCCAGGTGTTCCGATGATCAATGAAAGCTTGCGCACATTTCGGAATCCAGCTGAAAACAAAAGGAGACGTAGGCCAAGCAAGCACTCACAACAGAGTCTATCGGGATGCTATTATAAACAGGCGTGAGAAATACAATTGAATAGGAGGATCAAATTTCTTTCATTCACTCACTTTGAGCGTAGTATGTCTCTCGTTTTCTTGCAGTGTGAGGCGATGATTCCTTCGAAGGCTTCGGGTTCAAGGGGCTCATCTAGTTGTCTGATTTTGTCAACCTCAACGAATCGGAGTTGAGCAAACCTAATTGATCATAAGGTAGACGATTAAAACCAGGAAATACACCATACAGTGAACGAAAAAGACATCACTCGATGATGATCGTTACCAAGAGCGCACTTTTAGGAAGTTCATTCCATTTTTTGTTGCACTAGAGGAAAACCAGACTTTGCGTTCGATCCTGACAGATTTCGTTTCTTGGGACAAACATGGTGTACGAGCACCTCTCAAACTGGAGGTTTTCCCTCCTAGGCACAAATTCGCACAAACGGACTCTTAGAAATGTACAGCTAAGTGACCGGCACTTTCTGCGCAGGATAGAACATGTTTCAAATTGCTTTTCAAAATTTCAGCAGCTGATGCCCACGTAAGCAAGTGCTCCTCTTGGATATACCACAGAAACTTCTAATGAACCAATGGATTATTCTTGCATGCTAATCTCGCTTTTCAAAGTTAATGGCAGTTTCTTGAAGAGGCTAAAGGCATTTCAATCTTCACAAGCTTCCTCTTGATTTTGGGCACGTTTTAACTTTTTTCTCCAAAACCAGGTTAGGAACAAGCATTTAACGGAACTTTACAACAAAAATATCAGAGAATGTGTTGGCTAGTTGGAAGCTCAGATCTAGCTTTATTGCTTACCAGCTGTTGCCAGAGTGATCCTTTTGAAAAGGGCATTGCATCAACTTATTAGCCTTTCGTTTATTTTCACGCAATTGATCCCCCAAACTGCTTTTCTGTCCGGCCTCAAAACGTCACCTCATGCATAAAGACTTGAAAGTTGTTTTTCTTTTCCAATAAAGAACGCTAAAATTATGGGACCTTGTTGACCTGTTTTGTGTTTAACCTTTCTTTTTTAAGTGGGTGTTACATCGAATCGCGTCTGACGGAGAACGTTGTTGTAAGCCCTCAAATGAATAGTCTCTCTTGGAAGAGGTCAGTTTTCAGAGAGTTGCGAAGTCCACTACACTAGGCACAAATAAAACTATCAGCTGGTCAGGCCACTTTAGGGCTGATTGCAGGGCTTGAAAATAATTTATCCCGAGAAGCAGGGAATGCAAGGTTTTCTACCTCCGCTTCATATATAAGAAAAAAGCAATCGTCTAGGACACAAAATATCGTGAATAAAGTGTCCATACTGTATTTCCATGATCCGTGCCAATAAATATATGATATTCACCTTCATAAATGCATTTCACGAGACAAAACCTCCGAGGAACAGAAGATGTTTTTATTCCCTATATTTTTTGCTGTCAAACTGACCTCAGAAAGACCATCCACTCGCTTACAACCTCACATGATGGCCCTCAACCAATCCGTAATTCCCGCGTCCCAGGGGGACTTCAAAGATTTGGGCAGGACAGAATGGAGACCCTGTCACTACATTAGGTATAATCGTCACGCTTGAATCATAACCACCAAACAGTAAGTAAAGATCTGACAAATGAACAGCCGGTGGGGAGAAATTACCGTAGAGTGTTACGTGCTCAGGCCAGGTCTGAAACGCGAGAGGGTGTATAGCCCGCTTGCGGCGAAAATGTATCCCACAACAGTGTCAAATGATCCATCCAAGCACTTACTTGCATATCTTATTTCCGTCCGCTGGCATTCCGCATACTTTTTATAAGTAGTTCCTAGGCCATCCTCATTACGTTTTGTGAATATGTGCGTGCCTTACTTAGTTCGTCATTAGTTCACCCTACTGTATGTTTCTTTGACAGTTGGTCTTCCCTTTATGAGATCTACGTGGAAAGAAGCCAAAACTCATCTGATTTTTGTCTGAATGTGTACGTCAGTTGATCCAGACGGAACAGATATGCTTCCGCGTGGGTTCTCTCGTTGCCTCTGAAGTCAGAGAAGTGATCGCAAACGTCATACCTGTTGCCAAAGCCCCGGGGAGCGACTAATTGGTTTTATCACTACCATAGGCAGCCATGAACAGCGCTGATCTTATCATATTGACAAACTTCACTTATTGGATATTCGATTTTTTGGATAACTTGGTTGAAGTTGAAGGAACGAGGTGCATTAGGAGGTAAAAATGACACTCATTGTGCCTAGTTACTCCTACGCACTTCTTGAAATCGACCATGAAGAAACAGGTTCCTCAGTAGCTGATTCTTGAAAATGGACAAAACTACTATGTTCTTACTGGGAGTTGCTCACCCCATTGGTTACGTTGTAAACCACGAATGAATTATTGCTCAGAAGCCGTTATTTACGACTAGTGCTTGTGAGTGGCTTTAGTATCACTTGGACTATTTTGCATCGCTTTCAAAAACATCTCGGACGGAGGGACGGTGCGGGGAGGACCTAGAACCACCCGCCTATTACACCGGGTTTGGCGGTAAAGGTGCATAGTAAAACCCAAATAGCGTTCTGCTTGGCACGGCAGACAAAACGTTAATCCCAAATAGACACATTTAGGACATGCCATGACTGGATCAGGAATGTTTATTAACGCATGAATTTCTCCACTTGGAAGTTGAGACATTCTCGTTTTAAATACACCATATGTTCTCCTGTTATCATCACATATGTTATTCCTGTTTCATCGTGGTGTGTTTGAGTTTCAACCGACCCAAGCGCCTCAATATCACGAAACTGTTACTACCAACATCAACTACACGATGGAGATGAGTTATGGTCTGGATGCTTGATCGTGAACGAAACATCCATTTTGATGACTTCGCGAATCTCACCGTAGGGGTGCCGCATGAATGTTATTTAGTGAACATGTTATCACCCCTCTATGTAGTAGCGCTTTCCATAAACTTTTTGTTGCATCTAACAAAGAAGGTGTTTCCCGACCATGAAGAAAAGTTGCCTCAGAGAATTCATTGAAGTGAGAGTTGCAAAAACTCTCGGATTTTGAGACACGATTAATCGCAGTCAGAATTGCTAACATCTGGTTAACACAAGTCCTGCTTATACTAACACCGCCAACTTGTGCGGCTAAACTGGGTCCATGTATAGGAAAAACCATAAGTTAAATGCTTGATCACACTTAATTGAGATAATCAGTATCCGTCCCACTCACTCATCTTGCCATATATTCTGGATTTCCAGTGTGAGCTCCGAAGGTAGGAATAGACTGCTCTGGCAAAACTGGGAAGCCTGACCTTTTTTGGTATGCCATGGTACCGGGGAGCGAACGACATAACTTGGATAAGGAATTGGTAACCACTGAATAAACAAACGTTTCCTTTCCTCTGGGTCCAACAAGATGTAATCCACTGTAACAAGGAAGACAGAGTATTAACCGCGAAACCGCGTAAGAACTTATAGCGTATGATAGTTGAGTCATGGTTGGCTGAGTTTGGGACGGAAAATTTCTAAGGCATTATTTCGCACGCGGCATTCATAAGACTCACAATCTGTCTTCCTAAATTCACAGGTTGAGAGTAAAGCTAAACCGTCGGCAAATTTCGCCATACTATATGCGTGGATTGATTTTGTAGGTGTTATCTGTCCAGCTTTCGAGACTCGACTGAATGACTTGTTCAGGTGAATCAGGCAAATCCTGGTAAAATGCCAACCTCATACTCATGTACGCTTGACAGATGGCATCCTGAAGACAAACCCCCGGCTGTGAAGACTTTTCATCCTTCTGTGCACAATCATACCAGTGTGAACTGTGCTATTTGTTTGGGAGAAGAGAACCCGCATCCCGATTACACTATGAGACATGTTTCGTCAATATAAAATTTCCTCAGTGACAAGAAAAAAAGGTATCAGGCTTAACCAGTCATATGTGTACCTGGTGTAATTCTTTTGTATTCTTCCTCTATAACACTTGTTCGTTAGTGACTCACAAATAACTTATGGGAAAGCAGCACTGAATGGCTCTCACATAGCTGCCGTGCAATTCTCAAGTGGTTTAGCCTACTCACCAATGGATTTCCGTAATGCATAATTGTAATCACTACGTATTTCGTTGCGCAATTCTGAAGCCAGATTTGGCCACGCAGAAACGAGCTTTCTTGGCGTATATTCGTCCAGTTTTTTCCATAGCTGCTCCGGTGGAGGGGCTAACATATCATCCGGGATGCCTTTGTTGATATAGTACGTGTAACGCTGGAGGGATGAGGAAAGACAAAGACACCTAGCATCAGTGGAATAATTATTCCAATGGTGTAGCCACAAAATAGGCAAGTATCGCTACGATTCCTACGGCTCTGGACCAGGAAGTAAGTCTTCCAAGGTCGAGTTGGGTAGGACATGTGTTACGATTACCAGTCTACCGTCCTCCAAAAAACACTGTTTCCCATCTCCGAATCTACACCATCTATCACAAATGGAAGTGGGTGACGAATCAGGGATTTTAAAGTAGAAAAATACGCAGATTGTAATCACGGGGGGGGAGGGGGAGGGCACTGGAGGCTTGTTTCCATCTGCTCACGCCACATAACATTTACTTTAAATTATGCACCCAGTCACATGTATCATCATCATCATCATCATCATCATCATCATCATCATCATCATCATCATCATCATCATCATCATCATCATCATCATCATCATCATCATCATCATCATCATCATCATCATCATCATCATCATCATCATCATCATCATCATCATCATCATCATCATCATCATCATCATCATCATCATCATCATCATCATCATCATCATCATCATCATCATCATCATCATCATCATCATCATCATCATCATCATCATCATCATCATCATCATCATCATCATCATCATCATCATCATCATCATCATCATCATCATCATCATCATCATCATCATCATCATCATCATCATCATCATCATCATCATCATCATCATCATCATCATCATCATCATCATCATCATCATCATCATCATCATCATCATCATCATCATCATCATCATCATCNCTGACTGACTCTTATGTTTCCATCATATTGCCGTCCTACTTGACAAATTCTGTTTCCATAGTGCCCTCATACATCGATTTCGCTGATACCCACAAACTGTTAGCCTGTCACACCGGCTTTCAGCCGCTGTCTCCGTCACATCGGTTGGTACCACAAACTTTCCGTTCACCTGTTATACAGATAAGTTAAGTGCTATGGCAGCTGGTCGCGCATTCCGGTTCAGTGGAATAGTCCCAGGCCCATTAGGGAAAGGCCAACAGCGGAGCCACCCAGGGCTTCTCAATATCACGACTCTTTTCGTATGGGTACTTGGGATTTATGGAGCCTGACTTTGATGCTCGATTATATCAACAGATTGTTCTCACTTACACCATATCCGCATGCCGTTTTGAATTGATAAGAAAGAATAGTGAAACTGGGCAGCAGGATGAGAAGGCACCGCTCACTCGGGTTGGACAGGTCGACTGAAGCAGGCTGCGGGACACGTCTTCGTCTGCGTGGAAGTACCCATTACATGGTGCGATAGGATAACGTAAAACCTTTCGTGAACAGTTTCGTGAAATAAGCACACAGGTGGCTGTTCAAATGTCCTCAAAACATTGGACGTGACGCTGTGTATACAGCATGGCTGGCAAATCGATGGACAGTGTAGTTGGAAAAGATGTAGTAGTGGATATGTGATGGCACTGGGATGCGAAATCCACCCGGCGGGTATCAATTAGGTCGAAAGGCCTTGTGAACTGCTTTTCCAGGAAGGAACATTTCTGTCTCATAGATACCAACCGCAGAACTCCGTGCCCACGGCTTGGTGGTTGCCAGATTTGTTTCGAAAATGGTGAAAAGCTAGGACGAATTCTGGCTACTCATGAGTAGCATGACCCGACCCGAGTTTCGATCCGTGTGATACGCCAAGCAGAAGTCACTTGAGCCCACGCTTCACGCGCACCAATGGGCTCGGGATTATCGGGCTTAGGGGTGTGAATTTGAACGTAGACACCGGTTGATCGAAATCCGCCACGCTGACTTAGCGTGTCCAAATCAGGACGAAGACAGTGATGGATCGCTCTGTCAGGACCGAACGTTTCTGCTTTATTATTATGATAGACATCAAAATAAGTCCCACAGCCTCATGACTGGGTGATAAATCCTGGTAAATGGTGCTGGCTTATCTCGGGGGGATTGTCTAGCTAGTCTGTTTGTTGGAAAGGGGATTCTGGAATTTTCAATGAACAGTTGGTCCCGTAAATCAAGCCAATCTATGCTGAAAAGCCGAGAAGCGCTGTGCAACTGTTTAATCCTTATAAGGATTATCAGCGGTGCGCAACTCATGAAACCTGAGCGAGTTTCGGAACTAATTATAAGCAGCTCATAAGGAAGAGTAATTCACTTGAAGATTGGACCTTACGGCTGCAAAGTCGCCACCCGAGAAGTCGGTCAACAAGTTGCCGCGTGATGTAGATTCCGGGGTCGAAGGATAAATGGCGCCATATCCTGTCTAAGTGCAAGTTAGGTTTTCAGCTGATAGGCTGCTAGTAGGGAGGTTGCGGGTTTGAAACGCCTTGGAGCTTTGTGAGAGGCACATTGCTGATGATTATCATAAGGACGAATTAGATGTACAGTGCTTCTTGATTTCTCAAAATAACTTCGCTTCACTTACAGGACGAAGTATCCATTTTGAAGTCCATTTATCATTGGTTTGACGAGTTGCTGCTACAATAAATCGGCCCCATTAACCCGATTTTGTGCGGAAAAAAAATTAGTTCGTCTGCCGATGCTGTTTTGGTTGAATGGCGGAAGTTTTACAAGGTCATCTTGCATTATCACTTATTGGAGCACAAACTTATATGTATTGGTTTAATGATTCTATCTACGGGTGCTTGTTGTTGTGGGTCAAATGAATTTAACTTTCGCACGTTTTCCGGATCCAGCTCATGCGAGATGACCAGATTTTACTCAAAAAGTGAGTACAGTTACTTGGTTGGCATACCCAATTCAGGAGTCTGACGTCTGACTTAGACCTGAAGATCCGTTGAAGTAAGATTTGCCCCTATTCATACGAATAGACATATCAAACCACCGGATGCATCGGCAGGTGTTTCGATACGTCGTACTGACCAACTCCAGCGCCAGTCAACTGAACAGTCAGCTTGGTTAGCACTGTTTCAACTGGTGTTTGTGTACCGTGAAGTACCGTGCACTGTAAGACGTCAAGATCAGTGCCAAATCCGGTTACCAGCATGATCCATGCTGGATCTTACTAAGTTAAACTCAGGACAGCTGAAACCTGCAGAATTCAAACTCCCAAAGTGAACTGGAGTTCACTGTTTTATCAGCGGATCATTTTGGCGCTGCTTTTTACCCGAATTTGTGTGGTAGGTATTGGACTTCGGACTACCATGAATGCCATCGCTGGAGGTATTTTACACACTATTTAGTTGAATAATAAATGTCATTTTTATTTTTGGATCTCATGACGACGTGGGATGAAATAAGTTACGACTGTTCCCTAAAAGTAGTCCCTCCAATATCAGAAAACCACTCTCAGGGTCAATAATTTGTTTTTAAGCTGGGTTACTGATATAGATAGCCTTGGTTTTAGTAATTCTGTCTAATTTTTTTTATCTATTTACGTCCACTGTGGATGCATTCAATGAATTTTACACTTGCTGCAAATTGTGATATCATGCTCGTCTCAGAGCAGATACTCACAGAAAATCGTCATGGATATGAACACTAAAATAATCAAAAAGACGCAGTACTTCTTGGTCCAGCTGGCTACCTTAATAAATTCGCTAGCACACATCTTCCTCCGCAATCCTAATTATGCTAAATCGGACCTTCGAAACCAATGACGCCAATTCCTGACCTGGTGCGCTGTACTAGCCGCGTCAGAATTGTGATGGAGAGGCTTGCGAGTTTGGTGCCAAACATCGCTGGAATTCCTGATCCAAGGTGATATTCCACGGCCTTCAGTGACGACCCTGACCATTGTCAGACCCTGACCCAGACAAAACTTCCACACTAGGGTTTGCAGTACCTTTGTGACCAGTTCTTATATTTTTTTCTTATTTCGGAGCGTAGACGGTAATGTCACGAATGCAGAGTATCCTTTCAGTAGAGGGGTTTATCGCAAGGAACAATTTCAACAATGAACGGCTACCTTTTTGTAGCGAAATTCTACCGCTTGCGGTTTTATTTCATTGAGAGCTAATTCAGGCCGCTGGCTCAAAAAATAGGACGAGTCTAGGGGAAACGTCTGACAGTATATCAGTATTTTCAAAGTTGAGCCCTAAATATTGCAACGTGGCCGCAGATAGAAACAACAGTAAACTTTACAACCTTGCTTGATTATCATGATTCTCCAATACTAATAATAACTGACAACCCCTACGTACCTCAAGATCTCTCTCGGAAGGCAGGCCTCGAGCTGCAGCCCTCTCTGCCTCAAGGGCTTTCATCTCCAGAAGTTGTTGTTCGGGAGACATTGGCCGACTTGGATCCCTTGTTTCAAAAAGACAACACAAAAGGTGAGCTGACTCACAACTAGGTCGCATAGGTAACTGCCAATTTTAGCCTAACTGAAGACTAAAGCGGTGCTCTAGTGGAGTAGAGTAAATCAGGTTCTTTGGGTGACTCCGTGAGGGAAAAAAACTGTCAACTAGTTCAGTAACGCTGATAAACACACTGTGTAGTGTGAATAAAAAAGTGTGGAAAATCCAGTAATCTCAGCATATCTTTTGATAATAGGTGACAAGATGAATAGTGACTCGTAAAAGTAGTGGTCAAAATGAACACCTCTTCATCATCATAGATTGAGTTGATAAAACTTAAGGCCCATCTTGATGAAAACTCAATCAAGCAATGCGTCTTTTTTGGGAGAATATATTAAAGCTACCTATGAGTAATAATACAGGTTGCTGATTTGTAAGATCTGCAAACCTCATTTAGGGGAACATTAATGGTCAGATATAGGTTCAATCACTATTTGCCACAAAAAGGGTGTGGGATGCTTAGCCACAATACCTCAGTTGACTAGCTGCTTTTCCATGTGGCTAAGCAGCCAGTCAACTGAGGGCCACAGGTATCTTGTAACTGGTAGTTGGTCGTTCACTGTACAATACCATTTCAATGAAAGCCTGTTCCAAATGTACCAAGACAAAATGTAGGTTTTAGGTAACGGCGAATGAGGAATGACAAAGTGGGTCCTTTCTGTTGATCGTTTGAGTTTAGGTTACTCTGCTGCTTTCCGTTGTGCAACCCAAAGACAGGTTTTTATTTAATATGCCAAACGGACCCAGGCTAAAGAAGCCCCACCTAAATTCTGTAATATGAAAGCTGTGCAACTCCATTTTTTGTTTAGCCATGCTGATTTGTAAATTCGAAATTCTTGGCTAGCTTTATGATGGAACTGAATTGATTAGAAACACGCACTAGCTTAGTGTCGGCAAGCACGTAAAACGACCACCTGTCCGAAGACCCAAAAAGAGCCTCATGGCAGATAATCCAGACTTAGGCAGCGCATCAAGATGTGTCGACTGGCTGGATTGGTGGAATCGGTCGGGGTTAGTACATATTCAACTTTAGCCCACGTGACCTTCCGCAAGGTACTATAACATCGCTTTTGAGTACTACATTGCAAATGGCTCACTTTTGCTCTGTAATTTACCATTTAAATATATTGCTATGGTATGAGCTAGAACCAATGAGTGCATTCAAAAATCTGATGCAACATCACCTAGTGATATAGTTTGAAACCATCAGTTCAAGCTTATCGTAATTTCCATTGGATGTGCGAAAAACCATTTGTTTTTCGATTTGATAAGGCTCAAGTAGCTTCCCTTGGAGTAATCGATCAAATAAAAACGTTCGGCTTAAACACCCGAACAAGCAACCGATCTTCATGTGCATACGAGTGGTAGAACTAATTATGGATATCACATTCTAATAATGAAGTTCCAAAAATGTTAGATCTAGTACTGCTGTTTGCAGGCTCATATTGGTCAAACTGAGATTTATTTTCATAAATATTGTCGAAATAAGGCCAGTATTACGTAAACATATACCAGTCGGCACAACTGCCCTGCCCTGCCCGAGTCATTTTAATACAGTAGCCGTGAGAGGGCAGAGCTGTATGGAGTAGGATGTGTACTTTAAGCATTCGACGTCCAAAACCAGCAACAGGTCACGCGTAAAAGTAACATGACAATAGCTCAAGTCTCGGTAAGAATCAAAGCTCGAACTTTTTCTTGAACCAACGATGGAATTGCCAGAAAGCAAAATTATCGGCTGTCGCCAGATGATTCCCTTACAGGAGTCTGCTTCAGGATAATTGTTTAGCCACCATCCCCAACATAAGCTGAGGTAACTGGTTTTAACAGTTCTTCCGTTGAATAATCTGAGTGACGATTTATATAGCTCGTAATGTTCGGACCATATTTTATTCGTCTGTTTTGGTGGTCTGGAAAAATAGGTTTCGGCGGAAAATACTATTCATAAGGCCGCCAAACGCCTAACAAGTAGCATGTTCCTTCAAGAAAGTGTACCGCGATATCTTAAATGTTGTATTTAATGAAAAATGGGACGGACTTCGCGCAGCACACTCGGTCAAAAAACGTGTCGTAAGTGCGAAATTTAGTTGAGGTTCAGCTGAGTCATCCGTGAAGTCCCTTTAAATTCCCAGAACTAAAGCCGTCAGCTTGTCGTCGTGGTGCTGCAATAATCCTGTGGGCTACACTGGCTGACTGCCTTAGTCCCCAGAAGTTCAACCATACCCGAAAAGTCCACAAGGAGCAGCAGCTCAACGAAGAATAACGAGTCCCAGTGCTGCGGGGAGTCGTATTACGAGGCGGTCTGGGGATAAAATCATACTGTCCTGTGTGACAGGGGTGCGAAGGCAGTAAGGCGTTTCCCTAAGGAGACCAGCATCTCCATATGTATGGAAGCAGCAATGCTGCCCTTCTTCTCTCTTAATAAGTTTTGAAGTAGCCGGTTACTGCGTTTTACTTCCACACAATGCACATTGCCGCCGACTGCTTCTTAGGAATTCACTATGGCCGCTGATTTTTCAGACGTTGTCCAACTTTAAAACACTTTTGGCTGACTGAACATAAGGTTTCAATGTGATCTACCTGACTTAAAACCTTTTTGTTCCCCATTATCTATTTTGCGTGAACAAAGACACGTTCAAGGCCATTGTGTCAATCCATATTTATGGATCACTCTTGGTGTGCTCAGCGCTAAATGCGGTATACATATTGGCCTGTAGTTATCCAAGTTTTCTCTGGTGGATTCCTATTTGAACGGTTGAACTGTTTTTTCTCAGTCCCAAAATACTATCAGCAACCTGAGAGACCCGCGTATATTTCTCGAGATATACGTAAACGTAACTTTTTAACGCAACTTATCTCAGTTTTGGGTTGTAAATGGACGTCGACTAGCCTTCTGAAAAGCCAGAGTCAACAACAAATTGAGCAAACAGGATTTGTAAACAAAAAATAAAGACAAACAATAAGGCTCTTAAAAATCATGCTGAGGAGCTTGTAAGAAAAACACTGACTTTTATTAAGATTCCATTTGCTAAAGCAAACGTAGTAGCACGAATTTTTTAGATCCTTCACGAGAGAATTAAGAAAACGACGTACTGTTGTCACTTTTGAAATTCTTCGGTACTGAGTGCACCTCAAAACGGTATACTAACTGGTTGGGTTAGCCTGGTAGAAGCTAGGTTAGAATGCCTGGTACAGTATATGCAAAGGTCCAAAACCTGATCAATGCGTGGGATAAATTCAGCACCCGTGTTCCCAAAATTGAGGTTAATTTTATCCTTTCGGAAACGTAACCGTGGAAGTATATTTAGGAATCCGAAGCCCTCATGTCCGATTACACATTGTTTCAATTCTACCCATACGCTAACGAAGAGAATGGCAGGTTAAATCTGAGTTGTTGTTTGTTAACATCCTTTCAATCAACTGAAGGTCCGTTTGAATTATCAACTTGTCGTGCTACCCTCTAGAATGGCGTCACGCTGAACACAACGGTTTTCGCCACAGTCTATAAGACGGGAAATCTTCACGGATAACTTATTACAAGAAGACGGGAAAACATTCCCGGTATTTTGATGTTGTACGTTTTAACGCACGAAAAGCCAATTGAAGCATTGACACCGAAGTGCAATCATTGTCTAGATTAAGGACTGCTAAAGGCGCTTACAATTTCACGAATAGTGCGACACAACCAAGAACCCCCTCATATGGTGGGAGAGACCTGTCTTGATTTTCGTTCACCAAAACATGCACAAGCAAGTCACCTATTTTAGAGCCCAGACCTCCAAGCATCAGCCAGCATTTGAGAATGCACACCATTCTTCGTGCACTAATAGTCTACGTAAAAATGTATTCTGACACGCTATGTGGGTTGAACAGATTTTTCGCGGCTCTCAGAGTCCGTTTATGCCAATGACCGGTCATAAATTCATAAATAGGACCCCAAATATTTGTATGCGGCTCTCAGTGATAGAGCACATGATACATGGGAGCAGTTTGACTGTTTAACTGACCATAGCCTAATGCAAAAAAACGTTGCTAGCTCACTGATCTAGTGGGAATAGCGGCACTTATAAGCAGACGTAAGCGAAAAAATATAAGTCCCTTATGAAGATCAGGCATTGAGACGTTGAAGCCAACCAAATATTCCATGTGGACAAATAGCCACAGGGAGCTTTCATTTACATCAGTCGTCATCTTTGTCATTGGAATGAGCTTTCGATGCCTACGTTGAAAGCCACTCCCTCATCCGAAAAATTTAAGCTATGCTGTTGGTGGACCAGGGCTGCAACTTTGCATCGTACTTAGCTCTTAGAAAAGTCGTTTGTTAAAAAGTGAGACAATGGTTCTTTTAAAGCAGCCAAATATGTAAAAAGCTGCAGGTCCGGACGGCGCGCATTCACTCGTTACGATTCTGTGACGGTGTTGACAACATTGTTTACGCCACCAGTTTGTGGGGGCATAGCACCCCTAGAGGAAAATAGCCACTATTAAATCACTTTGAAAAAGTGACCGCAAGCATGAACCTCTGAGTCGTCATTTAGCAAGTCTTGCACCGTCCGCTGTCAAACTCATTGGGAAGTGGACGACGCGTATGTTGCTATGGTTGGCGAACAGTGAGTGTATACCCAAGTAAAACTGGAAGGATTACTCACCGCTTCTCTTGTTCGTCGCGGCAAACGCCACGGTAGCTTACTTTGCGCGATATATCGCTTACGTGAGCCAGTTTGTTCAGCGATATATCAGCAGCAGCAGGAGAAAAGTTGTTTCCGATTGACTGACTTGGAGGACGCCAGTGTTTTTGTTCCTTGAAGGGTGACGCTTGGGTGAGGGAGAATGGATTCATCAAAGGCGGATGGGTGGCATTCCTTGTCACCATCTAATAAATAATATGCGTTTAGTCCTGATAAGTTTTTAGCAACACCTACGGCATATAATGACGATGGCGCCTCTGGTTTCACTACCGGTGGAAGAACCGGCAGCGTTTTTGTTGAACTACAGCTAAAAGTGGGTGTTGGAAGTCTCTAAATAAACAAGGTTTACATATGACTTAATTCCTTGTTAAAATAAACGCACTTTAATGATTTCGTCGTAGCGCTTCAGTGGCCATAATCGTTCAAAATATTCCTGTGGCTACCAAGAACGTGATTTAAATAGTACAACTGCGCGAACCTCTTCTTCTTCCTGCGGCATCTCCTTTATGCACGAATGTTATCTACACTAAATAACGAGTATTGATCAAATTCTGATTTAAATATCTGCTGTTGTTATCGAAGACCTGTTCACAGCATTCTCGTTGAGTTAAACAACAGGTTTCAGTTCACATATAACTCCGAACACAAAGCTGTCTGGAAAAGCGTAGAAGCTTTCTGGTGTATCCGTACTTAAAACTGTCAATTTTTTGCGTCTATGTTGTATTTGTGAAGTACATAGAGAAGCCTTTTGTTGCCTTCTTTCCTTGGTAGCTGATCCTAATTTAAACGGCCCCACAATGAGCCCTGGAGACTGACATAAAAAATGTAGTAAAGCTGCCGCAGATGGTTCTGAACCTGATTTTGATACTCAAATTCAGACTAAGCACTCCAGGACGCTGTCGGTGACGAAGAGAAAGAGAAGGCTTGATCAACTCCACTGGCAGTAACGAGGCTTCTGGACTCCCGTAGTACAGCCTAATCCGGCCGGAGCTATGAGAATGAAGGATAATAGAAATGTATAAAAACTCCAAGGACATTCTCATCTGTTCAAGAATATTTGGGAGAATCAGCCTAAGAATAAGGCGGAAGGTTCCTCTATTATCAGGGAAAATCTCGGTTGTTGGTTGGCGGTATATGTGACGCTGCTGGAGCACTTGACGGAACGTGAAGATATGGTCTGCCAGCGCGAAAACCTGCTCATAGTGAGTGTGTCGGGTGAAAGTGGTGGACACTTTAGTGGAGGATTAACTAAACTTCTGTCGAAAATATTCCTATCAGCGGTCTTGTCGCTGTTCTGGATGGTGCGCTCTACATCAGTAGGTGAGAACGTTATGGGATACTGTGACTTCCAGGTAAGCGCTCCGCAACACCACAAGGAAAGTTATCGGCGTCACAAATAGCCAAAGTTACCTCGTCCTAGTTGCGGTCCGCCGAGGGGGCCGTTTGTAATGCGCCACATAGCGGTATGTCTCCCGAACTCCCGGTCCATCAAGCCTCCCTACTGCTGGTTGGGGAGCCCCTCTTTGGGTGTGTTGAGGAAACTTACAAAAACCCTTGCCGAATGACGGCGTAAGCCATTTAATCCCAGTGTATTCCAAAAACGATCAACGTTCAAGGACCTGTTTATTCTTTTCTCTTATTCTTATTGAGTACAGCGTGATTTCCCCTTTTTTTGTTTCTGTTTCCCCCCATATCGCGTTTCTTGTTTTCATCCGAACCTTAAACACCTTGTCATCGCAAGTCATGTTTAAGTCAACCGCATAGGTTTCACAATCTTGTGACCACTGTTCTATGAGTGGGTGTGAGCTTTCTGTTGGCGTAATGTTTCCTGCCTATCTATTCTTGCAGGATCCCGTTTGGAATTGGCGACCCCTTAACCAGCGAAATGAACCTGGAGTAATCCCATGACCTGAGGTTTGTACAACTTTATTATGTTTTTTTTTTGTATCGACAACACTATATTTGTTCATAAAACTCCATTTGAACGATTCAACCTTCGTGTTTTTGCGCGTAACTCGACATGAGTCAGCTGATAGCTGGATACATCCAAAGATACTGAACCATATTAATAATAGCTGTTGGCGATGTGGTCTATTTGACTGCTAGGCTGCTCGGTGGGAGGGGACCTTTGAGTGGAACAACGACGCCTTATAACTCTAAACAGATAACGGATTAGGAACACATAATGGTCAGTGTAATAGTGCAAACGACGATCGTCATTTTCACAGTGATTTGCGTTCAGACCAAGCATATCGCCAAGACGTGCTTCTTGTTTAAGGAGGTGTCCTACTTGTGTTTCGAAATGTCCTACAATTAGAACTATACCCGAGCCTTTTCGTGTGGATAAGAGAGCGGCCAATGATCAGTTGGTGTTGCCCAGAGCTTCATTTCGGTGGTGTATAAATGGACATAACAAACAAGGATGGTTCAGCCAGTGTTAACTTTTGTCAAAGTAGATAGTAAAACAGCACTGAGGTGGCCGTTATCCAATCGGAAAATGAAGACTCATTCGGAAAGCATAAGGCCATACCAACATCAGCGTAACTGCCTGCCCAGCAATGGAATCCTTCAACTTTTGTAGTCTGCCTCGTTTAAACTGAGTGAGTGCTGTGCGCAGGCAACTATACGTGGAGCTTGAATTCACGTTCAAGGGGTGCGCCAGATGTCGTTTTACAGTGTGTTTTAAGAAAGTGAAGGTGCAACTGATTGACCGATCCGCCCAAGAGCTTATACGTTAAGGTTGCGGTAAAAAAGAGGACGTGGCCCAAATAGTGGGCGCGGAATAAAAGGCGTGAGCAGCGCCGTACACTGTGTAAATCTGTAGGTGCCTGACTGAAATGCCCACAGCGGTGATCTACATAAAAGCGACTGCCAAGTAAGACAAGAAAGAATTCAAGAAATGAAAATGTAGGAGGATGGTAGGCGTCAGCATTCGCATGTACCTGCTTATTGGACCTGAAAACTGATGGACAACTTATTCTTCCAATGGCACCATCAAGGAGCCAGTAGACCGCTGAAAACCTTAGTCTGCACCCAACACAGTTGGTGCTGGCCATCATAAAAAGAAAAAAGCTTACTAGCTGTGGCAAATTCCTTGGCTTTGTTTGGCGAGAGGCCTGCCGCAGCGATAGAGGCCTTTTTCCTATACAAGGGGCTAATGGCTGTTCCACTCTGAGTTTGCGCGGACACACAAATTTCTCTGAAACCGCATTTCGAACGCAGGAAGCTTTAACATAAACTTTTAGCATTTGATGGTATTTATTCGAACCCTTAAGATTTTTCTGTCCCACCAGTTTTGCTGGAAGTCGTTTAGACGTATTCATGGTCCAGTATGGGCGCGGAATTCATTTTTAATTAGCTGCCAATTGCTCAGCGTGGTGTTTCCGTGAGTAAGGTTTGAGATTTCGTGGAAAAGTTTGCTTCCTTGCGTGTTTTCCTGTACATTGGATTCGGAATAATAATTAATAATTAATTACTGATTGATTACTAATTAATTAATAATAATAATTACTTCCTTTTTGGCCGACACTTAGACGCACACCTCAAATTTTTCTGAAACCGTAGTTCGAACGCAAGAAAATTTAACATAAAGTTTTAGCGTGGGGCAGTATTTATTCGAACCCTCAAAATTTTCCATGCGGCCGCACTTTTGTTGGAAGTTGTTTAAGTTTACTCAAGGCCCACTATGGGCGCGGGATATATATTTTTAATGCCTGCCACGGCTAAGCGTAATTTGTCTGTGAAGGCGGTGGATGATTCTTTAAAAAAGTTACGTTTTTCTACTTCAGGGCATTTAAAAAAGTTTTGAAATAGTGCATGAGCAATAATTTCGTGGTCTTCGTCCATGTGAACTCAAAAAAGCTGCAATTCTCGACTTCGTATGAAAAAGCCTTCTACCGTTGCAGTAGGCATCCCTTTAGACCAAGCCAAGGCCGCGGAATTCGCCGCAGCTTGTAAGTGTATCCTCACATGTTTATGATCGATAGCCTACGCTGTACCGGCCAGATCCTATGTTCACTGGTACAATGACTCCTTGTTGGTTATTTCCTACTACTTGGAGCAGAACCGTTCACACGGCAAGTTTCTTTTTGATAGGTTCTTGATCAACCGGCGCCTGACAAGTGATGAATTAACGGGGTGCAATTCGCTTTTGAATTATGGGACTCCGTTGTTGGGGGGTTGCCAATACGTCGCGGATCAATTTGGGAAGGTGCCGTCTATCAAGGATGTCTACAACTCTCGCGTCGAGCCCCGACCCTTATTTTAAGTAGGTGGATGGTTACGTTTTTTAGATTCTTAGATGAAATGTCCTCGGTTCTAGCCAAACTTCGAGAATTTGGCCACGTACCGGTAGTGGACTCCAACGGCGATAGTTTTAACCATCTAGGTTTTTCTTGAACGCGGAAAAACGCATTATTTAGTCGTTTCCGGACGTCGTAAGCGCCAATGCTATGCATGGCACGGGCCGTCTCGGGTAGATTGTTTTTGAGCATCGGACGTACGTTGTGCAGTTGCGAGCTATACACGTTTCTTATGACTAATGACATGGGCATCAGACAGCCCGCCATGTATGCCTTCGTCGAAAGCGAGCATTTTATGCCCTTGCTCAAGCTGTTAAGCCTGTTCAAGGACATGATGGGTGGGCAGTACTCCGTCAAGACGTTCGTCATGGATAAGATGGCGTCACAGCTACGGGCTGTCAAAGTAGTGTTTGGCTGCGATTTAATGCTGTGCTTTTTTACGCACGGAAATCCATCCAAAATCACGTGCGTGTGATAATGTAGTTGTGGCTGTTGTGGAAGATTTGCCACCGCAGCGGGCACATACTCCACCGTATGGCCTGGATTGATAACGCAGCTGAGGGAGCGTGTGTGCAGGACGATAATCACGTAGGTTTCACCACGATTTACAGATCCTGCGTAGAACCGACCTCGGCTTTGTTTCCAATTTGAGCGCTCACTGGTTTAAAATCACTCGAAATTGGGCCATCCACGCACAGCGCGGGTTGGTACATTTCGTGAATGTGACCATTTACCGTCTGGAGGACATACACGGGCGTTTAAAGAGGCGCGTGCTTTGCGCCGACGGTCCAAAGCACGTAATCCAGGTCATCTGGCACAGCAAGTAGCTCATGCGCGAGTACGAGATGCACACCACTTAGCACCGTGACCGCCGAGAAATTCGCGGGAGCAACAGCTAAGTTCCTCGCGTGGTTTCCAGGATGTTGACTTACGCTGCTAATCAAGTTCTTAGGCACATTGGCACGTGCACGCCAAATTTGATGTACGATCAGACTGATTGCCTCGAGGTGATAAACCCGTTGTTATTAACAATTAGTTTTTGGTACAAACCCTAAAATGTTCTCAAACGGTTAACACCTCGGCTGGTACCTGCACGACCACCTTTTATCAATATATGTTCTATCGTGCGTACACCTGTTTTTGGTCTCTAGAGGCCACTCGTTCCCCTGCGGTAAGTTAAGCAATCAAACATGTATCGCCTAGGTCGATTTTCCGTTCATCAGCGGTGGTTAGCCGAATACAATTTACCAGAGGAAGGCATACCTCTATCCCTGGTTCCTAGGTTTCGGCCATCACCGATGGAAGGTTTGCACAAGCAGATGAAGTGGTAGGTCAGCAAACTGAAGTTGTTGAAACCACGCAGGCCTGCAAGCTGCATGAAATGTCTGATTGTAAGAACGCAGCTGACGTTATGTCATCATTCGTCCGCTGCATTGAACCGTCAGATTCCGGTGTTGGAGGGCAAGCATCTCCAACCTAGAGGCGTTCTACCCTGCAAGACGATGTCTCCTGTGGTCTGTGTGGCCAGCCGGCTGACTTTGCTGATCGCTAGTGTCCGCGAGACCGATTTATATATCGAGGCTATTGCTGTGATAACGGTCCGTGCCCACTGCGCCCGAAAGGTCTTCAGGAGCGTCCACCAGGTGAGTGCGCACGTAGAAATGAAACCATTTTCTTCAGTCCGTGGTCCGTCGCGCAAATTCAGCCTTCTTTCTGTCAAGTGATCAGCCGAGAAAACATGCTATGATGTCGACCTCGATGGGTCCATGGAAGCTCAGCTAAGCGTGGCCCGTAAGGCCGCCGCAATAGAAACTATTCCGCCCAACTTCGAAGCAGATGGAGAGTGGTTAGTTAAGGCCTATTTACAAGTGCATCTTTTCTGACCTTGCTTTTGTGTCCCGGGATGACGAGGATTTTGTCTGATTTCTCACGAAGTGACCGCCTCACGGGCCCCATTCAGAGCCAAACTCAGACAACTGGCTGTACTTATCCCGGGTTTCATATGGTATTATGGATGCAGATCCCATCCACAAGGGCGCAAATACGACAGCTTCATACATGCCTCTTTTTAGCTTCAACTTTGCTGGAGGCCAGTACTGAATCACTGAATTCGTACATACCCACTGAGTGGGCATCGACTGTTCATTTTTGACAATGGGAATTATAAAGCACTTGGTAATTTGGCATGTCAAACTTCGTTAAATTATGATGTTTCAATGCCGTTACCAAAGATATTCAAGATAACTAATTGATTATACAGTTTCTCTTACAGAATCCCTGTCTAGTGAAAGTCGTCTGCGGAATACGAAAACTGAAGTGACTACCCATTACGTTTGTACCGGCGCATCCAATGAACAAAAACACAATTCGGCTACGATGTTGTAATTTACAGGCTTGGGGGACATTGCGTACCGTTATGAGCATGACGGGCAGTCGTTGGCCATTAAGTTAGGTTACCATGCGTAGCTGAGATCGCATAATCGGGGTCGCACGTGGACACGGGCCTAGCAGTTATGATAAGTAGCCAAGTTAGATGACAGCAAGCGCTGTTATCATGATGGCCGGCAATGGATGGCCTTATTTTCCGTCGATGTAGTTGGGCTTGATGAAGTATTCTAACTAAAGAGCGCGATTATTTATGATGGGAAAGGTATTGTTGTGTTGTTCATTTGCATGCAGTTGGCTCATAACGCTGCATGATCTACTGACCGGTTGTGCATGTCAGAAAGTGGAACTCACCATCAATATTGCATGGGGGACAAGCCTCCCAAAAACTGTGCTGCGCTGAAGTTCGCTAAAAAAATTCACCTAATTCTTTGTTACTTTTGATATTTTCCGCACCCAAACGTTAACCCACTATTTTTCTGGGTGGGGATTGCAATGGGCATTCTGTGAATGTTACCTCACCAGTAAAGAACACCGGGAAATGCCACGATGTGCTCAGGTTTGATTTTGAGCTTCATCTCGTAAACCGGTTATGAAATGCAAATTGGTAGCGGTCGATGACCTTGAAATTTCGCTAACTTAGACAAAATGTCTCGAGCAACACATCGCCAAAACGTGCAGACGGATTAGACAAACTTCCCGTAGAAGTCGCAGATTCGAAAACTCCATAGTTTTACTTAAAATACTTTCGATTTACTTCTGGTGAGCGGCAGATATTGGCCGCACTTTAGACGCATAATGCTTTCTTCTGCAAAACCTTTGCGATTGGAATACATTTTTTTACGCAAAAATGTTGCATTTTGTTGCATATGTGCCCAGACCAAAAATCACCTCGATCTACGGTCAATTTTTCGCAATTTGTTTTAATTAAACTTCCTTCTAAATTCTTGATGCGCATTCGACTTTGAACTTGCTGTGCTGTGGCTTCAGAAGTGACCCGACATACGTTTGTTAAAAATTAAGGGCCGTATCCTTTTCATCCTTCACGGTGCTTGAGAAAGCGTTAAATTAGTACATAAAGGATAACTATGTGGTATTTGTTCTTTATCCAGTAGTCGAAGAACCAACGCTGTTTTGCGTTACAAGTGGGTGTACTACAAATGCAGGAGGCGGCCTGCAAGACCAACGAAAAGTTGAAGAATCCGAAGGAGCTAGTAAGCTGAGCGTGTCTTCTAATTAAAAAACAGTGCGCGAAGCACCGGCCGTTCAGTGCGGTTTTGTCTAAGGAGGCAGGAGAACCATCTCGCAGCCACTTATTATTATCTTGAACACAAACAAGATTCCTGAGTTCCTGTACGATCAGCTTCCCGAGAATCGGCGCCTAACCGAAGAGGAGTTTGGCTCCTGCAGGGCTTTGCCGAAGTATGGAACGCCGTCGTGTGAAGCGCGGCAGTTTGTGGCCGATGAATTTGGCAAGATCCTTACCACTCAGGACATACACAACTACCGCTGGAAGTGTCGACTGGCTCTATTGAGTAGGTGCCGCATTGTTGGGTTTTATTGTGGCAGATGATACGCCTTCTGTCCTAACGAAAAACTTCTGAAGACCGGACGCGTGCTTGTGCTGCAGTCAGGGAAAGGTCACTATAGCCACATATGCTTCTCCAGATGGCAGCAGATCACGTCATTTCGACGCTTTCCAGATGTGGTAAATGTCGACGGAATGTAGACGACAAACCGTTTAGGGTAAGTTTTATAAAGCACCTAATATTATGACTTTTGATACTAGCTGTATACCTTCTTGCTTACGGATGGCATGAGTATCGGGCGTCCATTGATGTATGCCTCCGTGGAGAGTGAACAGTTTGCCCCAATTGGTAAACTGTTCGGCGTACTCAGGGAAATGACGGGGGAGCAGTATCAGGCGAAGACTTCCGTCGCGGGCAAGTTGGCGGCAAAAATGCGGGCTGCAAGAGTCATGTTAGGCTGACGTCATGCTGTGCTACCTTTATATTAGAAAATCCATCAAGAAGCCCGTATCTATCATATAACATCCATGTATTTTCGGTCACAGACACACTCTGCTAACAGCCGGCTTGTGTTCCACCTCATAGCTTGCTTGGACAATGCTGTACGGTAGGCCTTTTGTTTAGCATAATACGAGCACACATATTTCGGCAAGATCAGCAAACACTGCGCCGCGTGGAACCAGGATTCCTCTCTTATCTTTTGGCCCACTGGTTGTACATCACACAAAATGGGCTGTACACGCACAATCCGGGATGGTTCACTTTGGTAATGTGGCCAACAACCGTCAGGAGAATGCCAGTGGTTGCCTTAATAACCGGGTGCACCACTCCGACACATTGAAGCAAGCCGTACAAAGGGTGTCCCGGCACACCGAGTGGCTCATCCGGGAATTTGGGGTACGCACGTCGTATCACTGCATCCGACGGGAAATCCTGGAGGGCGACAGCTACGCTCTGAACGTGATTTTTTGAATGACTACGTAT
Source organism: Opisthorchis felineus (assembly GCA_004794785.1). Taxonomy (NCBI): domain Eukaryota; kingdom Metazoa; phylum Platyhelminthes; class Trematoda; order Opisthorchiida; family Opisthorchiidae; genus Opisthorchis; species Opisthorchis felineus. The sequence goes on along the minus strand of SJOL01005865.1, from coordinate 181,425 downwards.
GCAAGTTCTCTCGTTTTGAAGAACTTGTGGCCGCGACCGCCAAAGCTGCACTATCATGGTGTTGGAACAAACAAGGTGAAGTCAACCTACGTTAACCAACTTATTGTTCGTGGTGCTAACACTAAGGTGCTCCCAGACGGTTGACACCTGTGCTGGAAAATGCACATGCCCCTTCTACCAGGCGATGTGGCTCCCCTGTACTAATTTGTTCTCTGTATTTAGAGATCAGCTCGTTCCAAGCAGTAAGAACTATTATTCATGGATTTTTCTTAGGTTGCTCCCCAACACACCAGCGGCGGCCACCGGATTACAACCTTTCGGATCAAGTTGTACCCCTTACAATTGTTCCAAAGCCGCCGCCGTCAGCTCCGACGGCCTATATAAACAACTGAACCGAGCGGTGGATAAGCTTCAGGGGCTGGAATCCAGAAGGGCCACAGCCATCATTAAGCAATTGATTGTTCAGGGGCAAATTCTGCCACGTCAAGGCTCAAAGTCTGCAGCCGACGGCCTGCCGTCGGTGGTCGAGCATACTGCATCTCAAATCAGGTGTCGTTCTAGGGACACAGAGTTGGGCTTTTGTTTGCTCTGTGACCGGCCGACTAGTACTAGTGACCGATGGTGTGCAACGGATCGAGTAACATATCACGTTTACTATTGTGATGGCGAACCTTGCCCGCTGTGCAGTGATGCTATTCAGGCTTGTCCCAAAGGTGAGTCCGCAAATGAATAATTTATTTTTGGTTCAGAACGCAAAGGTGATCTTGCTAACCGGTCCGCAAAGAAGGCGTCTTATGATGTTCACCTAGACCGAAGCACAGAATCCCGGCACAGTGTGTCCCGGAAGTCTGTGTGTGTCCGTATTTTCGGGTCCAGGGAAGAGCTAATGGACAGCCGTGAGTAAATGTCTGATCACTATGACTGACGCTGTACAGCGCCAACTAGAGGAAAGAGGCGAAGATGATTTCATGTAACTCATCAGCTGCAGACATTTGTCTGTCAGTGAGATCTCATGAATTTCATGCAAGTCTCGCATTTCTTGAGGGCTTTGGTCAGTAGGCATTAAGCTACAAGAAGTCGCGCAATGCGGATTAGCCGTTCACGGATTCACGGACTCACGGTTTGATACGCAGGATCCAGGCTTTCGCCCAAAATTCCCAGGTCGGTTTTGTTCTTGTCGTTCAGCGGGTGTCGTACACCTGAAAGGCACAAGCAAAGAAGGGCGTAGCAGTGCTCTTTAAGTTCTCGGCGTAGGGCAGTATGCTTGCCAGCACGGGGACTTGCATAAAAAGTGTCTAGTAGTGCTTTGAACTAGGTTCTAGAAGGAGCGTGGACAACCATCGGAGGAAGATTATTCCTCGCAGCTACTACCCTAAATGCGAAAAATTTTGCCCAATAAGAGTGTGCTCTCTGAGCTTGAAAATATTCTCACCATGTCCCCGCCGTGTGTTTGCTGTGTCAACGACGAAATACCTGTTGGCCAAATTTTTTTCAAACAGGGCATAAGTAAGAATTAGGCCTCCCCAGAGGCGACGATACTCCAGGGGAAAGAAGTCAAGCACCGTGAGACGCGTTTCGTTGTCCACGGATTTAAGGCCCGCAACCATTTTCGTAGAAGCTCGCTGGACACGCTCAGTGAGGGTTACGTCCTTCGTGCGCCCTGAGTAGATAGCTTGGTTGGCTTATTCAAGAAGCGGTCTGACGCAGGCTCCATAGGGTATTTGGAAGTCCATGCGAGTGATACGGGTGAAGGTGCGCCTAACCATCCGTAGAACGGCGAATGCCTTTTGGGCCGATTTCTCATGGTGCAGTGGGAAGGACATGGTTGAAGGGAGCCAGATACCCAAACCTTTTTTGGCATCTATCCTCGTGATGTCTTCTGGTCCATTCTCAACATGCACGACGTGGGCGTTTGCTAAGTCTCCTCCGAATGACACATGGACGCACTTTTCGTCATTCAGAGGAAGGTGCCGGTCAAACGACCACTGCTTTGCAGCGTCTACATCCACTTGGAGGGCACTGGCATTGGTACTCCAGGATTTCAAGTCGTCCGCAAAAAGTAGACATGGACTTGCAAGAACATCTGGAAGGTCGTCGACGCATATCAGAAACAGCAGTGATCCCAGAACGGAGCCTTGAGGAAATCCAATGGAGACCGGCGCTGGGGAAGAGTAGGTCGAGCCTACTTTCACTCGGGATGTTCTGCCTGATAGGACCGCTTTAATCTAGGGTAGGATTATCCCTTGAATCCTGTAAGACTCGACTTTATGGAACAGCGGGACATGTGGGACTCGATCAAATGCCGTTGAAGATGGCGTTGTGTAAACAAGCCTCTACGACATTGTAGCCGCTGAAGTGCTCCCATTATAGGGTGAGTACTGCTCCCAGTTTGTCAGCCGCCCGCTTCATAGTGATATTTCGGTAACCTAACTTATATCTTTCTCTCATTTCAGGACTTCAGTAGCTCAATGGACACTCCGCACTCCGCTTCCCGGCAGGACATATTTACTCATCAAAACGACCAATACAATTCAACTTTTCATGTCGTCTAATTTGGACGTTTTCCCCAGTAGAGCTGGACGGGCGCGCTCCGGCCAGCTGATTGGGCATCGTGGACCCCTGGCCGCATGTTAACCGTGTGCTCCAGCTAGGTTCGTTCGGCTGTCCGCTGTGATCGACGTAGGCTCCATGTGGCTAGTTGATTAGGCATTGTGGATCCCTAGCCGCATGTTAGTCGTGTGCGCCAGCTAGGTTCGTTCAGCTGTACGCTATGATCAACGTCATGGTCGTCCCTGTATACTTCGCAAGTTCTAATGGAGCACTCTGTTGTTTAACAGCGAACTTGCACGATTTATCCGGCAATAATGAATGCGGCTTCCGCGACTTTAACTCGTAATAATAATTATCGAGGTACCTGAATGCAGACTTCGGTATCTGAGCAGTCAAGCAGATACAAATAGCCAAAAGTATTTGCAGGAGTGGCACCTCCGCATATTTTGCATCCAAAAGGGCCATGTAGTTTCTAGAAAAATCGGCGAATTATTTCAGCTGCAAGTTCTGTCCGTTGTAGGTGGTTCACCTTTTTCCGCAATTCGCAATGTCTTATTAGATTAGGCAACGTATTCACAACCGGCGGTGTTGGATGACCTTGAAGATCCGCTCACTTAAACAAATCACCCATGTAGATAATTTGCAGAATAATCTATTATACATAGGCATTCTACATTATGAAGTGGCGACCC
>SJOL01005865.1:132072-162041 GCA_004794785.1 Opisthorchis felineus | reverse complement strand
CTGGAGGCGTAGGCACCTCGGAATGATTGTAGTAAGCTAGCACTAAGTCCCTTCCCCGTCCACCTTTATTGTTTCCTTCACAATAAGGCTTTCAAATAAATCATGGTTGTACGGCAGTGAAGCATCGGTGTTGAACACTGATGTCATGCTGTCGATGATGATGATGATGATGAGGTCACAACAACATTGCTGTTAAACTAGCCAGACTGACAGGATAACGAGACCGGGGATTGCACTGCGTTGAATACTAAGGATTGCTTACCGATTGCTTATTGCCTAATTTGTCTCAAAGTTTGGCAGACTTTGACCTTTTGTTATGCGTATGAATGCAAACTTGTATATGTATAGCATAACACATGGTCAGTTGATTGAAACAACACGTCTCTCTCTATCTCTGTGTCTGAAACCTGAGACTAGGTTATATTAACTCTATTGTGACTTCTGGTGGCAATTTACTTTGATTGATAGCACGAAATGTTTTCTTGGGGAGGGGGTGGGTCAGTTTTCCTACCCGTCTTTTAGCGTTAAACCTATTCGCGCCAGGGCAGTTTTTTAACTGCACGCTGAATATTTCATATACAAAAGCAATGAGATAATTTGCTTTCGAAGGAGAACAATTTATTTAACCCACAGGTTATTAGGACCTTCATCCTAGATTCAGCTATTTAGAAGTGGACCAGGCAGAGGCTAACCAACCCCGGATAATATGGCAAGTATTTCCGGCATGATCTTGAGGCATCAATACATATGCTTATTGAAACAAGATTCATGAGTTTAATTCAATTTACTGCTTCAGACTTCAACTGCAGTAGGCATGCCTACTGATGTCTTTTCGACTGCGAGCCACCTTCTGGGCTGGGTGATCAACGATCGATAGACTGTAGATTTCAGAAGATAAAAACGGACACACGTAATTTGTGCACAGTTCATTCTACCTGGGAACCGTCTAATGATGGTTAAAGTTCTGATGCAATATCACATCGACGTCTATATTACAAGCGGATGTGGCAAAACCACGCGATAGTCTTACTAATGTTAAAGGCCTCGTAATCTTGCGAAGTTTTACTCAAGCTCGAACCAATCGTTTGCAGCATTTGCTTGAGGCAACATAGTGAATCTGTTCCTCGTGCCTGGTGCAAAAATTCACCCAAAACATCGTTCTAAATTGATCTACTCTGTACAGAACAGTGGTTATAAGCCGACACTGTGCCTCCAATGGCAATGTGGGTCACCAACTTCGAAGACATATTTGTATCGGCGGAAAATTCCGCAGTTTTCTATACTATTCTCCTAAATAGCTCAATTTAAGTGAAACCTTTTTCCGGCCGAAGGAGGTATCCTTTCACAGCCCACAGAAATGCTCCCGGGACTTTGTTCTGCCACGAATCCCATGGCAGAATTATATACCTCATTGATATTTACCTATCAGTCGTGTCCTACCATCGCCGGCATAATACACACACGCATGAAGTTTTTTGGTGGCCCTTTTGGTGGAGCCTTCCATTATACTCTGATTAGCGAATCAATGTGCAGTAAACACGAAAAAAAGTGTACGGAAAAAGTGTGCGAAAAGTGTACGGCCTGCACGCAATTCTAAACCCCGTTTATGAACATTGTTCTGCCAGACTGGCACCCAGTTTTCGAAGTATCCAAGCCGATTTGGCTGATTTGAAGTGTAGTTACCATAACCATCATCATGTTTTCCATGACAGAAAGAATATCAGTTCATCTTGCTCTCCTCAACATTGGTTGCGTGAATTCGGTGGTTTTACCATACACAATCAAGCGTTTCTGTGTACGGTGAATGGAACACGATGGAAAACTCCTTAACAGTCAATCGCCGGTTATTCACTTTTTGAGGATCATCAAATAACCTACTTATTTGAAGACAATTTTGACGAGAGATGCGGCTGTTTTCCGGGTGACTCTTCCGTCCCAACCAAGCCGATTTGCAAAATGCGTAGATTTTGAGAAGCGCAGGTGATGTCTACTCGGAGACCACGCCTATCTGGTGACCAACAGGAATACGCTGTTTTAAGCAACCTTATGTGAGTAGTTTTGGCTCATGAAAAATATTTCGATATCTTGAATACTGTTACATGTGAAACATGAACAGACAGTTGTGCAGCAAATTCAATTGAAGAATACCATGAACAAGAGATTCAGCTGGCAGCTGCCATGCGTTCATGGTGCAGTCGCATGTTTTTGTTGCACATCTGGCGTAGTTTGAAGCTGCAAATGGTGAGACTCCAGGGGGATAAATAAGCATGCTAATCCCATAGCAACCAAACCACAGGGCTGATTTGGATTTGAGAGAGGGAGACAGAAATTCGTGGGGGTAACACCGGGATCGAACAGGATGGTAGTTTAACTACAAAACGAGATATTACCGTTGGAAATTTAAAAGTAGCAAAACCACCCCCTGCGGGACGCTGGTGTTAACAAGAAACACTGAACGCATAGGAAATCTGGATCCGGCCCCCGGTTTGTTCACTGAGCTTAGCAGCTTGAATGCAGAGGTTTAATCAGCTGTCGTCGGTGCACAATACACTGATGACGCCACCTCGGTTGGTGTTGAAAAGTCTGCAACCAAACTGCCCAGCTCAACAGACTAATCAATGGGCAACATTACAACCCTAGCTACCAAAGTTCGCCCCATTTTCTTGTCATGTTGACGACAGCTATAAATTTATTCGGTATTTTGTCCTGTAGGCTGTCAGTTTATGCCAAAAAGCCGAGAAACACTGTGCAGGCGGTTCATCCGTGTTGGGGATCAGCAGCAAAGCGATCTCAGGAATCTCCAGGATGTTTTGAATCCGGCTGGTTGTTGAAGACCACAAGCGACAAATCAACAGTTGTGATTAGCTTGCACTTAAGGAGATTATAGCGTAACTGATCCTCCAGTCATATCACTTGCTCGCGTGTCGCCTGGCTCCTCGAACGACGACTTATCAAATGGAAGGTTCACTCGTCACGGACTACTTGTTCACATCTCTTCATACTATCGTCAGACTCTAAGTAGCGAGCCACATTGAGTTTCATTTGGAACTGAGCTATGCTGTTGAGATGACCATCTGTTTTTAAAAAAAGTCACTCGATCGTGACGAACTTTCATCTCACATCGTGCAGATACCAGTACTGATTGAGCAACCGCAACATCACAGGCCCTATTTCACCGTTAAGGCAAAAATTACCGTCCTTCAGTGCATGTGTTGGTTTGCACGTGGTATTCTTTATGAACATTGCTGTACAGGTTTACGAAATATCCAGGAATGCAAGCAAATGGATGCATTACGAAATACGAGTAAGGCATGTTGATCATTTTTGGTCAGTCAGAACTGTTTTGTACTTGCGAAACTCATCAACACAGAATGAGCTGGTGAGACGGTAATCGGCAACAGCAGCTTACTTTGCAATGTAATTCACAATGCTTTAGAGCCGTCCCGAAGGGACTAGACCTTATCGGGGTTCGACGATGTGCGTGCCTCAGTGACTCATTAAGCGGAACTGGAGGATGACCTTGCAGCATCCAAAAGGTCTCCCATACCAGGTTGGTCAATGGATAGAGGTCTGACAAACACATTATCATAGCCTTCCGTGTTGGGGGTTGGAACAACTGTGGCAATTTCCTTCCTAAATTTGGACTACATGATTAGTTTCAAGCCAGCCACAGCTGCCTTGCCGTCAAGCTTTTGAGCAAAAGGTTTTGGTTGAGGGCCCTGCTCGTCTTCCTGTCTAGGTTTGGGCACCATGACAGTATGTCAACCCATATACAACCATGAACTATGCAAACAAAAGAACCTTTATACTAAGTTGGCCATCGCGTGCTGGCATGATCCGCGTCACCTCACTTGTTGCATACGGCAGGGCCGATGAGCGAAATCATGCGGCTGCTGATGCGTCCAATCCTACTTCATTGCCATCCCTTAACCCCAGTCCTATCCCACTTGGCAGTCACTCTTGTGTAGATCCCGTCTCTGGGTACATTAGTCAGGCACCTATGGAAATGACACACTGCACGCTACCTCTCACATCTACCGCTCCGAGTCCGCCATTCGGGCCTTATTCTTCTGTTTTTATTGCAGCCTCTAACGCGTAAACTCTTAGGCCGATCGGTCAGCAAGTTGACCTTGCGCGTGCTCTGTCTACTCTGTCGATTGGCGTCTGCTTCATCTCTGAAACTCAGACACAGTGTCCAAGTCCAGCTACTGAGCTTACGGTAGCTGTCCTATCTATACTCTACAGACGACAAACTTTGATTGATTCTGAAGCTGCTGCGGCGGGCCTCAATTCACAGCTGATGCCTCATTGCTCCAACGGGTACCTGTAAACAGTCGACTCTGTGCTGTTTGACTTTTTCATTCGACTGAAGCGCCTATCGGTCAAAATGGTGAACGCTCTTCGTTTGTCTTGTCCATTTGTACACCAAAGAACTACAGTTCTGATTTACTAAAAAGCCAAATTCCATCGAGAACTGACCACTACGAATATAGTGGAAATAGCGGGAGAATTCAACTCACAGGTAGGACGCCTCGGTGGTATCTTCAGCCTGAACTCAAAACGCAATGGTAATGGTGAACGTCTTTTTCAACTTTGTACTGGTCACCAATCGTTTTAAGCACTGCTGGGTTTAGAAAAAGTGAGTGCCTTTGTTCTACTTGGTGTCTCATTCCTGATGAGCAGTTTTGGTGTTAAACTCACTATAACGCCATCAACTACCGACGTCTTGGTTGAGTCCGTGATTACGGATCGTTTTGGAATACCCTACTTAACTCATTAAATTTTCCCAATGCGCCAAGGAAACGGACTCCCCAATCGGCGATAGAAATGCTTTGTAAGCCACAAGTTAGGAAAGCTTACCAGAGCCTACTGTGCAGTGCAATACAGCTGCCCTTCTCGGAGGACATTGACCATAACTAGTGTGATTTAACCAGGGGCTCTTCCTGACATCAGGAACTTTGGCTGTGATGTTTTCGAGCGCGTACAGGGAAGTAGTTGAACCTCAGAACTGGAAGGCTATTATCATTGCTTGACGCGAGGCGCTTTATCCCTTCTGGTTCGGGGTACAATTTGTGTGGACAGATTGAGTTGTGGGACCAGAGAGTTCAAGAAACGGAAGAGGCCTGTGCATCAGGGACTGGACAGAAGCTGTTCCAACTAACATCCAAACAAAATATTAAGGGCCTCCCCTAAGTTGGCTGATCAAAAATAATATTAGAAGTGTGGTATATAACAAATACCAGCGTCTAGGTTGCTGGACAGAATATCTTTAGGAGCAGTTTATTTGGCCCTCTGCCGCTGCACTTGTGTCGTTCATTTTACCCGCTGATTTTGAGTCGCAGTCTATGAGTTCAGGTTCTTCCTGGGTTGATGAAGTACTGATATGTCTTGTTGTCTTGAAGATTCACCGGCCTGCTAGACCAGACAAGCTCCGCCCTGTCGTTCTTCGGAGATATGGGAGAATCTTTGCGTTCCTCTTTGACTAGGTTGTTCGTAATTATTTTGGAACAAAAAAGTGCTCTAGAGAACTGGGGCTAATCGATGATCGCACCCGTACTCAAAAAGGGTACCTGGACAAACTATTCCATTCGTAAGGGTATAGGTCTCACTCCAGTCGCAACCTCGACCCTGGCTTCCTTTATATTTTGACGCCTATCTTCGACAGGTGAGACGCAATTCCGAGGGCGTTGAGCAGGATGAGGGTGTTTTAACTGTATATTCACATTACAGTAGTTCCTTCAGCAGCGCCACTTGTACCGCCGATCAACAAGCGTGATTTTCCTCGACTTAACAGAAACCTTCGAGTCTGCTGATAGATTATTTCTCCCAAATATTCTTGGCCAGAGGGAATGTCCCCGAGATTTGTAAACACTCTTCCTGCACTTTATTCCCCTACTTCCGGTAAGTTTCGGGTGTAAAATGAACCAATTGGAAGTATCCTGACAGCCAGTGGAGTTGTTTTTCCCTTACATTTTCAGTTTTGTCGTGGACATCATCATGGAGTGCACACTCCAAGAGACCGTGAATCTAGGCATCAAAATTACTTCTGGAGATAGATTAATGGATTTTGATCATGCGGACGACAACGTTTAGTTGTTTGATGATGAATTGCTTGCATTAAGTACTTTCAGCAGAATGTCGGAGTGGGGATGCATTTTACAACTTCAAGGTTGCCCATCCGCCTGTGCTTCTCTGGAAATCCGGACTCAACAAGTTGAGATTGTTGATCGATTCATTTATCTTGACAGCCGCATAAACTGTGACCGTACTGTAATAGATGAAGTTAAAACGCAGATAATCAGGACGCGAGCTGCGTCCGCGAACTTGCGTCATTTAAGGTGTCAGAACCGAGCTTCGCTGAAGCTAAAGGGCCGTGTGTACAAGGCAACTGTAAGAGCGGTCTTACTCAATGGTTGCGAGACTTGGCCGCTCCGATCCGAGACTTTAGGCGTTGTCAAGTGTTTTATCACCGATGTCTCCGTAAGATAGCAAGAGTAAACTGGTTGCAGTGAGTACGTGAGCGGGTACTTAGTAACGAATCCGAATCCTTACATTAGCAGATAAGTTGGCGGTGGTTGTGGCATGTATTACGCAAACAACCAATCAACCAAAAAAACGTTGTCTACCGAAGAAAGTTTTGTTTTCTGTTCCAGGCTAATGTTGGCGCAAGGTTATCGGGTGACAGGTCATGACGTGCCATGTGAGATTAAACCGGTTACAGTCAAACTGAGTACTGTGGAATCTTCGCACCTTCCTGGGTGGGGCCCATGTGATCCTGCTGGTAGGCGGTTAAAAATCCTGCAGAACACGGCACGCTGCCGATCCCGGCGGCGCATATACTGTCATTCCCTAGGCGGATTGCCTAGCTAAAGTTCGCCTGTCGTTGTGCGTCGGGCTTACGTCGGGCGAGGTTCGCAAAGGGCACTAGGTCTATCCAGCTGATGAAGCCTTACTTCGACGTGTTGCTCAGATGTGTTCATTTTAATGCCGTCAGAAGGTGTGGGCACCTTATCCTTGGTCGTCTTTCTCAACGACATAAGCTTCCTTGCAGTAAGTCCATACTCTTCCTTTACTGTTCACTCATTAGTTTGTCCCCTCGTGGTTGTATGGTGGTTAAGAGCCAGTGTGTATTGCTGTCAATGATGATAACGATGCTGATGCCGCTGATACTTACGCTGGCTAAAACATTTGCGATTATCCTATGCTCAACAAAGCTCACTAGCCTGTCGTTGAGACTAAAGAGATGAGGATGCAAATGCGACCTACGTTTAGACTGAATTCGAGTGACCAAATTTTCGGAGAAAATAAGCTAATTTAACACATGCAAATTGTACGAAACTTATCTCTCTCGGTATGTTTGGTCCACCCAGCACAGTACTTTTTTCAAGTAACTCATGCAGCGTTGGATACACTGTAAGATATGGCTGCAAACCGATGTCAATGGCGTTCGTGTTGTCAGTTTCTATCCAGATTGTCTGAATGAGTGTCTGGAGGAGTAGGAACCTCGGAATGATTGTAGTAAGCTAGCACTAAGTCCCTTCCCCGTCCACCTTTATTCTTTTCTTCACAATTAGGTCTTCAAGTAAGCTATGGTTGTACGGCATCAAAGCATCGTTGTTGAACACTGATGTCATGCTGTCGATGATGATGATGACGAAATTCCCCGTCACAATGCAAAGCCATCCTTTGGGACTCTTTGCATTCTAATAGAAGTAATTTGTTACTATAAGTAATGTGAAACGATTGGTTGAAATTCCCGGAGAGCCCACCACCGTTTGAGACCTATCAGGTAGGCGACCATCCGAGAACACACGAACCCTATTGTATTGTGAACTCTGAGCAATTATCCCATAGAGATTATATCAAATAAAACAGACCCCACTGAATATTGTTGCAATGAAACCTCGAGGCGGTGTGCATGCCACTAATTATGCCGCGCAGTTTTTGCAGTGCTTTTTTTAAAACATGTCAGCGCTTGCCCAACGCTTCGTGCGTCATTCAATGCACAATGTTTCAATGGTGTAGTTGCATGTATTGATGAATAAAACGCCTCCGAGTACTCGCCGGGTAAACAGTTGCCATTGGATACGACAACCTTTAATGCATTCCGACTTTGGCCATAAAATACCTCCTGCCGACAGACTCTGCTCATTTTCTCCGTGACAAAATACTCACTTATCCTGAGCGCCACTGAAAGCGAATAGGTGTACTATTGAGGAGAATTATGGTAGCTCAGGTAGTTTAGATGGTTGTTGATTGTTTGCTGAGCTAGGCAGTTCAATAGTACAGTCCCTAGCAAGGGTGCAAAGGTGTCCATATGTCCATAGCCAGAATGCAGATGGCTACACTTTCGGCAGCTGGTTCGACTCTCTGAACTACTTACCTTGAGAAAATTCGGCTGCGTCAGCCAATAAAGTAAGGTCGCTGCTGACAAGAATGATCTCTCGAAATCAGTCGCCTAAGCGATAATGATGTCGAAAGCTGCTACAAATCATTTTACCAATTCATGTTCCAGGTTGCTCCAAAGTCCCCAACCGCTTCACACGTTGAGCAGTGGTCACTGTACTCTGTTGTAGAATTGTCTTAGCAGTAAATTGTGGCAAAGCGCTTGACTGAAATTCCCCCACCCCCTGATGTCCAGCTGGCTGCGAACAATAGTAGCTGCATGTTAAATTCTCACAACACGTATCTGTCAGAAGAGACCATTGAATAGTATTACACTCGCTAACCACTTGTAGGATGAGACTACCGCTTTTTGGTCTTTGGGGGTGACCTCTCTAGGTGGTAAAGCAGATAACGCAAAGTCTGGTACCGAACACAACTATGGGACAAACTACGTGTTGCAGCAACCTCTGCGAAGGACAGTTATCGCGGGGAAGGATCTTTTGGGTCACCACTGGAGTAAAATCTTTTATATAGCACCAATTCGCCAGACTTTTAGAGACCTCAACACAACTATCTAAGGTGATGATACATTTTTTCAACAAGCTGTTCAGTGTCTGCGATTAATTTCATGACCTTGTATCAGTAGAGTCCAACTAGTGTAATAGTGTATACTACTGATGAGGCGTGCGAGCAGTCATGATCTGTAGCTGATGGAAGGTGAAGGTTACTACGGAAATTATGCAACCGCTTTGCAGTGTTCGTTCATTATTGTTTAGTATTCAAAGGAATTACAGAAAGGTTCAAGAGGACGCTTGAGAATAGTCACTTTTCGAAAACTCTGTGTAAATGAAATATTTATATTGTGTCTGATGGCTTGTAAACGCTTAGTTCGTGTTGTTAATACACAGCTTCGCAGTGGGGGCGTTACTGCTTTGACTAGTAGTGACATTCCTATTCTCTTCACCAGAATTTTTTTGTCATTGCTTCAGATGAATATCTCGGTTACTGGATGATTCAGTTAGACTGTCTTCACATTATTGGTAGATTTTACCTGCTTACTATTCGTTTTCCAAATCGGATGCACGGGGAATCCTCACGTGCCTCAATATAGTTCTTACTTCCATCGTAGATCTAGGTAGATCCCGAGTCAGCCCCTACACCAATAGCTTTAACCAACTCCTCTGAAACACTGGCCACAGAATGACCAATTTAAGTATGCTAAAAATCAAGATGGAAAACCTAACCAAACATGGTGTAACAAGGATTTCTGATGTCATGAACGACACCAAAGAAGTGGCAACTCAGTGCTGTCCATTGTGGCATCAGGTCAACTCTGACGTTTGGCAAGTGGTAACAATATATTTCTAGTTGTGGCGTGGGGACCGTTACAGAGCCGAGTTAACCAGGTGTAGTTAAGAAGCTGTGCTTGCACTGGTTCGTAGCTCATAACTTGCATCATCTAAAATTGTCACATGGACTTCCAGACACACTCCCCCTCCCTGATTTTCTGATTAGCAATCAGACTCCTGGGACAAAACCGCGGACTCTCTAGATGGGTAGGGGTGGCTTTCACGGAGTCGGAGGATCCCGCACAAATATCGCAGAGGACGCTCAGAGTGGACTTTCTTTAAAAGTGGCCTCTCTCCGGAGAATGTTTCAAGGACCATGGCCTTTGCAAGTCTAACAGAAGACAGCATATGTTTAAACACAGAAGCCACAAAAACTGATGTACCCGTTACTGCGTGTCATTAAAAATGATGAAAGCACATCGTCACATATGTACCACCTGCCATGACACTCATAACAGTGTTACATGGATTGTGGCTTTCGCGAGGAGTCAGTACAACGTTCCACCACTTCCCTAGAACTTTACTGCAGTTGGTTTGGTAGCACTTGCCTAGCTAATCGTATAACCACATGACCGTTAAACTGAAAAATGGTATGTACGTGTTTAGTTCTGGGTGGAATTCATGCTCATATCACTCGCGGTTGAACAGTCGTCCTCCTGTCCTGGCTCAATCATTCTGGTAAGTCCACACCAAAGGAGCCGGGACAGGAGAATGACTGTTCAAGCGAAAGTGTTGTGAGCATGAATGTACGTGTTCTTTGATAACTGACCGGAAGACTGACCAGGAGAGGGAGATGAGCCAGTTTAGAAGAATTCGGTGTACCCGTGCTTTGTATTGCCGCAATCACAACGAGTCATATCACTTTTCCTTGGGCTGGAGTTCCGCTTCTGATATGTGTTATACTTGTTGCGACACCAGTAAAGAGCGAAAGAAGCACATCTGAGCAGCATTTGCATACCAGTTTGGTTTTGACGGGAGACTCACCTGGGGAAAAACATCATAAACGAGAGGTTCAGCTGCGTTCCAGGTGTGTCTCCCGTCAAAACCAAATTGGTATGCAAACGACTGCATTTCGCTAATTTCCTGCAATTTGGGTTCAAGTAGAACATGAGGTTGACGGAAACTCGTGGACTGCGCCTACGTGATGAGCCCCAAGAAGGGCGAAACCGGTCGTGGGTTGTCGAAGAATTTTCAGCAATCTTATGAGTAGTGTACAATTTCCGAACAGTTATGGAGCTTTTATCTGTATCATTCTTCTATGAGTAGTTATATTCTCGAATTCGCGCGTCAGCGTACCAAATAAGAGGAGCAGGTTTTCTCGTATCGCAGACGTTTTAGGGCTTGTGCTTTAGTAACCTGGCATGCGGAACGGAAGCGTCACAACTGCTATACCAGTACACGCGTGATGAACCAAACTCATCACATTTGAATGGATGAGTAGGCTCGCGTCTGAACAGTGTGCATCCGAAGACGAATGGAGTTTAAATCTCGGCAAGTCCTATCATATACCTAGTTAATATGCTCTCACAACAACGAAACCCGAGTTCAGTGCTTTCCATTTGGTGTGAACTATTCAGGTGGGCCACGCCAGCACACAGCAAGCTCCAAATGAGGGTGACAGGGACGAAAACTCTACAACCTATGCTTCAAGTCTTCGTTAAGGGAACAACTTGTAAAACTTATCAAAACAGAGACCGGTAGCCTATTCCAAGTCTCCCCACAGGGAAAACAAATAAGGTGGTCCAAATGCAAGTCCACAATGTTACACACAAATTGCTTCCAGGTTTAGATCAAAACTAATGCTTCTTTGTGTGTAAACTCCTTCAAAATAATTAATTTCTATCAGTTTATACTTGGGGTTTGCCACCTAGCAAAAATCTTGAGATTCTAGACCAAAATAGTCCCAGTATTTACTCTCCCATTTTAGAGAGTAAGTTTTCGAAGATGGGGCGTCGTCTAGTTAACGCGCCCTCTGTTGGTGGATGGGCCTTACAATAGTTTCTTTCTATCTTAAAATACCACAGTTATGCTAGGCCGACTAAAAACTTTCATCTTAGCAAGTTCAGGAAAGTTCAACCGTGTGGAATGTCCCACCTGGTTGCTTGGAAGTAAATCTTAGAATTATTAGGTCCCCACCCACACGATGATTGACTGGGAAATGCCCGTTTTACACTCAGGAGTCCAACTGTTACACCGGCGACCTCAATTGCAGTTTGTCAAGCAAATGAGGCCTGGTTAATCCGATTATCGTCTTACTTATGGTGGGTGATTTGCAGTTTTAAGTAGGTTGACCTCACATTATACCACACTGTATTCATACTGTCATTCATCTCTGTCTCGTTGTTGTGGCCTTCTGCAAATAGGGATCAGGATTAAATTTCCAAGCATATAAAAGGCAAACTAGAAAGGTTCTTTTTGGAATAGTTTCATCACATCCTATCAAATGACTCAATTAAAGACAACGACTCGTTTCCTTTGTTTCTTACTCTCGTGTGGCCTACTCAGCTCACCGTGCATCGCTCTGTCGGGCGACTGGCAGTCCGAAATTGTCAGACTGCACAATGAGGCTCGGGATAAAATTCTCACTTGCTCTGTGCCCGGGCAACCACCAGCGAAATCGATGCCACACCTGGTGAGTTTCTTTCTTTCGGGAAAACACTCGCTACTGCGTCTTTTGCCTAAAGATATGGCATGATGGGTTGGCGGAGAAAGCCCAGCAATTGGCAGACCAGTGTCGAGTTGGTCATGACACAGCTGAGGAACGCAAGGTACCTGACTTTGATTACGTCGGACAAAACTGGGCTGGAGTCCAAAATATTGAAACGTGAGTTTATACTGTAGAATAACTTTCTATCAGAAGCGACAGTACTGTCTACGGATATCTGTGCACAAGTAGGCTGGTGAGATAACAGGCGCTCGAGTAGATTTCAACGTACTGACACGACTTCTTGTGAACTCCGTCCTGTTAATTGATCGAGGACGGGTAACGGGTGCGTAAAAGCTTTGTCACAATCCAAGCGTTTTCACTTTTGGAATCTTTTGGTAACTTTACCATGTGGTTTTTAGTGATGTAGAGGAGAGAGAGGGATTTGGAAAACCTTGAATACAACACATACAATGCAAACGAAAAGACAGATTGTTTGCTACGTTTTGGCAGTACTGCATGTTCAAATGTTGGTTTCCAGTTGCACTGGTCTGTGACCTGAGCGTTCGTTTTAACCCTTTGACTGTGAAAAAAAACAGGCCGTCGTCATCATTTCCGGTAAAAATCTCATGTAAAATTTCCAGCATGGTCAGCAAAACTCAGATTTAAGGGTTTTCTATCCACTGCAAGAAAAAACAACCTTTGATTTTTGAAATTTCATCAAAAACGTAGTATTTGTGTTCGATAGTTTAATGCCTGGGCAAGCAAAATATGAAATCCCACTGCTCATACATGGAACAGTTTCTGTAAGAAAGAATTACCACTCCCGGTTGCCCAAACCCACAGAATCTTCTGAACTTTTTTGAAACTCATGATGGAGACCAAATTGACAGCAGCCTAAGTTGGCCGGGAGGTCGACCCACGTTAGGGTTACGGCCAGTTCAGTTTCTCATCTGATAAAGCCGATCTGGAATGTATTTGCGAATAACAATTATCCACGCTTACCTGTCCACACAATACTCACCCTTTCTGTAAGGAATGCATATTAACGGTAACACCAGTACTACAAAATAGACGGTTGCCATCATTTTACGGGGCAAATTTTTTCCCTGTCAACTTCAGGATTGAAGATTCTAATTTATCGACAGAGAAGTTTCTGAGGTTTGTCCGTGAGTGGAAAGTGAATAAGATATCCGAGACTAGTTACTCCTGATAATGTTTGATTCATTCACTAAGTTTGGCAATTTGGGCGTATCATTAGTCCGGGCGATATCGTTATTGCGCTGTAATTGCAAATAAAGTAACTCTTGTTTTTTCTATCTGATACTCAAGCTAGAATAGGCCAAGTATACGGCAGGAAATACCGGTGTGCACTTTGATTTAAAACATCCAGATAAACGGGGAGTAATGAAGAAAACATCAAATAAACAGTCTAATTCACATTTACAGCTATAAAAGTGCCACTGGCCAGTTTATTCATGTTTCTACTCTCACCCAAATATTCGTCATGATGGACATTGTGTTTCTTCCGGTGTTGAGTTGGTTGGCTTATGTTTCATCATTTTCCATCACCTCAAATTATTAAGTTAATAGTGGACGGGGTTGCTCTTTAAAAAATTACTTTATGCTCTTTTGAAAAAATATGACCATGGATAGACTGAAAGATGAATTGCAAATTGAGCATGCCCGGTAGGGTGTTATCCATCTGAAACAGAGATTATTAGGTGAGAGTGTAGATGGACAGGTAGCCAAGTAGATCGGTAAACAGATGGGTAGATAAATAGATAGCTAGGTAGATAGATAGATAGATAGATAGATAGATAGATAGATAGATAGATAGATAGATAGATAGAGAGGCAGACACTCAGATGAACAATATCACATATGCGATATAAATTTAATTCACTCTCATAAAGTCCTCATTATTTTGTTTTTTCGATGCCAGTGCTGTCAACATGTGGTTTGATGAACACGTGAATTATGACTTCAGCACGGGAAATTGCAAACAAGGGATGTGCGGTCACTATACGCAAGTGAGTAAGGCTTAAAACAGCATTGTGGAAATAACCTATTGTACACCTTCCATATTTTGGATGACTTGGGGGTCATGCAGTTGACAGACTATGACAAGCCTTTGGCTTTTTTACCAAGTAAAAATTTTACAGATGTATAAATATACAGACCAAGAGGGAAACTATTCTGCAATTGAGCATTTTGCTGTCTAGCTAATACGGCGATGACCAAGAACTTTTTTGTTGTCGGATTTTCCATTGGTTTCACAATGAGACCTATTCACTGCAGTTCCGTCGAGACTAGAGAAGTGTAAACAGTAGCGTTTGATGTATTTCGAAAATGAAACCGGGATTTTACGTACCGGGAAATAGCTTAGAATTTCCACATTCCGCATCACCGGTTAATGGTGGATGGCCACCACTGATCCACAGTGATGTCGGCTAATGGTTCGAAAGGTCCTGTGAGATGGAAGTCAAATTCTAAACGCTTCGCTTAGGACCGTGTTATGATTGTGGTAAACCAATTCCTCAGCCATCTACCTCCAACTTTGATGGACGTTTTCGAGATCATTTCCGGGTGAAATTTGCACAGAACTGTCACTAGAGTAAGCTCAACTGGATCAACTTAACGCCCCAAGTTGGCGTGAGTGGTTTGTGCAGTAATTCTCAGAAATCGTTGAAAAGTCTAAACCCCAAAATGGTTTATATGTAATTGGCCGACCGGAACAGAAAACCCCTCCTAATATTATGTCTTTCCGATAAAGAGCTCTTTTGATGACCTCAGTGATGCACCATAATGTTCATCAACATTTTCCAAGTCATAATTTAGTGACTGTGAAGGCTGATTGAAATAACTGGACAAGAGGAATTTGTGCACTGCTCGAATTTCAGGCATACATTCGCACCGAGTAGCGATTGCTGCTGGTGGGAGAGCGACAACGCATTGCTGTGGTACACGTTGCCTCTAGTGAAGGAGTAAGACCGGCCTTCTAGTCGAATCTCCGAAAAATACGCCCATTTGCACATATCTTCACTTTTTTTTATAGAAAAGTTATTGCTTTGTATCTGAACGAAGCGCAATCACAGTATGATGGAACTAAACCTCACAGGATGACCGATGATGCATGGTCCGAGACCTTGAACATTCGGGCTTATTTGAAAGAAGAAAATGTTGGCAGCTCAGGTTGTTCAGTTGGTGGTCGATTTGTTCGCTGAACTTGGCAATTTTGTTGCGGAAGTTGCGTCACCGATCGAGGTGACATCATCAGTGTTGTTGTGAAGCAGAGCGGAGCTGCGCGTTGGTGATTCTGCCCACCGTCAGAGCTTCGTCATTCCGCTTGGTGAGGAATCGCTTGAAACCAAATGGCAAACCTCAGCGAACAACTCGACCATCAGTCATATTTATTCCATAGTAAAAAATCAACGTAAATGGCGTTGACGCTGAATTAAAAAAGTTCTACGGAGGTTCGGGTGTATCTATGAGGTTAGATGCAAGCAGTTTCGAATACTTCGGAATTCCAAACGTTTATATTCTGTTCTAACCAAACATGTTTACTGTATACCTCTTCTTCGACAGATTGTCTGGGCATCGACCACTCATATCGGATGTGGTGTGCGAGACTGTCAGGACACGGGTTCGTTTCCTTACGGGCTTTCACTCGTCTGCAATTACGGCCCCGCGTACGTTGCACACAAACCTTCATATGCCCACGGTCAATCATACTCACCCAGGAAATTGAGTAGTGTTCTTGTGGAGATAAGGCACACACACCTGACGTCAATAGAAGGGCCATTGTTATTTCGCCTTGAGTCATGCAGTTGCGATAGTCATGCACTTCTTTGTTCCTACACTGCCTATACTTCCATCATCAGCCCGTAAGGACCAGTTTTCATTTTTTTCCTCGCTTTCCATTGACGCTGATAGTTAAACACCCTCCCCCCCCCCTTAAAAACCGTCTCCAAACAAAAGCGGCTGAATTTCGCGATAGGTATCCTTAGTTCTTGTAAAGCAGAGCGCTCCACCCATCATCTCCCCACTTCAGTACTCTGCGCTACTCATCAGACTAACGCTCCAGGACATCCCCATACGAGCAAGTTGTAATTTTAGTCGGACAAACATGTTATCCCTACCCACTGTTCGTCAACCGCTAATGACATTGATTCACATCGATGATCTTATTGACCACAGTGCAAAGGAAACAAGGCAAATTTTTGGTACGCAAGAAGGCCTGTTCTGAAGTCTACGAACCAGGCCTAGGGAAGGGCTAGCTCAACTAAATCTTCTTAGATGGGATGATTGTACTTAAATAACCACACAAAAAACAGCGGAACTATCAGTCAATGGTTGATCCACCCTAGTTTGAGTAGGGTTGTGCCCAGTGTGCGTGTGGAGTGGTGTGCCTTTGACATAGAAGAGAACGTTGTTGGTAGCTCAGGCTGTTCAGTTGGTTGCGAATTGTTTTCTTTGTTAAGTAGTTTCGTGGCACCATCAGTCAGTGCATGTGTGTGCGTGTGTGTGTGAATTGCACTGTGTGTGCACTGCTGCACACTGTGTATAGTTGTCGTGTTCTCAGAATGAACGGCAAGTACCCATTTATTCTATAACTGGGTCGTATCCACGTACGTACAACGAAATGAACATCCTTTGATGTAATCTTCCACTAGCCGTACCGTCGGGTTCCGAACTAATGTTCAGCAAGAATCAGTGTCCCAGTTTTGATGTTCTCCAAATGTGGGTTTTGCGCACTTCTGACCTGAATGGTTTCCTACCTCCATTAAATCAAAATGGTAGGAGGCATTGATTCCCTGTGAGTCATGAGCAATTTGCAGAATCCATGAGGGCGCGGCTAGCAGAAATATGACTAGACTATGTTGTGTAAATGTGCTTACCCCGAACACTTCTCAGATCTGATGTTTCAGTACAAAGGAGGGTGGGTTCAGTGCTCGTTTCACTGGCAATAAGTCACTTTTTTGCAGATGGGCCGACTGTGAAACAGTAGTTTCTCCTACTCTGTTCCCATTGTTCTGATGAGTCCGCACCAAGGGATTCCTGTTTCGCCCTTAGCAGAGTTCACCAAAAGTGCATATAGTTGGTTGTACCGTAATTTGAACCCTAGACATTCCATATATGAAGGGAGAGCGTGTTATCAGTGCTCAACCAACACACTCTAGACTCGCCTGAATTATCGCGGCTGAACCGGTGGACTTATTCATGTTCAGGCGACTTGATTAGAGCTTTGGTAACATATTCAGTTCACATGTCACACTTTCGGGGTTGAATTCCGAGCACGGCCAAAGATATGCACAATTACTGAGCTCTGGTAAGAGTGGAACTCGAGTCCACTGGTTCAGCTGTCTGGCATGGACTTACACTTACCAGAATGACTACGCCAGAACAGGACTGGTTTGGACGCGAATTTTGCAAACCGCGCAACTATCTAAAAACTCATTTTCTTCGTTGGCAACTGAGTTACTAAGACAGTAAGTGACAATTCTTTAGGGTTTCGTTTTTACGCGTTACACATCATTCCATTCCACTTCCGGCTAGGTCACTACATTAAAACTTGTCAAAATTATCGATGAAAATTGCCCCTGGTCAAGAGGCAAAGTGGCAAAAGATTGTAATTGTGACTTGTATTCAATGTCCTGGACTGAGTAGAAGAAGTTGTCTGGGTGGATCAATTTCTACAGTTGAAATTTATTCCTGTAGTTGAAGCCAGTCGATGTTGGATAACCGAGAAGCACACAGCTGTTTCAGCCATATTGGGATATCATCGGGAAATTCAAACCAGCGACCTCCGGGCTGGTAGTTTGAACACTTACCCGTTAGGTCACGGGCGGCTGATCACTATTGTGGTTAACTCGCAATTGAGCAGAATATGGCGCCATTTATACTTGCATTGATTTCGTCAGACACACTTCTGTCAGAGCTAATACAACTTCCGTGGTCTGTAAAATTCCCCGCAACCTCTTCCTTGAATTCCAGAGGGTATGCTTAGAGACCGCACGTTCTGAAGCTTGGTTTTGTACGTTGAAGGTGCAAGGCGCATGGCGACGGTGGTCAGTTTATTCAACAGAGCTTGTGCATAGCCTTCAGCTTCAAAGATGTGGATGGTCTCGTCTGTGTACACCAGATCAACAAGGTTCTCACTAGCAATGGTTTGAACACCGGGTTTCGAAGAACTTCCAGGGCACTGCTGATGATTCCCAATAAGGATGAAACAGCTGTACAGTGATTCTCGGCTTCTCAGTATAAAATGGCTTCACTTACGGGACGAAAATCCCCAGGATCTGGCATTTTTCCGGTGCAAACATATCAACTGTGAAAACGATCTTCCTGTCCATACCAGACCAGTGGCCCTAAGTTGACAAGGAATTACAGTACATTTCACGTGAAACAGGAAGACGAAAACGACTGTTTGTGCACTCAAGTACACTATGAGCCAAATGAGTGGTTGACTGAAACTCTAGGGTATAATAGACTAAACCGCACTTGGTGAAAAACTAACCACTATTCAAGAGTGCGAAACTCAAGAATATCATTACCTGAGTGAGAACAATATGAATGAAGTTAGAGAGAGAGAGCAGGAGTAACGTTATGCGTTTACAACTTGATGGTATGTAAAATGTCACGGAAGAAGTATCAATTCTAAATTCACTTCTAAATAACAGCTTATACGTCCACCTCGGAGTGGCAAACCTATCTTTGGTATTCATCCGGCAGCCTTTCCTCGCTGGAATCTCCGGCTGGGTGTTGGTGCGCAAGCGATGATATCAACAATACATCTCTCTGAAGTAGGGTTAGACTGTCTTCGGGCAGTCGCGGATGCGGACGTTTGGTACTACTCAAATAAATACAAATCCAGCCAAAATGTGGTTAACTTTCAGGTCCAAAGATTTGCTTGCTAGATCTCCGAGTTTGCCTTGCTATATTGCAAGCCTGCTAAAATTGGAAATGTTGCTCTGCTGAAAGAAAGTTTGATTAGTGTTGCAGACACTTTTTGTAACAGGTACCGAGTGCGTTTTATGGCGAGGGCAAACCCGACACAAACAGTCAGGTATAAGGTTGCAGTTGGGCATAGCTGTTGAAAAATTACACGTGTTCACCCACTGCTGCAACATATACAGGGCATAGTTGTATTTAGAAAAACAGAATTATGCACGCGGGTCAGTAGTAAGTGATATTGCTAGATAAAAATGACATTTAGCACCAACAACGAAGCTGAACGATGCAGGCATTCTGAGTTGCGCAAATTTTGATCCATAAGAGTGGAAGGGCTGTAAAGCCCTTGAAAAAGGCCACGCTTGCAACGCAAACGGGCAAATGTGGCACACGTCTTTGTATCTATTTAAAAAATCCATTTTCCCTAGACTCATAGAAATATACAAAAGTCTACTTGTTGGCCGAATGTTGTGATGGCGTATTTCAATTCAGCAACAACGAAAACTATCTACGGTATCCGCTGATGAACTTTTGTATAAATAATTTGACAACTCGAAGCCGTCGTCTTGAGTCTTCGGAGATGTTACGGGAAACAGTGGAAGGGATTCTATTCAGAGCAGTAGTTTCTGCGTCAGACTCTAACAACTAGTTTTTCTCTTTTTTCTGTCCCCCTATTCTCGATGCGGTCTGGTGCAGTGGAAACTTCATCGGAGCGAAACCATACGAAGAGGGATCCAGCGCTGATTGCAAACCGGTAGGGGACACGGATTCTCCCAAACCGCCAGGTGAAAGCGATCAGGGGATAGAACTGCCAACTGAAAGCGATCAGGGGATAGAAATGCCAACTGAAAGCGGCCAAGGAGCAGAACCACCTAGCGAAAGTGATCAAGGAGCGGTACCACCTAATGATCAAGATGAAGTTCCACCTCCTCAGGATACGGAGTCTCCCAGTGGAACTCCTCCACCCCAGGGTTCGCCACCACCTCAAGGTTCACGACCACCCCAAGGTTCACGACCACCCCAGGGTTCACGGCCACCCCAAGGTTCACGACCACCCCAGGGTTCACGACCACCCCAGGGTTCACGACCACCCCAGGGTTCACGACCACCCCAGGGTTCACGGCCACCCCAGGGTTCATGGCCACCCCAGGGTTCACGTCCACCCTTTAGTTGGCCGCCGTCACAAGGTGGACAGCTAACTTACAAGACGAGGCCACCAAGGCCCTCGAAACCACCTTCACTGGGAAATTCCCAAAGCAATAGGCAATACTGGCAAACTTTCCAGCGTCCAATGGATTTGGGAAGGAGTGACCTTACTGAGGTCGTTGCATAAGCTTATCGCCATTTTGTGAAGGAAGTTGTTCTGCTTGGTTTCTGTTGGTATCGGTTCAATATAATCGTTTCAAAATCTTATCGTTTTACTGTCGTTGATCCCATCAAATCTTAGTCTTACAACAAAAGAAGCAACCATGTTATAGCACTTCTGGTTCGAGGACATGTTTAATTGTGCGTGCACAGGAGCGAGGAAACATTCAAAGACTAGGGATATGCACTGTCTGTTATAAAGAAAGAAAAAAGCCACATTACTGACTGAGTAAGTTTTTCAGGGTGTCAAATCCCATTGAATACGCTGTTCTATGAAGGCATTGCAATAAGCTCTCTTCTGCAATGTGGAGTAAAACAACGAAGAAACACGACCTCCGTCTTGGTGGCTTTTGTAAAAATGGTTTAGAAAATTACGGCTAGAGTCCTTGTTCGGTAGTTTCTGAACCAGCTTGGTCCTGCAAGAAGCAGTTTGCAGACGCGCATGAATTCTCTTTGAGGGTGCAGGCACTGTTGGTCCAGGAGACTGTGCAATCATGAAAGATATATCAGTAAGCGGCCAAAGTGCTACAAGCCACTCCAACTGAGGAACATGTCAACAAGTACATACTGCAGTGCTCCGATCAATTTTCATATAGAGTTGTATACCAAGAATAGCTCTGTCCTCCATACCCAATTTAGACAAATAGAAACAATACTGGAATTGGGCTGATTGTGTGCGGTGAGGTGTGAAAAGTGAAGTTGAAGACAATGAAATCCTGGGCATACAGACTGCAAATATAAGGGGAAAAGACGAAGACAGGAATCAAACTGTTGACCTAAAGCCTCGGCAGTGAGCCAGAGAATTATTATAAGTACGCCCTCATACAGAACATATTGTCGACTGTTGATCTGATCGCAGAAGCCCCTATTAAACTTCTTGAACACACCGTACTCCACCAGCCTACAAGGGGCTGTGGATGCCACCAGTCAACCCGTTATGTGACCAGCATAAAATCGTTCTGATACCGAAACGACTTTGAATCATGAACCAGGTGTGAAGGCCATTCAAAGGGCTCACTAATTACGCTGACAGTCTTCTTAGATGGAAGCATGGTGGATCACATATGGATTTCAAATGCGTGAGAGTGGCTTTGGCTTCAACAACATAGTGACCCTCTGTTATTCAGAGGGTTGCCTGTCGTGATTCCTACAGATTATTAGGCGAACTGTCGGTCAGTAAGACACTCTTACACCAGCCGGAAAGAGTGCACTACGAGAATGAGTGTCATCAGCTGTACAATTTGTGATATACCCACATCAAATGTCTATCAGGAAGCCGTCAAGCGTCTCATCGATCAATTTCGATTGTTCAATCAGATTTGTGTACATCAATCGATTTACTGTGATGGTAATGGAACAATGCACTAAAGATTAGCGTTTCTAATGATGTGGACGATGCTTAGTGAGAACATAACAATACCAGCAGGAACATGTTATGAAGTGTAATACAGACCACAAGTTAGGACAACAACAATGCAAGGCCCATGTTAGGTGCGAAAGTTTGTTGAAGTTTCAATAAAACCTGTACCGGTAAATCGAGTTATTGACCTTTGATCCCAGCACACATACGACCGCGGGGAGGGTAATTGCTAAAGCGCAAACACTGTTCTCATCCTTGGGACAAAAGCGGTCAAGTAATTTGCAAATCGAGGCCGCCATTTTGCAAATCATCAGGAGCATGAGAACATGTGGCGATCTGAAGTATCACAAATTTACAAAGGAAATTTAGTTTTGGAAACCCATGGACCGGGTGAATGTAGTCAACGCTCCTCGGCATACGTGTGCCATTTATAACAAAATTAACCATAAACAATGAGCTAAAACTCCCCTTGACTCTCGATTATAAGCTTTAGGGTGCATCACT
This sequence comes from Opisthorchis felineus, assembly GCA_004794785.1. Taxonomy (NCBI): domain Eukaryota; kingdom Metazoa; phylum Platyhelminthes; class Trematoda; order Opisthorchiida; family Opisthorchiidae; genus Opisthorchis; species Opisthorchis felineus. Next base: position 139,480 of record SJOL01005865.1, on the reverse strand, counting down.
AGAAAAGAGGGCACCATGACGGCTAAAGGAAAATGTATCTCACAAGGGGAAAGTTGATCGATATCTGTTTGTCGTGTCTGCTTACACCCCAACCGACGGTAGCTCTCACATCATCAAAGACAAGTTTTATGACACCCTGAGTGCCCTGATGTGACGAGCTAAATGCCCAGATATCCTTGTGGTTGCCGCAGATCTGAATGCAAAAGTGAACATTCTAAAATCTTCAATCCAACAGAGCCCTCTCTCAATCCTTAGGCTCCTCACTATTCGCCGTTTGAGTGAACTGTATGCGCTAGAAAAGTCGCTTGTCACTGGTGTGATTATCCTGGCGTCGACGAAATCTGCTGATCACGATGAGATCCACCTTTCATTGGGGTGTGCAAGCGAAACCGGACAAACGGTTTCATAAGATGTGAATAGGGCTTCTTCCACCCGTTTCTTCTCGTCCTCCAACTCGGCAAACTTACCATTGTGCCCGCTCAGTTCTGGAAGCTTTTCAGCCAAGTCAACTCGATATTTTTGGGCCACTACAGAGACGCCGAATGGTCTTGCACTGCCAAAGTGTTTGAGAGGAAAAGCAAATCGATACACGTTCCAGACCAATACCGTAGTCACAGTCAAGTGGTGCATATCAGAATAAAAGACAGCCTCGTATGTGGAAGCTTTCCGCAGGTAGCTGATTGCCACACGGTCCAAGTGAGTCCAGGACTTATTTGTAGTTCGGGCCTCTAGGTAACACGGTGTGAACGATTGCGCCCAAAGTTTGTACTGACTAGGAACACATGATGTTCTGCGCCAGTCGTCAGTCCATGTTTTATCCACATGCTAGGTTACGTGCGTTCTGTTTATTCCGATGTTACGGATAATGAAGCCGTTGTGGGTGGGTAGTTGGAGTACATGATGCTTGAGTACGGTGCTTCAGATCTACAAATCACCAATTTGAATTGCTCGAATGTTATGCGCGATTCTTCAAAATAATCCGTCAACCAGTGCCTAGGTGAAACGTGGCAGTGGTGCTCACAAGCTTGCAGTTCGTCAGACGGAAGAGACGAAACTTTATTGCATCAAAGATATTATCATTGCGATACGTTTAGGTTTGCTGGCTATTTAGACATTCTGTTCGGTAATTGCGCTCGTATCAGTTTGTACAGCCCAGTCATTTTGGCTGAAGGCAACACTGATATGCGGCGCTGGCTATCCTGTCACCATTTCTAAAGCTGAAGTGCAGAGTAATATTCAGCGCGGGTCGCCATTCAGTGAGGTAGAATAGTCGTGAACACCTTGTGGTTGCTTGTGCTGATCCCCTAGGCTAAACTGACATGCATGACACCGCTGACGACTTTGATCGTGCAACTTCTCGACAAATTTACGTAGGTTCCGCTTCATTTACCACCAAAAATGCACTACCATGGGAAAGGTAGTGCAACGCATCCCCGACTAACGCGCATACATCCCAGAGTGTGTGTTCTCTCTGAATCACAAATGTTTTACCCGTTCCGCCCACATCTGTTTAAATGCAGATGGCGCAGGTCGTCTGGGTTCAACGTGACCAGCCACTCGTCACCGAACAGCACAATGTCAAAAGTACCAGTCGGTCTAGAACTTGTTGGGGTGCGTAACTAGGATGATTGCCAAAATGGATCAAACGCAGCTCTGCAGTGCCTTTCGGTTGTTCAGCGCAGATTAACTTCACTCGGAGCATGAAGTCTTGACTGAATTGGAAATAACTTTTGTCACTCTACTTCTAAAAGGCTGTAGCGCACATATCCCCAAACAGTTGACTAGCATTCTACAAGCTACAGAGAACTGAAACTACAAACTTGTTAGTTTCTAAAAGCATATTAGGCGACCAACAACATATAACAGAAGACTTGAGCGTCCCCACTCATCAGAACCAACCCTTATCCCATCTGTGTCCTCAACTAATCTGGATGTCTTTGAGTTCATCTGTTACTTGGCTCTTCAGACCACGGTTCTTGGGCTCAGTCCCCGTAGGTGTGGACTGCAATAAGCGCCATGCGAGTCCTTGTTGCGGGAACGGCAGTCGACTGTTTGAAGGGTCACCAGCACATCAGATCTTGCTGTGACGACCAACAGAAGTGGACTAAATGGTAGGTCAAGGTTTCACTCACTTCACATCGAAACGCATTGAGTTTCCTCCACATCAGACAAACCCCATGCGCTTTTCGTCTCAGTGGAAAATTTAATCATTGATAGGGCACAATCGCACGCTCACTAGTGCCTGCATAAAAATTATTAACACTTGCAAGAAAGTGGACTAGCGAGGCCATAAATTAACAGCACACCCCCCCCCCTGTTGATGCTACTAATGACGGTAATCTCCAAAATGGTCGTCCAGCTACTTCGTAGGCTGAAAAACTAAGGTCACAAGCGGAGAATAGACACTGAAAATTTGGCATACTTGAAGCAAGAAGATATTTTCGATACTCTAGCCAATCTCAGGTTCTGTCCCCGAAGCTGATCGTTGAGCATAGAGTTTAGGATGCGACTGAACGGACTGTTTTATTACGCCAGTATTTGTTAGTTGAGGGTCAGTTCGCCCCAGAATCACCCGTATTGTCTTTAGCCTCTCTGCATACCTTAGATGTCTAACAGCGTAGTCGCCATCCATGAAGCACAGGGTTGTGTGATCTTTATATAGCCATAAATGTCATAGATGTCAGCCACTCACGGTAACGAAGAGCGTATGCAGTTGAGAGTTGAGAAGAAGGTTCTGGGTTAGAAGCTAACAAATGCTGGAAAACAACCTCCAGACGGAGGTTCTCTATGAAGAAGGCCTTGAACTGAATGCTAAGGGTTCTTATGTGTACAAGTTCTAAGATCAAGTTCCTGGGAAATACGTTGCAAAATCTGCTTTCCCCAGAGACAAACATAAATTTTCTTTTTGCACTACGATGCACTTTTCACTTGAACACATCCTAGTTTAGGTTACTTTTCATCGACAAATTGTCAATATCTCTTTGAAGAGCGCAGTTGTTTCCTTAGGAATCAATATTCATTGCCAGCAAACAACAGATGTTTTAATGTGAAAGCGGAGATTAGGTCGCAGAAAGCCATCAGTTTATTGCGCTGTTTGGGAAAGTTTTAAACTGGTATCACGCACATTTTTACCCCAACTGCAAAGACTAAATGCTGATTTTGGTTAAATTCATTTGGCAGCCGAACTTCTGGAAAATAGTCTGGCGAATTACTGGTTTAGTTGGGCAGATGGTGAAACTAACTGAACAGAGGAAGTGAATTCGGCGGTACTAAGAATTACCCCTTGTATATCTTGGTTCAGCCTCTAGCTAGCATGACTAGGCCCATTTGTGGTGTTGTGGGAGGAACGCTCCGTCGCCTGCTGTGGTTTTCGTTCACTATAGTGACAAAACTTGCGTTCTTGAAGAGCCATCGATTTAGACGTAAAACACTACTCATAAGGTTGCTGAAAATTCTTCGACAGCCCACGACCTCTTTGGGCAAGAGGGATTCAGCTGGATTCCAGGTGAGCCTCCCGCAAAACCAAATTTGTTTGCAACTGAGCGCATTTCGCTAGCCATCAGTTTGAGTTTTTGATGTGCGTGTTGCTTCCTCGCGCATACTGACACACGAAACACTTTGGCAAGCAGACATTTTTATGCATATGGTCGTGGTCACAGTGCTTCGTCGCGATTCCACTAGAAGAAAAGGTACGACTGCGTGTGCTCTGCGGTGTCCGATCATGCGCTCAGAGTTCGGTATCAACTCACACAATGTTACTTCGAGATTGTTACAAGGTAGGGTGGCAAAACAAAACCTTGCCGGTTTTTGGTGAATGTGCTGCAAAACTTGTCCCAAAATTACTGTGTTTAGCATGCGACATTAGTAGAGTATACCTGCAGAGGCCGGTAGCACCTGTGCATGGGTGACCAGATTTATCCGCAGGCATCATCTTTTCCTTGTCTCATTCGGATAGATGTCGGTTTTCAAAACGCACCCGCATTGCGTTGTTGCTGAACACAACCGTTCTTGGCATTTTGAATAAGCTACGGCTTAAGGTTTGGATGGAGAAATTTTCTGTTGTCCGTGCAAATCAAGAGAACTGATTTTTCCGCGATAGGCCGACATATCCCGTGCATGCATCCGACGGTCAAGGTCACGAATTAACCCATATTCCAGAACTGGTGGGGTCCTAAAAACGTAACTACCACCTGGAGGTCGTTGTAGCGGAACTTGTTCTGATCCGAACTGTTCTCCGTCAATTCCATTTAGTTGTGGCTCTCTTCATGAGAATTCTAGAAACAAAACTTGAAAATCTCTCAGTTGTGGCACCAGATCTCCGTTGCGACCTACTTCCAACACAGGCAACACTCCTTTGTGAAGTCACGACGTATTAGCAAAATCGAATTTAGTGTCAAATAAGAACGTGAGTCTGGTGTTGAATCATCATCATCATCATCATCATCATCATTACCATCTTCACTGACAACAACAACAACCAGAGGAGAACATTGATGCTTCACTGCAGTACAGCAATGTCAGTTTATTGGAATAAAGCCTTATGACGGAAGGAAGGAGAAAAATGGAACAGGGAGAGGGACTTAGGGTTATCTGAGGAGCCTACAACTCCAACCTCAGTCAGACAATCTGGATATAAACGGATAGCATGGACGCCGCTGACATTGGTTATTCACTATATCGTTATATTTTCTAGCATTGTTTGCGCTTCCTAATCTTCAAAAATAAGAGCGATGTCGTCTGCAAATTCCAGATCGCTTGAAGAAATCTGAACACCGCGGTTTTAGCTACCTTTGATTGTTCAATGAAAAAATTAAAACCAAATAGAGAGACTGGACATTCCTGTCTTAAGCCACTGCCTGTCAGTTGAAAGGATACTTGTTTTAGAGTTCACTCGGCCCAGCGGTCTTCTTAAACTATGTAGCAGTGGACTGTGATTTTGGATTCTGAATGGCTATTTCTTAGAAAAAAACCTTCAGGAATTCTGAGATACACTAATTATCGACTTGAGTTGAATAATCGAAACTAACTGTATTCAGTAAGAGCGCATTTAACACACCACCTATGTGGCATATATGCTAACTGTCGCGACCGTTCTTTACAAGTCCATTTCAGTGTGAATTTAGCTGACAAAGACCTCGTTTCCTGCTTCAAGGTTCACATGGTGACATCGGAACAATTCCTCTAAAAGGATGATCGCCGCTCCAAACCTCAGACAGTTTTTCACAACTAGCCGGTCGGAATAAGATCGGAATACGAACGAACGATACAAACAAGAAGCACAGCTTTGTGGCACTCCAAAACACGGTTATTAAAACTGAAAATCCTCACCTACACCATCAAAAGTTTTTTTTAAAGTCCAACTTCACAAGTTTGTGCTTTAAAACCACTCGACTGGCATCACCGCTTGGTCGATTAAACGGAAACTCGGGGACTGCGCCTACCTGATGAGCTCCAAGAAGGATGAAACCGGTCGTGGGCTACCGAAGAGTTTTCACCAAACTTGTGAGTAGTTTCCTTTATCACTAATAAGACCTGAAGTTGTTGCCGAATCCCTATTGTGAATTGCAATCAACTTCTCTTGATGTATTCGGTCTAACCTGTGTCAGAACGACGAACCTCCATTGGCAGTTAGCAAATGAATATAACCGGGGTTTATTAGTGCAATACACTTTATGCCAATACTATGTGGGTAGACAAACCTTATGTTAACCTTACTTACGTCAGTCCGAATACACTTTAGGTGAAAGCGGTTGTTCAGGTTCATTTATGTGTGTTCCGCATGTTTACTGAGGATTTTCTCATTCAGGCTCGACTGATTGTGACCATCGGTCATTAGTAAAACTATTAACCACAAAAACCACAGAAAGTAGACATACAAGAAAAAATTTAAAGGTTGTCAGGTCCAAAGGTAAATGTCCTAGAACCTATATGGTGACTACGTACAGGAAACATTTATTTACTGATGGTTTCTGTTCTATCTGACTGCTATCCCCGCTCCAGTGCCTAGTGCCGGAAAAAGACTCACCGACAAGGAACACAACAGCATTATTGCGAACAAGCGAGTGAGTGAGAAGAGTACAACGGCCTAGCTCTGTATTTTTTAGGGCACTGTTTGACCTTGATCTAAGGATGTCTCGCACTGCCTGACTTTGATCCAAGGCAGTTTCGCGCTATATTTTGAAGGGTACTGTCTGACCTTAATCCAAGGCTGTCTGATCGGCGCTCAGTGGAGTTTGAGGGTCTCAGTAGGTTCCGGGCATTCTGGGATAATCTTCAGGAATTTGGCATTTCTGACGGTTCCCTAGATTACTGGCTGCGAATCGAGATAAGTAAAAACCGTTGGTGCTCATAAACATGTAATTAGGCGTCATCACCATATGACATTGTGTTCACCGCTGCACATCATCATCATCATCATCATCATCATCATCGACGGCAACACTAGATGAGAACACTTGTGCTCACTACCGTACAACCATGTCAGTTTTTTTTAAATAAAGGCTTATAATAGAAAAAATAAAGAAATGAGGCTGGGTGGGGGGCAAGTTTAGCCTAAAATAAACAACTGAGGCGCCTACACCTCCAACATTCAGTCATACAATCTGGATAGACACTGATATCGGTTAGCCACTCGACCGTTCAGTGTCTCCAACCGAGCACATGGAGGGTCACGTAGACCCAATCCCGGAGGATGAACAGCACCGTTTTCGTAACATTATTCATTCCCTTCTGCCATGTTATTATCTCCAACTCTAGGTTTCCACAAATCAGGCCTCACCTTTTGGCTTAGTTCATCAAGATAACTCAAAACCTGCTGGTTCAACAATGATCCAGTAGAAGTGGACCGTCTCAGTCACGAATATGCAACATTCGATTTCGAAGGCAAGAGATAAAATTTCGCTTTGTCAGTCGCGCTCTACTTTTTTGCCTTCTTTCCGGCGGACGCAACGTGCGGTGTACAATAAAGTCGGTGATGGACCGTTTTGCTACCTGAACACATCTAACGTACATAGTTATCAAAACATTGCTCTACAACCAACCGACAACGAGAACTTTGATTGGATGTGTCTGCCCCTTCCTCTGTATAGTCTTCTAGCCACTCGATCTTGACTCGATCTATCAGTTTGACCCCTTGTTTCGACGATCCCAGTTCAGAGGCTCACACATACCGGGTCGAACGAACCTGTTGGACCATCGTCAACAAAGGGGCAGAAAAATCATGTGGCAAGACTTTATCCATCAAGGGCGTAAAATTCATACAGAAAAAGTGAATGACTCCGTCCGTTATACGCGGAGTAGATGAATCGGACCGACAATCGCCAATTTACGAAACAATGTTGTCCGCATAATTGAAGTCCACTCAAATTTCCCCAATTGGCATTCCGATTCATGGAATTTGAGTCCCTTA
>SJOL01005865.1:83616-121749 GCA_004794785.1 Opisthorchis felineus | reverse complement strand
TAGTACTTTGGCACTTTCTTACGACGCTCATTCTGATAGATTTCTTCAGCGCTTGAGGAAAAAGTTCAGGAGGTCTACTTCTGAGAATCCGGATAACCAGTTCTTCTGATCCATATAGCTTGGTACCTGGTAATGCGATTAAAGCGAAGATAAACCACATGTCAACAACCGCGCCTACTGTTCATACTACCTAAAAAAGGACGGCAGTCAGACAACGTTGATACCATGAAAGCCGGCTGTGAATACCGGACCATTGTTGAGCGTTGGGTGATTTATAACGGTGTGAATCGTATCCAGATCTAAACCAGGTTTCGCAAAATTGTCATGCAAATGCAAAATTGTTCCATGGATAAACTGAAGGAAGAACGGAATGAAGAACTCAGTAAAAAAGGGTTTGAAAACCGAATAGTGGGGTCTGCTTGCTCTCTGGGTCACCCAGATGAAACCTATGAATTTCATTTTGCCATACGTATTACGTTAACTGTTGCCGCAATATATATATATATATATATATATGCCGGTGTCCGAAAAAAATAATTCTGAAGCTCGTGCATGTGCGATTGAGTGACTTGAACGAATTCCCGAGAAGAATGATCCCAATGCTGCTGTGTCGAGATCCTATGTTAAAAATTTCATCAGTCTGTATTTTCAGCTCGCAAACACTGTATACATTACATGCATCTTTTGTGCAAAGGTCAAGCTCGTACTTTGGGATTCTGTGACGTCACAGTGTGCTTTTGGTGAATTCCCCTTGCCGAGCACATGGCCCCAAAGGTTGTGCATGAGAACCACAGGGTTGAAAAAATTACCGACCGCGAAAAAGTCGAAATAAGTTGTGTCACGGTGCTGTGAATCAATCGATTCTGGTGCAAAGGAAACGGGTTTCTGAAAATTCTTCGACAGCCCACGACCGATTTCGCCCTTCTTTGGGCTCATCAGGTAGGCGCTTTCCCCGAGTTTCCGTTAACCTTATGTTCTACTTGAGACCAAATTGCACGGTATTAGCGAAATACACTCATTTGCAAACAAATTTGGTTTTGCGAGAGACCCACCTGGAACCCAGCTGAATCTCTCGTTTATGATGTATCCAGGCGACTGAATGTGCTGCACCAGGCCGCCTCATGTTTCAGTTGCTACGATATTCGAGATATCGCGATACAGTTGCCTGGATACATCACAAACGAGATATTCAGCTGGGTTTTAGGTGGGTCTCTTGCAAAACCAAATTTGTTTCCAAATGAGTGTATTCCGCTAAAAACGGGTTTCTGTTGATGACATATATACTTGGTGATGCAAAAAATGCGTAATCAATGTGCGAATCACCTAAGTAGGGGGAGAGGAAAGAAAATGGTTTCTCCGAGATTACGACATGGAAGGAAAATTCTTCGGTGGTCACACAAAAATGCCATAATTATGATGCTTTAGGTTTACGAGGTAGCTCATGACAAATATTGGGCGGCAAACACGGCAGTCATGCGCACACATTTTTCTTCTCGATGAATTCATCAGATGAATTCATCCGTTGTTTTGTGTCGCTAAACTGTGACCCAATGGCAATCACCGCCAAGTGCACATAGAGTGTAAATATGACTGCAGCAGTACCGGAACACTCCACCCAATGTTGTACACATAAACAAACAGATGACAACAACTAATCAAGGAGTCCAGCAGGTTTCAAAGTGTCCATGGCATTGCCTGACTAGGAAGTTTTGACAGGCGGGCCAATCAATCGACACAACCAAGACGTCGGGCAAGACGTCGGGCAAACCAATCACATCGCTCAAGCGTGAACAAGTTTGCCTGTTCGAAAGTGATGACCAAACTACGTCCAGCATGCGCTCGTGGGGTACTGGTAACACGCTCTGCCTCGCATGTCACATGTGCGGAGTTCAAACCCAGGCACGACCAAGGAAGTGCACTGCTTATGAGCTCTAAAAAGAGCGAAACTCGAGTCCAGTTCTTCCTCCCCTTTCGCGTGGAATAATCGTTCCAGGACGGGAGGAAGACTGTTCAGATGATAGTGATGCCAACATGAACAGATAACAAAAACTTGGACGTACACTTGTTTCTTGGCCGTTATGTGAACCAGAGGCTTGTTTACATTTCGTGTACTTGACAAACTAATCGAACCCGAATGCATATGTCCGACGATGGATATCAACACCGCACTGTCGACAGAAAGCGTTATATTTAGCGGGTGTCATTTGCAAAGTCTCAGTCAAGAAGCATTTAAGGTTCCACCATGTCGCCGCGATAACTTCCCTCGTTAGAAAACACCGACACAGATCCGAGAAAAACCACAATAACCAACATTAAACAAACAAGGAATGTTTATTCTGTTTGATTAATTCGTTCGGTCGCTCATGTTTTTTTGGCATTTCGATAGTAGCGGTAAATTCTACGGGAGTGATTGTCGCATTCAAAAGGTTCTTAGGTCCTTTGGGCATACTTCACAAATTCCTCATGAGCAAGACGAATTATCTGGTTGGTTACAGAGCTATCAAAACGCAGCGCGGGAACTTTCAAACACTGGAGATTGTGCTAGGCATGAATTTTTCCGGCGTCTAGTATAAAGTGGAAAGACCCAAAAATCCACCGCACCAATATCGGTTCACTCACCACGGTTTCGCATATACCCACAGAACAAATATATTCAGCATTCTGGGAAAAAAAGAGAATTTTTCACTGAGAACCCGAAGTTCCGGTTCCTTACAGAAAAACCGACCAGACTGACGTAGATAGAACACAAAAATTAACCAAACATGACATCAGCCCGCTGAGTCACGACAAGGGGCAGGCGAAGTTGAAACTACAATGCACGATTTAAACAAATTTCAAAGCAATGTTGATAGTTTTAGGTAATCTTGAGATTACCGAAGAATGATAACAAATGTCCCAATTTTACCTGAGGGCTTTCTTCAAGTTTTCGACAAAATCTTCGTGCAGGTAGAAGAATCAGCGCTGGGTGTCGTTCGTCGTATTCTGAACTAAAACCAATTCTCGGGCATTTGCAACAGCCATTTTGGACAACAATACCGCGCACCTTAATGATAGAAACCCTATTGATTTGCGTGTTTATTCTGACCAATAGCGAGACAGCATTTGGTCCGGCTCACACGTACGCACGCGAGTCATTCGCAGATCAGGGGTGTCACGATGTTCACACTCATCCGAATGGTCAAATGTTCGACTGATAAGTGCGTCGTGTCGACTTAGGCACCCCAGTATTTAATGTGACGTCTGGTGCTGGTAAATCCGAAATCGAGGCTAGACGTACGGCGCCGATTGGAAGTAAGTTCACCGGTATCACTTTTTCAACAAATTGTGAGTAATATCCATTCTAACCGTAACACTCCAACATGCGATTAATGGTCGTATTGCTCTTCGCCAAAATATCCATTGCAATCACCACAAAGTAAATTTGGCCAGCACAGCTGCTGGCTTACGCTATGGTGGTGAAGAATCAAGAAGGTTGACAAGTGTGATAAGTCATTCCTAGAACTCGAATACTCGGATTTTTAAAATCACCGGGGTGGCTCCGTTTCCCTGGTATTTTCAAACGTCTTAACGATCGTAGAACCAAACGGTTGCAGAAATGTGTGAGGAATCTATCAAAATGATACAGCTGTCTAATCCAAGCTAATTCACACCAACTGCATCATAGTCGCAACATCGATTTGCTCCCCAAAACCGCGTTGCCATAAGTTCTGCCGATTATGCTGGGTAACTGAAGGGTTGACTGTGCTCATCCTAAAGGACAGTTCGCATCTGGAGACACTACCACCTTTTGCTGTGACCCTGTGGACAGCAGTCAAACTCAAACAAGGACACCCTCTATCGCCAATCCACGTCGGTTAACTCTGCAGTAAAGCACAGTTTGCCCCTCCATGACGAATAGATACATGTTTGTGAGCTCACCATCCTTGTACTTACTCTGTGCCACTATCTTAGAGTAGGAATTTGATGTTTCTTTTTTGTAAGCACATGGATACCAATTCAGTTTGATGCACAAAAACTATAAGCCACTTCCCATCACCAAATCAACTCCCAGTGTATGTCCGACGAGGTAGGAAATAGTATTTCTGTTTGTAGTGAGCATTCACAGCGTATAGTAGTTAACCGTCCTGCTGAAATACTGATGTGCACATTAGCAATTCCACACCAGTCTTGACGATTGGTTGAAATTTGCTAATGCGTTGATGATCTCCTCTAACGGAGAACACGGGTCAGTCGCGGTTGCATCTCGTTGAATCAGTGAGAAACAAACGGGAAAGAGTTTGACAGGGAAACCTGTGACATTTTCTGTCCTGATTATGAAGGCAAAAGTCGAAGGTTTATCGTGCGTCCAAGGTGCTGTTTTGGGTGTGCTGTCACCAAAGTGCACGGTGATGTTCTTGATATCTCTCCTCATCTAAATAGAGATCTGCTGTTGTTTTTGGTCAGTGGCTGTCCCTCAACTCTAGGTGTTCCTTTAAGATGAAGTAGCGACTTCTTTTGAGTAGCTACCGTAGCTACTACCGTTTATATTGCGTCAGGCTATCACGCTTACTGAGATTGTCTGGTTAACGTCAGAACTTGTAATTCTGCTACACCGGTCAACTGCGTAGTTCGTTTTGCATCACCGCACTATTGTGTCCCTGTAGATGGGACTTGCTTACTGAGAACAGCATAGTCATCTTCCATCAGCTTTTTCAACAGGATTTTTTAGTGAACCATTGATGGTGTAACCAAACTGCCTTTCGTAGGAGAGCAGGCGGTTTCTAGAAGTCTCGTATAAATGAGTAACGGCTGACGAGGAACGCTAATGTGAACACTTCGGGGGATCGTTACTTCATCAGAGAGATCGCCTTACTTTCGCAGCACCACGCTTCTCGCTTAATTAGGGCTACTTGTCTAGACCAAATATTTACATGTATACATGTCCTTTCTCGCAGTACAAGATATTTATTTGGATGACCCACGACGATTTCCAGTTCGAATCTTTCCGTAGGTGGAGGCTGAAAGCCAAAATTGAGCAACACTGAAACGAGGATATGGGAGTCTTACATCCAAACAGCCACAAGTTTGTAAAGGGATTCACCAGGCCGAAACGGCTGTCTGATGAACGCATATTCAATACGTCAAAAAAGGTACCGTGAAATGGGAAGTATACTAGGTACAGTTGAAGATGGGCACACCTCTGATTGATGCGCTACTCAAGTTCAGGGAATTTGCAGTGCGTACAACGGGGCGGCTATTCTCCTATTTGCTTTTCAACATAACATCTACAAAATTCACTAGGATTCGTTTCAGAAGGGTCTGGTAAATAATCTGTAGTTTTTAACTGGGCAACGTTTCGCTTTTGACACAAAGCTTCATCAGGCCAGGTGAGCAGGTCACATATTTGGCCAGGTTCTAAGGCAGACGGAGAACCAATCAGTCAGACCTCTTCAGATTAGCACACCAGATCAGTGCTGAATGTCAAGTAAAGGAACTTATCGGTTAATGCAGTTGCCTAAATCTTGCGGTTGATGGGTTGGGGTAGCTTCAAATTATTTTTGATCGGATTCGGTTCCTTTGTCTTCCACTTCAGGGTGATTCACCTTGGGTGCCAAGGGTCGATTTCGTTGGTCTGTGTGGACTTAAGAGTGCTACGACAATTTAGTTAGGGGAGGGGGAGGGAAGGTGGTTGGGATTAGTGCAATTCAGATCTAAGCTAATTGTGTTGATGACTATTTCTGATAACCGCACACCAACACGTGTCAGCTCGGCTGATCCAAAACCGTTCTCCACACGCTTGCCAGTTCTACGCCTCCTATTCTGCTAATACGGTGGTACCCGGGTTAACAGGGGGGTCGGTTTGGGTGGCAACGTCTTAACGATGATTTCTGAAAGATCTTGCAAATTACTGTGAGTTACTGTCAGTATTCAATATCCATTGCTGACTAGGATATGGCTTGAACTGAGGTTAAGTTGCCCGTCAGTGAAAGTTACGGTGAAGGTCTTTCAGGTCAAAGCCAGCAACAAACCAGCAATGAAGTAACAGATACTATGCAAGCCACCGAGCAATTTGCCGTGAAGCAGTGGTGGGAACCTACGGTTAAAATTAAAGATATTTAGTATGGGGAGATGAGCTCTGCGGAAGAACATCGCTTCTAAAAGGATAGTTTTTACAGATGCTCACTCTCTTCCGCACAAGTTTCTCATAACCAGATATACTGGTGTTGCATCCTATTAATCTGCTTCTCCGAGAGGGGAGAAATTTAAATCAACCCATCCTCTTTGTAGCCACTCTTCGGGCCAAAAATAGGCTTACTGGAGCAACCAGGCTATTGAAGATGTTTTGCTTCCGCATAAGACCGATCCTATCAAGACATGCGTGCAAACGTTGAACATATCAATAAAAGGTGCATTCCTAGGAACGAATTAAGCTGCAACTGATTTGAAAAGTCACTGCTTTGCCGCAAGTAAACCTCTAGCCCAGGCGGGAATTTTCCGCTTAAGCCCGGCTTGCTTTTTTCTCGCACATATGTCAAACTTTCGATACCTACAGATGATTAGTTTAGGAAATTTTTGGACTGCTGAATATCCCCATAAAACAAGGTATGTTCCATAACAAATGCAACGTGTTTTGAGCTGGAAATCGATGTGACAAAAACGGTTAATTTGACTGACAGCCATACACGGGGCTATCATAGGGGATACCCTCATCCTGGGACACATCAAAAGAACAAGCTCATCTGGCCATGCGGTACTTCATAATCTAAAAAGTGGCATGTATGGCGCGGCTTGCTTCGAAAAATGCGATCATCTTAAGGTCTGTGAGTTGTGCACTTTGACCGTGTTAACCGATCGGTTGCACTTTGACCACAAAGACTAGCAATCATATGGGGCACATCTTTCCCGGTCCTTTTATTCGACATCTAGTGATAGCATCCGTGCATGGTATTTCTCATTCTAACTGTAGCCGAAGAATATATGTTGTACTAAACGATATTAGGATCGAAAAATACTTTTCTGTTTTCTGCACTCTCCCAACTTCCATTCACACTTTCCACAAGGCAGACGCTCAATGGATTTATGGTAGAGTTTAATTTCTTTAGTACAAAACATTGCAGTAACTGTTGTGCATTTCACTGGTTGGTTGATGTTGTTGGTCCTGATAGTGTCTGATAGACATTTTATTAACTAGGTTGGGAGCGGGCAGTTTTATGTAAGGACGGCCTTTGAGTCGTTCTTGATTAACGTTACTTCTCAGCTACTTGACACTAGACCATACCCCGCAAGTCTGTACTATGCGACACCCGCGGAGCAACCGAAAAATTGCTATATCCCTTTGCTCGATTTTTCGGTTGCTGGTTTAGTAGACTTATAAGTAGTATGTCATCTTTCCGATAATTAATGGCCCTAGTGTACTCATGGAATAATGAAGTCTGTTCCTTCAGTCCAGATAATCGAGACTTGGTCTTTCGCGACCTTGCACTTGCACTGAGATGAATCCGGCAGTGACGTTTTAGTTATCGGTCCGCTGAATTTGCCTGACTAGTCTCACAGAAGTAGAATTCATTCGATGATCTAGGATAAGTCATTTGGTTAAATTAAAGTTAAACTCAAAGAGTGGCTACTAGACAATGCATTCCTTTATAGCCAAGGTGTGGTCAGATCCCCAAATTCGCAGTCACGAGAAGCATTTTTTCCTCGTTACATCTCATTAGGTGGGCATTGATGGGGACGATTGAGATTTTATCCTGTAAGTGAAGCCAGTCTATTCTGAAAAGCCGAGAAGCACTGTACAGCTGTTCGTCTTTATTGGGAATTACCAGCCGTGCGCGTCTCACGAAATCCCGGGGAGTTTCGGACCCTTGACCTTCCAGCTTATAAGCGGAACACTTAACTCGACAAATACACTCATTTGCAAATCAATTTGGCTTTCACGGGAGACTCAACTGAATCTCTCTTGTGAGTAGATTCCTTTATGGAGCACTTGACCTTTTGGCCAGGGGCGGCTGATTAACATTGTGATTAACTCGCATCAAGACAGGAGAAAGCGCCACTCAGCCTTCGACCACGGAAACTACACCGCGTGGCCACTTAGTGACTGGTTCCTCGATCAAGGACTTCTCAGATGGAAGTTTGATTCATCTTATGAGATTGTTCTTCCTCTGAGCTGAACAAAACACTTTTCGTGACTGAGCTACTCAGGATCCACCCACAACTGACTCCTGTTTAAATTCAGGATCGATAGATGATTATACATATGATTTCAGGCAGTTAGACGTTTCGCTCGGAGTTTTTCCTCCAGATTAGAACTGCAACAAATTTGTTCAAGGACTAGACTTCTAAGTTAGCCGGTGAAAAGAGCATATAACTAATGGTGTGACCTGCTTTTTCTATAGTATCCTAAATTATTTCGATATCTGAGCAATGTACTACTTATCAGCGATGCACGAACCTCAATATTCCTAGGACTTCGTTAGCAGGGCATAGCAACGCCGACATGGTGTTCGGCGGTACCAAACAAGCTGCCTTGATAAGCTGTTAACCAAGACTACTTTGACACGACACTATGTTTTGAGCTGTCACAGTCGAGTGTCACATGAGCCAAAACGTGTTGACAGCCTTGAGTAAAATCAGCGCTCTTTGCAACAGGAGACTCTGTAAGCCGAGATGCGATCAGATGGAACAGGAAACCCAGAATAGCCGGCAGCTTATCTTGTCAAAAAGTTTATTTTCACAGAGGGAATGTCAACATTTAAACATATGTGGCGGTTACTCGGATCGCACTCTCCTGCGCTTACAAACTGCTAGAAAGTTGATTTGGTTGCTCCACACTGGCTGACAGATAATGCGGGTTCAGTACCAATCGTTGGTGTTACTCACTGGCTGGTCGTTAGATCGAGACAGTAGTTCATGTGGATCAACTACGGGAGGACGTACATGCCGGTGTTGGCAGAGTTGGAGAGGTAGAACAATTCTCTGTCTAGGGAACCACCAGTAAAAGCCACAGATGTACTATGGTTGATCGGAAACACTGTGGGTTTTTCACTCAGTCTATGGGTATCCAGATTCAAAACACTCGCTGTCCTGCAAATTGGAGCTAAGCCAGGTGAGAGAGCCTCTTTTAACCAGAGGACCAATGAGTTCCTCTATTTGGATTTCAGTATCGGATGTTTCTGGCAACTACTTCGAGGCTATCCAAGGTTGGAACAGTCGGAAATAAGAGATCCCCTTTGTCTGACTAAAATGAACAGAGGCAGCGCTAAGCCAATTAGGTCGAATGGATACAGTCTAAGGTGTGTCAGCTGAACGCAAAAAATCGGTTTCCCTGAAGCGGAATTACCGAGATTTTGACTGTGCTCCCGAAATAGTCAATTATTGCACCATTAAATAGACTGCTCAAGTTTGAACTCACCTTTAAAGGGTTGTGTCATGATATTAAGAAGACAATAGAGCGGGATGCAGTACCTAATTCTTGGACATATGGTAACAGATATAGTGTTAGATGTGATCAGTATGCCTGAAAAAGTTGTTCTACAATGTCCGAAAATCAAGGACCTCGCGTATCCCTCATTAGTTGGTTCCCGAAAACAGTTTAATGGAATTTTGTTTCCTCTCAGTGCTTCGTGCTTTCTCTGGAATGCCTATCGAAATGACAAAAGGCTCATTCAAAAATTGCGTTGCTTGACTCGCATAAAATTATCGTTTCTCAAATCGAACCTAATCAAAGGGAACTGGTGGCATTAATGATGTCTCGCAAGCCAAATTGTTAGGGAAAACAAAGATGGATGCAGAGGGATGTCACCAGTAAAGGTCAAGTGTTTGCAATTTCATCTGATCCATATTAGTCGGTCCATATTATGTTGTGTTGTATTACACTGTATTCTGATTTCCAGCAGCTGTGCGGCACATCCACGAATCTAAAGGTACCAGTGTATCCGGCTACAGTGCAGGCTATTTTGTTGTATGGTTGTGAAGGGTGACCGCTGCGAGCAGCAGAACTGCTTCAGGTGTTCGGCAACTATCTCTCTCCGTGGTGGTCACTTCTTGTGTTCCAGTGAATCAGTGCTACAGTCGTTGGTACATAGATGGATACGATAAGCAAGGATCGTTCGGTTTTCCGACCAGTGCAACTTTTTTATTGCATTAGAAAATCTCCAGTATATTAAGTATCACCAGAAGCTGCGTTGGCTGGACCATGCACAGCGCATGCCAAATCATTATTTGCCGAACAGAGTGCTGTTTTCCGTGCCCAGTAAAGAGTAGAGCAAGCAGCGCGGTGTTTAACCTTTGACCTGGCAGGTTACGAAAGATCTGAGTGGTGTTAGTGCGACTCGACCTCCATAATGAGGTCCGCATGATCCCCACTGTGAATCGTTGAAGTAGGTACAAGATATGGCTCCTAATCGACGTTAGTTTCTATCCAGATCGTCTGAATATGCGTCTGGATTTGTACGCACCTCAAAATGATTGTGGCAGGCTGACACAAAGTCTCTCTCTCACTTTTATTCTTTCACAATAAGGATTCCAAATACATTGTTTGTACGGCGGCGAAGCAGCAGTGTTCAAACACTGATGTTGTACTGTCGATGATGAGAATGATGCTGATGATAATACCAAGATCATTTTCACAAAAGACATCGCCGGTGTCTGAACGACTACCCTGGCTACTGACATCACACTATGGATTGTGTCTACCCCTCGAAAGAGAACTCTTTTGCTCGGGCTCGTTGGTCTGCCGCCCTCTAGTACTCTGTCGGAAAAAGGTCAGGCTACTTGCTGAATGCAGACATTCATAATCTCCGCTGATATGAATTAAACTAACACGTTTTTAGTCCAATGCAAGTGAAGTCGAGCTATTCTGACTGAGCAGGAGTGTGTTGTCGAAGACAGGGTGTTTCCAACAACAGAACCAACTCACAATTATTTGACCTTGGGACAAATGTCCCCAAGAAACTGACGGCCTGGCCATTCAGACGGATAAGTTTTATTTGTGCACATGAAAAATCATGCTGAAAACCGTTACCCTGACTTTCCTGGTGGAGAGGAATAAGACAACCGGTTGTTTAGAAGCCACTTAAATTCATCGAATCAGCACAATAATGTACCTTCGAGGAAGACCCAAATTAAAAACTCATTCCAGTCATTAGTATGCGTTATGAAAGCAGTATAAGGGCATTTGCTCGTGTGCAGTCGTGTCCAGGGCTATTATCATCGTATTTTTCTCTAGTAAACTGAAGCACACTGACTACACAATGTTCTGGATCAGACGAACTTTGAAAATAGTCCTGTTTGAAGTTACAAGCGATCACCTCAAACGAGTCTGATAGCACAGAATCTGAATTCATCATATAGCTAAGCTTTAAGAACACCTCTGACCCAATCATTGGCTAATATGATACTTTGACAAGGAAATTCAAGCACTTTGGACGATGACAATTGAAGTAACATGTGAAACTCGAGTGACATCATTGGTCGAAAAAATAGGGCTTCCTGATTGTGTGCGATCATTGTGATCATTTCGCGAACACTGGGCCTTCCAAATGCATTTCAACAGGTCACGCTGAAAATGTCCGGACTAAACAGTTTTCCCAAGACATCATTTATGCAGCTCAGCATATGTCAGTCAGCCCACTGTGAGCAAAAATGATGACAACCATTGTGATTGTTGTGAACTGGGTAGTTAGTATTCAGATGGATTCACTTTTTGTATTTTGTCCCACAAAAACTAGTAGTTATCTCTGGTCCACTTACACCACCTGCATCATTTCTATCGAAGACTATCAGTACAATCTGAGAATGCACACGCACACACACACACACACACACACACACACACACACAATCGGTTCGACCTCGATGCATTCGACTACACAGCAGTTCGTGTTTTTCACTGATCGCATAGCCGAACTAGCGTGCGAACCTGTTGATAACTGGACATGTGTGTGTGTGCCTCTATGATGCGGTAGAGAACTGAACGTAAGTCGTGTGACCTGCTTAAATTGGCCTGAGAGATCAGACCCTTGAATATGTAGTAAGCACAACGTTTGTTTGCATACCACCTGATAATCTGACCTCCTGACCCTATGAATTTGCAGAAAAGTGATTGTGATGTTCATACGTAATAAACTTCTCGTAAGGTTGCTGAAAACTCTTCGACCTTATGAGTAGTGTGTTACGTCTATACATGCATCGCGATATCTCGAATATCCTACCAACTGAAACATGTGGCGGCCTGGTGCAGCACATTCAGTTGTTTGAAGACATCATAAACGAGAGATTCAGCTGGGTTCTAGGCGAGTCTCCTGTCAAAACCAGATTGGTTTGCAAATGAGTATATTTCATTGATTGTGATGTTAATCTTCCGACAACGAACTCAGTCTTTTACATACCACTTTTCTCCATTCTGATACTCGAAGCTTGTGGTACTGTTTTTTTCCACTGGCCTCTATAGACGACTTCTGCTTCTTCAGAACTGCGAAGTTCACGCTTTTCTGCGAATGTGCTCTTTCGTTGCAGAAGTACGTTTTGCGTAAAGCTGTTTTGCTCACCAATCGACATGGTTGAAAAGCACTGTGAAGTTTTCCAGGAATTTATCAGTAAGGGGAGGGTAATGTGCCATCCAATACATCAGTTGATTTGAATTAATTATGTCTTTATTTTTCCCAACCATAAGCTTAGAAACTGTCAGTACGAGCGCCAGGCTACAATTTAAATTGCTCACGGAAGATCCGAAACGTCGTCGAAGGCATGTCTTGATCCACTGTCTAGCCTTACCATTTAAGTCTTGTTGAAGCAGGCTGTGCACTCAGTGGGCGTAGGGACAAAGGAGAGAGAGAGAACACTTCCTGCGTATGTCGTTTCTTATCTTTATTGTGATTTTTTTGGCAGACTACTTTGTGATTTTCAGTTATTTGAAATGGCCTGATGTTTGTCAGGGTTGATCGGTCGTCTGTCAGTTGAAAATCCTCCCTCATCAAGAATTCATCTCGGACAGATTCGTGGGCATTCAGGTTTTGTATCTGAAATATTTTCTCACTGTTTTGTGGGACTTGAAATCAATGAGTAAACTTGGCACTGCAATACTGTAGAAGTGCCTGTCCATCCTCATCCGCCGTACAACAATAAGAAAATCTCCGTCATGCTGAGTGGCACATCAGCTGTCGTAGTGTACACTTGGCTACGTCGGAGACCTTGGGGTAGATCTCTTCATGCAGAAAACCATAGAATTCAGGTACTGGAATATAGTATAGTACTCTACTATAGTACTCTACTAGTATAGTACTCTACTATACTAGTACTCTAGTACTCTTCAACGTATGTTCGAAATGCTTGAATGGCTCGAATAACATCAGTAAGTGCCTTTAGTCCCACCCAGTTGCGCTCTAATGCCAAAGCGAAAGCATGGTAGATCTGCATCTAGCATCTACGCAAGTGTTCTCAGACCATCTTACAAATTGCGTTTCATGTACAAACGGACTATGCTAGCTGACCATGTAGTTCGCGTACTCTGTTCGAGGATTACTACAGTAGATCCGCATCACTCAACACCACGAGTGTTGGGGTTAATTCCATTTGCGTTCATTTTAACACGTAGGTTTTCAATCAAAATGCAGTTTGGAAATTTCGTGCCGTGAGTGATCGCTTGGTTTGGTGCAACACAACAAACAGTCTAATAAAGGTCAGCAACGACTAGCACATCCTGAGAACTAATTTCGGCGAGAGGTTACTGGCCGACTTTGTAATCACAGCTTCATGTACTGCAGCACGCATCGTATCTTCAATTAAATAAAGGGCAAATACTTATTTTTTATCGGAAAGCAAAGTGTCCTCCGTTGAAGAGTCAACCAGGGACTGGAGAAATTGTCACCTGTCCGAACTCAGATATCTGGATTTGTCAAGGAGGCTTTAGTGAGGACCCGGAAGCTAGCGGAAATGTACACATATACGACATCTCCAATTTAGAGGAACCGCTCACACAGGAACTACACGCCAGGTTACCACATTTTCGAAAACATAATCTGATTTCAAACGGATCAAAAGACTATGGATCAAAAAGCTTCAGCCAGCTGCAACCCCAACACGAGTTACTGAACACCCAGTTACGGGTATGAGGTAAATTACATCTTCACAACACGTCGAATGATATTTCTCAATACCCAGTGGCAGTATCAAGCTGTGTACAGTAGCAATCGCAGTGTGTTTGTTATCTACTTCTTGGTCAGCAATTACACAATAACCTCACCACATGGCGTCACAAATTTACCTTAAAATACAGATTCGACATTGTCACTGCCTTTGATCCGGGGGTATGCTAAAGGAGTCGAGATGTTTGCTGAACAGCTGTGAGTGATTGGATGTCCGCGTAAATGGGTCACTACCGAGGAAATATTAGCAAATGGTGATCATCACCCTGTTCACTCAGTCTGATCACAGTTCATACGTACTTGTTGCACTCGACTCAAGTACATACTTTTATCCGCCGAAACTAGTACGTACCGTTGAAAAATAATAGGTAAATGATTATATTCCAGTCGGATAAAAATGGCCCAGCAGTTTTCTAACCTGTCAGTATTATGTGAGAATTATCGATTGGAGTTTGTGTCGGTACGAAATTTCAGACAGTACTCGGTGCCAAAACACATGAGCTGAACAGCTGATGTCTACGCCTGGTCCCAAGAATTTGGACCCATATCCTCGTATTTGTGGATCAGCGAGGCCAGCCGAGAATACAAAATTCTATGAGCTGGCCATCACTCATGGTTTCTTGGATATATTCATTTGTTCGACGAAGGTTATAATGAAAAACCACTTCCACTGGCTTCTTGGAGCGAAGCGAAATTCGGTCCGTTGTTGATGCGATTGAGCAAGAAAAAATACACAGCAGGACACTGTGAATGCCCTAATGAGTCTCTTGAAGGAAACTTGCAACATGGTTCACCCGATTTACTCAACAGAGATCTGCCATTAAGATCAACCTACTCAGAACTTCCTTTCAAACTTAATATATCGGTGTCTATTTATAGGTTAGGCTGTTCCAAAGGGGCACATTATGTAAGCAGAACGAAGGTGACTGTGAAAGCGGCCATCCTCACATATTCCCTCTTGTCTGGTGAAAGATGAACGCACGCCGAATGGATGGATGCTAACGGGTGCTTACGCTCATTTATCACGTCTGCTTGGCAGAAACCACAACTCATCACGCACACACACACACCAACCAAGAAGAACTCTTGACAGACATTCAGCTCTGATTTAATATGCTAATTGAACCAGATTTCAATGATTGGTTGTTTAACTGCCTACAAGCCTGACCAGCATGGGAACCTAACCACTTGCCGTGTCAAAAGTAAAGCGTTCCCAACAGTACCTCGACGTTTGTATACAGAATTTTCGTGAAAGTTACCTTGCACAGTTGAAGCGGTGGTGACCCAAATCCTTACACCAGATCTACGTCCTGGAGTACATTACGCGAACAGCAAATCTCGCCTGACCCAGAGGAGTCCCTGAATTTGGCAAAGGGAAGATCGATGGAGCGTTTTGTGCTTTACCACATGACGAACACAACTTGACTGGAGCAACCATATTTCATGAAAACTGGTTTCATTGTAATTCCAAGTGCAACGTGGCTGGATTCTCCGAAATGTTCGCTGGTACTGCAGAGGAGTTGAGTCAGCAACGTTTGGCAACCAGAATTGGTGCACTACGATATACCGTGAATTTAAGCTTTATTTTCCGGAATAATTTTTTTTAAACATTTCATTACAAACTTGTCGCTTCGGTGCGCACATATGGCTTGCTGACAGACATACATGCGCTGGTCTTATTCATCTGACCTGTGCCCCAGCTGCTTGACTCCCATCTATCCAAATGTGAAATCCATGTTTCTACCACCGCCGCTGATTGGATGCCACCTCAACAAAAACGTATGTAAGCATTTCCCACTAAAAAACTATCGGTCGTGCAGCCACGATGTCTGCTGATGCTGTTTAGGTGATTTATTCAGCATTCAGTAGAAAACCTACGACATAAGTCCGATCTAGTCGGAGCTCCACAATTAAAGAAATAGATCGGAAATATAACCGCAATAGAAAACTGTCACGCCACCTTAGAAAACCAATAATGATCGAACGATTTATGAGTTTTCGTAATGCATAAATCTAAAGGGCGTTTGCTTCGTGTTTCAGTGTAAAAACATCCAGGCAGAAAAACAAAGGTCGCTCGTCAGCGGTGTTATTCACTCAGGCATGTGGATGGACTATGTCATGCATACTTGCAGAAAGCAGTGTTTTTTTTTCCAGTCATTTAGCCAAGGGCGACCAAAGAAAGTAACGCCAAGATCCATTGATTCTAAGGTCTATAGTCATCTCTTGGTTTCGGGACTGAACAGTCGGAAACGTAGGCATGTTAGTAAACAGAGTGAAACAAGTGGGGTGTTGTCAATAGGATACACAAAATTTTCATTCGTTTGGCAATTTTGAAACTATAAACTTGTTTCGGTCTCAGTTTTGCTCGCACTGCTCGCTCTGTCTGTTGTGTAAGTGGGGCTGGGGTCGCTTAGAGAAAGACTCTCGGGAGAACCCATTCCTCCAGAGAAGCCATAGAAGATTACTTCGTCATCCACTAGTTGGCACTAAACCTTCCTCAGTCAAGGTGACTGTCAGGAAGGTTAGATTCCTGAAAGTAATCCCAGAATGCCCGAAACCTACTGAGACCCTCAAACCTTACCAAAATAGCAGTAGGAAAGGCGTCAAGCATCCAGATTGAAAAAAGCCAACTGGCGATTGGACGCTCAAGCAGTCAATCATTTCAGCAGCGGCCGACGATGATGAGTGTTCAGGCATTTCATTGAAGCACGTCCATGGTGATGAGTGCTCACCCAACGCCGATCAGGAAGCCTGGACCAAGGTCGAAAGTGCACCTTAAATGCTGCGAGGCCCCATGTAACTTTTGCACCCACTTGTTCGCAATAAAGTTGTTGCGTCATCATCATCGACAGCATGACATTAGTGTTCAACCCTGATGCTTCGCTGCCGTTAGTTGTTGTGTTCCTTGTTGGCAAGTCGTTTTCCGACAGTATGGCACCGGAGCACAGCAGTTAGTTACAACAGTCACCATCCAGAGGAGGTCAAAAGCCCTTTTTCCCACAAAGTGTCCTCTTGGGGTGGGCGGAGAGTTAAACTATCCGGTATAGTTTCCAGTGCACTAGCTGTGAGTTAAAAGGTTACAAACATTTGTATGTTTTCCTATGGTACTTTAATCTTCCCAATAAAGACATTCACCGGATGTTCGCCACCCTTTTGGGAGTCGAATGCACTTTCCCATTAGTTACATCCTGGTGTGTGATCACCCCTTGAGAGAACATGCGTTATGGAGTTTTTGAGCATTCGGCATTACTAGCCAGAGTACACGATCCGAGGCTGACCACAACTTGTAAGTTTAACAAAGAACCTTTTGTTTTGTAAGGTGTTCAGCTTCCGTACGCTATTGAGACTACCGGATAACACATCTTAAGGCTTGACTAACCATGTTGTCTTTGGTCATTTTATCGAAACTGACGTGAGTGGGAAACAAAATTTTACCTCTTTACAGACACATTCCTCAGGCCTTAGAGTTGACTCGAGTCAACTTTCGCGCTGGGCATCTTGTATGAGGATATATTAGCAGAAGAATGGATAAGTTTTCAGAACCGAATTGAATCGTTAAGCTATAACACCCTTTCGGTGCCCAGCTACCATGCTACCCGAAGGAGAGTTGAGATACTGCCGGGTAGCGCAAGCCTATACAAGAGCAGTCGAGATGTTGGGGTTGGGTTCGAACCACGGACCTTCCGGTCAGTAAGTTCACCCCTTGACCACTGAGACAGAAGCCTTGTAAGACAATGATATTTTGTCTCTGCTTAGAAGCCCAAGCCATGTTTCGTAAACCGCGGTCAGAATTCGTTTTCGCTCGATCACTGATCCAAAACTGTGAATAATTCGTTTTCTTTTTTAGACCTATGTCATTCCAATAAACAATGATGAGATGATTTACAGTAGAGTGCCCGTAAATAGATAAACCGCTTAATCACGAATGCTTATGTAAAACTGGAAACGACGAGAATGACAAAATGAGTCATTTGACAGAGTGAAGTCATAGTGAGCCCTCTATTTTCAATTTCTCCATCAGATTAGGTGATATAAAGTTGCTCCCACTAATACTACTGAGTCCTTTTCATCTGACGATGCTCTAACTGAAAGATAGCATTCCCCCCAGAGAGTGTCGCTCACAAAAGGATTACGCAACGATCATATGTGCGGTCTGAAGTTCTAGATATCCTCAAGGACCATTATCTGATTAGTTGTGACACTTATTCGGACAATCAGTTTGACAGAACTGAGAAGTCAGGATTAGCGAAATACACTCATTTGCATACCAATTTGGTTTTGACGGGACACACACCTGGAACCAAGCTGAATCTCTCGTGTATGATGCTTTTAAGCAACTGAATGTGCGGCACCAGAACGCCTCATGCTTCAGCTGGCATGATATTCGAGATATCGCGATACATTGTCATACGCTTGAAAACACTGTAAACGAGAGATTCAGCTAGGTTCCAGGTGAGTCTCTCGTGAAAACCGAATTGATATGCAGATGAGTATATTTCTCGAAATCGGTCAAATTTGGGTTCAAGTAGAATATAAGGTTGACGGAAACTCGGGGACTGCGCCTACTTGGTGAGCCCCAAGAAGGGTGAAGCCGGTCGTCTGCTGTCGAAGAGTTTTCAGCAACCTTGTGAGTAGTCGGAAGTCAGGATGCTTTATTCGTTTATCAATCGATCGCCTGGAACGACATCATTATTATCAAGCCAGAGCTTCAGGTTTCAGGTTCCCGGATAACAAAAAGCTGAGTCGTTTGTTGCAATTTCAGTCCCTCTAAATCCGACTGATGTTTTCATGAAGGATTTTCATCAGAAAAGCGACTAGTTCCGTTAGATCGACCGGTTAGATCGATTCAGCTTTGCCATATGGGAAATAAAAGCGAATTACATTTTGATTCCATTCTTTGCTTTACATTTAGTTTTGGTTTTTATTGTTAATAGCCAGGTATCCTGTCTTATAAAACCTTGATAAAGTTATTTACCTTTCTTTAATTTCATAAAACATAGACGGTTTGCGAACTACACTCATTTGCACACCAATTTGGTCCTAACGGGAGACTCAGGTGAATCTCCAGCGTATGATATTATTTGCTTTTGTTCCAAGCACACAGCACGCAAAACCTATTCAAGGCTGCCGTTCTTCCCAGCCTCCCCGATTCTGTTCAACGTGTAGCATCCAGTTTGTCGTATGCCTTGAATTCGCTACCAAGTCCATCTGCTCCATTAGGTTGCTATGATTAATTTCAAGGTTCTCCAAACTTCGGCCCGCTGGTCAAATCCCGTCTTCTCTACCCATGCAATGTTTGTCACTTTTGGACGATTCGGTTAACCGCGCAACTCATAAGGTCTACATTCTGCATATGCCGATATGTTCATGTGTACTGTTCTCCCTAAATTGAATTCAGTAGTAGAAGGAAACCTCTCTGTCGGTCTGCAACATCCTCTCGTCATCGTCGTCCACCGTGATGGAACAACTGTTTTAGACGGTCTATTCAGCGTTCAATGTAGAGGAGTTTTGCTAGATCATATAAAACCAGCGGAGTGTACATTTGAGTTTAAGCTCGGACACATGAAAAAGCAAGTGATATTGTTGTAACCACAGCTAGATCGTCGTCCGTTGTCTGTTCAACTCACTCGAAAGTCTGTTCTTACTCTGCCTCAACCCTCATCAAAATTTCACGCAAGCTACCGACCCAATAGTCCCTAACTGACCTGCATGTCACATTCGCTTGGCATAGTTTCAGTGCTGGCATCCAGGCGGCCGACATCCACGCTCCCAACATCTGATCTTTTGGTGACAAAGCGGTTTCAGTTTCCAGGCTCCAATATCATTTAGTAATGTTATGAGACGTATTGGTCCTTATTGCACTGGTACTGGGTCTGTTGGCTGATCACGTCACACATCACATGATATTTGATCGAACCAAGACCCTTTTGTTGAACTTGCTCTATCCGTCCCGTGTTCACGAATTTAGCCAGACGTGTACTTGTCTTGCCCGTGGAGTGAATTGGTTTAACACAGTTTCATTGTTGCACGCCAAGCTCAACGAAGCTTACGAAATATCCAAACTTTCCTTGTGTATTTCCTCCAGTGTTAGTGGTTTTGTGATAGTTGACTGCACATGGCGATTTAACACCATAACTACTTTGCTCTCATTTAACTGCTCAGGCCTCCATCATGGCCCATCATGGCAAACTGAATCTGTGCAATTGAACAATCTGCCTTCTCTGTTAACCACATTTGTGCTACCAGTGCACTCAAATCTGCCCTAAAGTTGTCACCTGATTTCTCCACTCAACTGGTGCTGCTCGAGTGTTTCTGATTGGATTCGTCCGTGTGCTTGCCATTCTGAGCGTAAAGCAGCTAAGTGACGGAAAATCAGCCGAGCAAATTTAACGTGGGAAAGTGACTTTGTCGTCAAACCCATTTCACAGGCATGGCATTGGGACTGTGTCGCCTGGACAAGCTTGAGTCGCACAAACCTAGTGCGCGTTTTGTAGTTTCCCACATTTTGTCCAATCAAACTTCCGGTTTTAGTGCTGTGATGATCCCACGGGGCACATTGTCTAGAATTGAGTTCCTTAAAATGCCAGATAGCCAACGGGGAGCAGCGAATCCACGTACCACAAGAAATGGCATTACAATGCGGTCTGGAGGAAGTGTTTCTGTTCACTGAGATAAAAATTTGAGAACAATAAGATAATTCGCCTAGGAGACCAGAATCTTCATATTTATAAAACCGACGATACTTCTTTTCACCGAGAAAAGACGAGTTGGAAAAGTTCGGCCCTAAAAACCACTTGTCCATCCGATCGTTCAGCGGTTGACCGTAACCGACGGCGTGCTGAGATACGATCGAAAAGCTGCTCAAAAAGTGCGTACTGTGCGCGGTGGCATGCTGTACTTTCCACCCCCGCGGAATAGGTCAGCTCTCCACTGTCTTGTATGTCAGGGCTTGAAGTCAAAGGTTCTGCACTGCGTACAGGAAATAAGCCTCCGTTTTCAGGCTTAGCAGTTAAGATGCTCCATACGCCTGAAAAGGGAACTGCTGTTGTTGCAAAAGAGCACAAACGCTACAAAACTGACCACAGTGCACTCAGTGAGACACGGCTGGCTCTGGTTTTGCCTTTCACTCCAGTGGAACAGTTCAAGAAAGCCGAGGTGAACACAGTGTTGGGAGAGAAGCTGCAAATCACTTGAATGATAGAATAATGACTGCACCAACTCGAGAAGGATAGCCATCCGATCCTGGCTGTTGATGACAGCCTTAGCAGCGTGTATGTCCACAGTGTCAGACTCAGACGTGAGGAAGAATAGCTTCTACGATCAACTATCGGTGCTGTTCAGGTATGCACTTCCAAGCAACTCTTCCTCTCTGCCGGGTGGTTTCGTTGCTGGGGCTGGTAAGGACAAAAACCCGGAAGACCGTATGGATCCATTTGGAACAGGATTGATGAAAGACAACGATGACAGACTACTAGCGATGTGTGCAGCATTCGTGCTGTCAGTAGCAAACAAATGGTTCAACGTGGGACGCAAATCACCTGCCACGCGAACTCATCCAAGAACTGCGTTCGGACATCCAGGTGACTGCCATTGTGTTCGGCAAAGAGATCTCCGTAGTGCGCTGATTAAAAGTGACACCCAATATTTGGTGCGTGCTACGGTACGCGTCGCATTTAAAAAACTGCCACTTCGTGGACCAGGGTGGAACTCATTCGAGTTGAGTGTAGGAAACCCAAGTAACCGGGGTACTCTATTGAAGTTTGGCAAAGCTGTTACGCAGAGGATGGTCGATGCAAATTCCAAACACACCCGAAAGCCAATTCGTGGCCAGAATACGAGCACATATCCAAGCGATTACCCTGAACACCGTGGAACTAAAGCAAGAACGAAAGTGAATTTGATTGGTTGGATAGAACTGATTTATACCTGCCATGACTCATCCGCACACTCCAAGACCCTTTTAATACGGAGGCCCAAAAACAATTCAGAACAGCGAGAAACAAGCTTCTAAAATATCTGCAGGAAAAAACAGTGAGCTTAGTGAGAAGCTCCAATCGCTGTTGCTACAGAGAATTCTTTACCGGAATAAAGGAATTTATGGGTTGAAAATCCAATATTTTCAGCTTGTAGAAGACAAACAAATTGGTCAGTGATCTAACTAGTTCGACGAAATTCAGTCAGCTTGGAAACATTTCTCAGTACTACTCAACTAGTCAGGAGATGTTGATTTGAGCCATATAGTTCATCTGCCCAGTACGCATTCAGGACCTACTTGGCTCAACTACCTACAGCGAGCCAACTGCAAAATAGGGGAGCGGCGGGATTGGACGGCTTGCTTGGGGAAGTGTTCAAACGTTCAACGACCGCCACTTCATAACACACTTCTGCACCTAATTTGCAGAATTTTGGAGATAGTAAACGTACCTAGTGAGTTCAAGGATCCCACACACACAAAGAAAAACGGGAAACTACCGCGGTGTCAACATCCTATGCAAGATTTTGGCTTGTATTCTGCTTAACCGACTAGTCGGTGGAATTTTGGAGGAAAACGTTCCTGAAGAGCGCTGTGGATTTCGAAGCGGTCCAAGCGAGATGGATTTAATTTTTGCTGCCACGCAAATGCTAGAGAAATATCGTGGGCGAAATCAACCGTGTGAACAAATCAGATTGTCACAGACCTAAGCACATATGTTGACAAATGCTTGTTCATGACAACGTGTCATCCTTCCCCTCAAAACAAAACCTTCACAAATCAGATTCGTTTGTAGGATTTTTTCGAATGGCCCCTAAATGATCTGCTTTATCTCAGGCCGGTGAAGTTGGCTAGTCACACTGAAGTTGTTTCTGTGGCCGACACTTGGGTTTTTCATGTGTGCGCGTGCGTTTATAGGCCGGAACTGACTTGATATTGTGTAAAAAAAATTTCGCCCTCAAAATCTATTGACGACAAAAAAGTGCTTAAATGAATGGTTCACTCTGTGTTCGGGTCTACATGTGAATCCGGTTTCTGCGCTTTGCTGCAAACTATAAAACAAAGAGGGGAACCCTGTTACCTCTTATAATTCGTATCCGGTATCCGGTATGCGGTTCACTTTCGGCCTATCAAAAACCTGGTAGCATCCAAAAAAATCCACAGCAAATAGGTGATTTTCATTGCTGTCCACACGGTTGCAGTCTTTTTTTTTAAAGAAAGATTTTAATGCATGTTAATTACTATTGCAGTTGCATTGTATCTGCCTTGCAGCAGTTACCAATCGGGTGGTCAGAAGCCTCGATAAGGTTGAATGCCATGTTCAGAGTAAACTTGCTCAATAAGACTTTGAGGGGAGAACTGGTACTTCGGCACCGAATCATAGGAGAATAATATGACAAAAAATGTTTGGATGATGTGGATGTACCGAGGTTTTTTTTCCTCGGAACTAACTCATCAAGTGTGGCTTTTAATGATTTTCATTCACTTTTAGGACCGTTTGGATAGGATTCATGATATTTTCGCGGTCGCGGCAATTTGGAAACCGATGATACTTGATATCTGAGTACGTCTCACGATGAATCAACCCAGTCCGACGAATTCGAAAGATCTAGCCAGGTTACACAAAATCTTCCGGTTTCTAGTTTCAATCTCCTGCTTTGGCATATTTGTTGTTCTGATACAGCGGTTCCAGTCTCACGATGTCATTCATATTGTGTTTAGCGAAAAATATGGCAGTACACCTGGCTTCGTAAGTGTGAGGTCGAATGAATTCCGCGTCCAGCCATTTTGGTCTCAACCGAACAGGTCTGTCTCCCTACCTGATTTGGCGACGATGAGTTGGCCAAACGACCCAGTTGCACCTTATCCTGCCGGAAGGCGAAACAGCTACGGTGAAATCGCCCAACTTCCTCCACTCTTTGAACCTGTGATGAGCATTGCCCAGCGGAATTTGTCCAAGCGATTGCTCCACACATTCTCCGAAACAATGTTTGCCAATGGTCTGGGAGATCGATTCATGTTATACGGTGGAACATTATTGGGTTCTTATCGACATCATGATTTCATTCCATGGGATGAGGACATCGATGTACTCGTGGACGTATTGATTAGGGACAAAGTTCGGAAACTGCTTTCCAGACTTGCTCCACGATATAATTTTTATCAAGGATATCCAAGAGATAAACTCTATGGACCACTTATTGATGATACAGAAAACGAACTGGACGTGGAAAAAAGTCGACCTGCAGCTAACTGGGGTTGGCCTTTCTTAGACATTAGTTATTTTAGAGTAAACGGAACGCATGTAATGGAAATTACCATGTCTTATGGACGAAATTATGTCTGGCCTTATGAAGTCGTCTTCCCGTTACACTTTCGACCGCTCGGCATATACTGGTATCCTGCGCCTCGAGATACGTGGCTCTTTAACCGTTTGACCTATGATCCTGGTGCAATGTGTGTAATTCCCGGTTATTCACACGTAAAAGAGACCAGCGGGCCATCTGGTAGTATGCCATGTCGGGATCTGGCTTCCAAATATGCATTTGTTGAACACATAGCTTGCAACAACGGAACCAGTGAACAGAAATCGGACGAGTTTGGAATGGTTTTGGCCAAAGAGCGACTGGTTGTGTATTTTAACTCCAGTAATTCTCACGTTTATCATTCCCTGTGCCTGGCTGTTCCAATGGATCGTGTCTGTACAGACACATTCTCAGTGTGATTTGTGCCAAACATCGGAATCAACTGTTTGTTACAGAAATTTCCTACTTCGATCTCCATTTGTCTGCCCTTTGGTCAGATGAGATGAGTGGTTTTCGTTTACTTCCCATCAGAGTTTAATTACGTGCATATTTTTCGAAAGGTATTTTTCTGCTGCCTATATTTTGTATGAACCAGACACCTCTGATTTTCGGTTCACAATGCGGAGTGAGATTCTAAACACCATTTCAGGGTCATTTGCGTTGACTGTGGTTCGAATGTTCTACGATCGATGAGGTAGGTGGACTTCCAAGTCTCAGATTTCCGTCCATTACTTGATCAATTTGCAAATCACTCAAGCAATGTTTAGTTAAAGTTATCATAACTCCAAAGGAAGGATTTAACGAGATCTGAACCAGGTTCAATCGTGGCAAAACTTCACTAATTCTTAGTATTATGAAAAGAGCGCAGTCTGGGCCAGTCAAATCTCATACTCATTGAAATGATACTACTTATAACGTGGGTGACATCCCATTACCGGTTTCGCCCATTTTGGGAGTCGTCTGGTAGGCCTAGTTACTAAGTCTGAGTTGAGTAGTATCGTGTTGTCTACATGGTATCCGAGACCAGTTTCCATCCAAACGGTGACAACCAACTGCGTACAGAGCGTATCAGTTAAGTGACTAACACTATACTTGGTACGGAATCTGAAAACGGCGCTGGATGCTGTGATCCGCGAACAAATCGTGCTTTTCTATAGTTTTTCAACATCAGACTGTTACGAAAGCTAGGTGGGTGAACAATAAACCTTGAGAAGATACCATATCAAACTGCTGTCATTTGTCGGTACTGCATGAGTACATAGAGTGTGGGGAGGTTGAAACCATTTCCACCCTTCTATATTAGAAATAAAAAACACCTTCACCTCCTGACTCTTCTGACTCTCGAAAAATTACTCCATACATCGAGTAGGCGTAATTCATTGGACAACACCTTTTATGTGAAAGGCCAGCACCCCGGTAGTCTGGATCAGAAATATTTCCTGCATCTGGTTTGCAGTATCTCGATGTTGAATGTGATTTTGAAGAGGCATATGTCGGTTCCATTATGAAACAAGTTTATGACAACATCCGTAAAAGTTGTGATGGTTCGGTCGGAAATGTTCTTTTTTTTCATAACGTGAAGGGTCTCACGGTGCTAGCAACAGTTGCCATAGTGTGCCACATACGAATGACGGTTTTCACGCAGTACCTCGACACTTGGCACAGTATGCATGTAGTGCTTTCCGCATGAACACCAAATTTGTTGCGAGCCCTCGTGTATAGTGGTTAAAAGTGCATCTAAACTATACGTTTATACAGTACAAGGTATAGTAAGGTCCCATCACAGTGACTCCTGACAGTAGCGGTCAACAACGACCTTTCCCATCAGGTGACCGCTTTAGTTCTGGTTGTGTTCTGGTGACTTCCTCGTGAATTAAGATTATGGATATATTTGCCTGAGTTGTTTGTAACATAAGAATGGAACCCGTCCTACAAGTGCCCTGTTCGAAATTTGACAGAAACACGTTCTGACTGGGCACATTCTAGAGTGTTTTCACTGTATAGAAATGAAACAGAGTGAGCAGACATGGCGACTATTGTGAACGTGTAGTTGGTATCACAGACGTCTTGGGTTATTACGGTATTTCTTAAAATCCCGAATAAGCACGAGGCCAATATGGGCATCTTATGACGATCGATTTTCTTCCACAATTGGCATTCAGACCATAGGCGATGTACCCACTTGAGGTAGGATAAGGGTGAGTAAGACTGAATGATGACGCCAAAGCATTGATTCATTAACTGAGATGAAATTTGCAGCGAATATGGGAAACAAACAGTCGTGAAAAATCATCAAACCTCTATATGTTTACCAAATGCCAAGGATGTGATCAGTTCCAAGTGAGGCTGAATTATCAGACGAATTGCTGGTTTATCACATTGCACATTGCTAACGTGCACAAAATTTGAGGTTTCGCTATAATGTTGCATGGACTACTTGTCAGATTTTACGTTGAAACACAACAGAATATATATCGGTTGAGGACCTGATTCTTGACAGTTGGAGCCCCGAATAATCGCTGTCGGTCGGATTTGAGCTGGAGTATCTACAGAACCGTCGCTTCCGGCGATAGAAATGTAAACTGCCCAGCTTGCGTAGGCCGTTTAGATTGCAGACTGAAACATTTACGCAGGGTCGAGTTTCAGCATGCGTTTCAGTTAGGTGACCTCGTTTCTGGACTGGTGAGAGTGTGCGCGCAAAGTCGCGTTTCAATGTCCCCATTGGAAACGTGTGGCACCGGGTTATCTACGACTTCGGGTTCTTCAAAGGCGCACCACTGTGCCACTCAGGTTGCGCGTATCGGTAATTTTTTACAATAAAAAACGCCAACGCACGAGTGTGGGCGATATGCAGTAGTTGTGCCGACGGTCTATACGTCTTCACAACAGACCGGTGAGTCACTTTTTAACTTTGTTGTGCACCCGCCGGACAGTTAAGACCCCACTTGGAGGCTTGCTTCCAGCCGAATGGCGTAAACAGGCCCCGCTACCTTCATTCGTTCCTAGACTGGCCTCACACGGCTCAAGCACCTACGGTCTAGGCATGAGCAGGTTAGCCCTACCGTGTGAGCCGCGTGTGACGGGGGCGATGGAACTAGCGCCGGCCTATTGCCACACCACTGCACACCCGAGATCGAGAGCACAGTGAGGTCAACTGACTCACCGCACCATGGCGAAATTAAACGGGGCAATGGCCAGACAAATCGGGACAGGGGTGAACTAGGCTGTGATTTACCCCTTTGATAGCCAGGTAAACCGTAAGACTGCAGGGTCTCGTGGCCCCAGCTAGTTGGTCTACCTCAGTTCAGCCACACCTATCTTCATTTTTCGGGTCGTATGGAGCTACGCAACTGCGTCTTCCATTGAACTAAGAAGAAAATACCATTTGGTCTGTGAAACCAATGTGCAAAGCAACTTGCTTATGCTTTTACCACGTCTTGTACCTACTACCTGAAAACCTGAGGAAAAACGAGGTCGGGTGTTTTTAGTTTTACTGGCACTGCTATGCGGTGTGTACTACTACGGGTTTAACCATTATAATGGCAGTTTTTCTGGGATGGAATCGTGTGGGGTAGCTCATTTGAAAGCCCTAACTCTTTCATCATAGATATGCCATTATTTGCGCACGGTCCAAAACCCACTTGATTGTTGCCCGTGTCTTGCTGAGTTAGCATCGAAAATGCGCGGAAATTTCTACGGACCAAATGAACTAAAGAATACATGACACCTTTTTGATATTCGTGGGTGCCCCCTCTCACTGTGTGGCAATTATACTTAATAAACCGTAAAAGGGGAAAAATTTGCACCTTGTCTGATTTATGGCTTTAATTAGGTTGAGATTGGGCCATTTAGCTTAACCATTCTCATTACTGAGCCCAGGATGGCTCAAGGGTTAAGGCGCGAACTTACTGACGGAAGGTCCTTGGTCCGAACCCAACCTCAGCAACTCGGCTGCTCCTGTCCGGGCTTGGGCAATATGACAGTATCTCAGCCCTCATGATTCCTTCGGATGGCATGGCGGCTAGGCACCGAAAGGGTTTTACGACTGAACGCTTATTATCATATACCTTGGAGTTTTGTTTGTTTCCCCCACATGATTTGATTATCTAGATAAAACAAAATGAACTGAGTTCTACTCGTCCAAAATGAGTCAGGACTCGACAAACGGTCGTCGGTTTGTGACTGAATGC
Organism: Opisthorchis felineus; assembly: GCA_004794785.1. NCBI lineage: Eukaryota > Metazoa > Platyhelminthes > Trematoda > Opisthorchiida > Opisthorchiidae > Opisthorchis > Opisthorchis felineus. The sequence goes on along the minus strand of SJOL01005865.1, from coordinate 93,158 downwards.
AGCTCATTAGTGCGCCGACAATCGCATGTTTCCTGTAATGACTGCTCCATGAGACTACTTTTCCATTGTATCAGTAGAGCAAAGCACAGCAAACGAGAGATGGTATGCATATGCTTTGGAAGGCTTTGTCAGGAAAAAACTACTAAGAAACAATCGAACAAATGCTCGAGTGAATGCCAAGAGTGAATGATCCACGCAAGGAGGGGCAGAAGACCAACTGGTGCTTTATCTGGCTTGAAGAAAAGTGCTTACACAAGTCGGTATGTTTCGAGCAGTGTGGACAGTGCATTCGATTGTTGGTCACCGTTATTTTTTCAGCCTGGTTCAAGATACTGTAATAGTTAGAAAGCGAAGTTTTTGTAGCCTCGTATTACTCTGGTTTTGTTTTAGACCCAAGCTCACACTAAGCAATACCCCAGTGATAACAAACAGTAATGGTGCTCCTTACTGCTGTTTTTTTTATAAGGACGGAGTACTCTACCGGTGATCTGGGTTATCGCACTTTGTACGGAAATGTTTTACCAAGGCTAAACTGTGTTTGGGCAATTCTAGTCACATTCAAACATTTTTTGATGTTAAGACGGCAGTCGGTCTCGTCCGTTCATGTCAAGTTTTCTGGTATGCAAATGAACTTCTCTCTTAAAAAGGAGAAATGTGTGCGTGTTCTGACGGTACAGTGCACCTTGTTACACAAAAAACGCTACTGTGATGGCCGTTTACGCTTGCTAAATTTCCTATTCTAAAAATATGAACATTACCTACAGAAGATACAGCCAACCTGAAAGGGGAACCGGGGGGAGAACACAATAGGGTTCGACTATTCAACCGAGCAAACAACCACGGTCCGCTTAAATAAGGAGATTTCTTGATTCTAGTGTTTGACACCTGTTGCATTATATGTTGTATTTATTGGTTCAACAGCTATTGAATAAGGGAGGAACAAAAATGCATCGGTAATTTTATGGAATCAGATGGGCTTTAGGCGACTGTTCATCATGCTATAGTCTACCGCTACGGTGTGCCCTACTCGGAGAGTAGGGCAAAAGACCCTTCTTTGTAGAGAAGGGTATATGTTTGAGGCATGCTGGGTAGAGTGCAGTCGTGTTAGACAAGATAAAACTAGTAAAACACAGTTTTTGTTGTTGTTGTTGTTGTTAGCGAAGTGCACTCACTGGCAAACTGATTTGGCCTTCGGGGAGACTGAAACGAATCCCGGTGAAAACCCTCCTTTATAATACTTTTTCAATGAATATGCTGCACAAAGGCCGCCTCATGTTTCAATTGGTACAATATTCAAGTTACTGCTCTTCAGTTAGCCGCAGTTCCCGAGTTTCCATCTGCCATATATTTTACTCGACTCGAAAAATATACTCATTTGCATACCAATTTGGTTTTCACAGGGAATCTCGCCTGAATTTTAGCGGCATCTCTCGTTTATGATATTCTTTAACTAAATGTGCTGCACAAGAGATGCCTCAGGTTTCATTTAGCACGATATTCGAGATATCGCAGTATATTTTCATGTCGGAATACTACTCATTGCTATAGCACACAAGTATACGCTCATTAATACGGATTGTACCACCAGTCCAAGAAATAAGTGTGACTCACAATCAGCTCCCTTCTTTAACTACTGATGAAGCATCAATCGATAGTTGTTTGTTGATGACAACCATATCATTGTTGCACCGACTTCTTTGATACCAAGTGAAGGTTTCCCTAATTTGATCATGGCGCGAAAACGGACTCCCTGAAAAAAGTGTACTCCATCTTAAGATGGAGTTAAATTCAGAACGATTATTTTGCTTGTTGGACAGATGACTGTACGTAGTAACGGGTTTGCAAATATCTCGTCATCAGTATGTGACCTCCAACAAATCAGTCAAGATTAGGTGGAGCATTTGAATGCATAGCAGGTGGGTAATGCGCCCATTTTTCCGCGTTTTAGTTCCTCATTTGTCGATGGTTAGAAATGTTCCTAACTGGATGTTTTCTATGCACGGTTGTGAACAATGATCTGCAAGGCTTTCACTCTGAAATCACACGTTTCTACAAATGTTGGGCAGTCTTGATTTAGCTCTTGTGTCAACCGAAGAGTGATACCCTGCAACTACATTTCCAGAGACATGTAACTATCTGCTACCGAGTGATCATTGATCACATGCCCATTGATCTGTTCACGGAGCATGGTAATTAACTTGAAAGCATTCCGTCCACAGTCGAGGAGATACCTCAACACAGATTGAAAACGGACCAATAATATCACGAGAAAGCCATACAACAACTAGCCAGTCGCACGAAAGGATATGAAATGTTCTTTGGAAGCTATGTAACGGCATGCAGATAAGGAGGAAGCACCCGCTCAACCGCTCAGTGATGGTGTTTCCTCGATTGGGGACAAAACGTTTGCAAGCTACTTACCAAGGTGGTCGAACAGATCAACGGCCACTTGATCAACCACCAGTAAACGTATCCAGGCTATTAATATTTCGACATATCATAGAAGAATTTTTTCATGAATGGCTGCCCACAAAGCTTCATTATGAAGACCTTGCAATCTGTGAAACCAAGACCCATGAAACATCTTGTAGAGGGGATACAGAGAGGATCCATTCGCTAGTTTGATTATCATAAGGGTAGGAAACATGATTGGTCTTGCCCATCAAGCCTCTTGGGTTTTACTTTGACCTCCTACCATCGGGTTTCAGCGGGAAAACAATTTGACAAACTCTACCCCCAGCTTTTGCGTGTGCTCACTCGTGTGTTCGTGTGGGGTATCGTGTTCTGGTGCGTTGGTGCCGAGAGATTTGTCGGGAAGACTACAGGGAGACAAAGCCGCTTCACTGAGGCCTGAAACCATGGATAAAAGTTCAGGCATAATCACGTTACTCTTGGCCTAGACTAATAATTACACGGAAAATGTCTTTCGTATCACTTACCGGGTATTTCCAGATCGATCAAGCTTATTGGGATCACAGCCGATGCGCACCTCTCGAATGTCCAAGGGGTTCCCGCCCAGTGGTTTGAACGTTAACCCTTCGGCCATGAGTGGCCGATCAGCAGTGTGATTAACTCGTACTTAGGCAGGATATAGCGACACTATTCTTTGAACCGCAAAATCCACATCACGTGGTCACGTGTTGACTAAGTCGTTTTTTCCAGAATGAACTTATCCACCCCTTCGCTCGTTTCACCTGTAAAATTCTTTATGTCTCATAGAATATACGTGATTATTATAGGTTTTTGTATAAAATCGTAATGTTCTGGCCTGCAGGTAACCATAGAAACCAATGTATGTTCGTCACGCTATTTGCTCTGTATATTCCCCAGGTATTGTTCATCGCCCAAATCTGATTCGTCAAACGATAGCCGAACAATACTCACGTTGCGTTTCTATCTGTATGCAAACATAGAAAACGGAGGGTTACTCATAGAATAATATTCTCTTGGGGGATTGATTACAGGATGCCATAGGGTGCGGGGAAGTTTCGAGGGCAGGAAATACTTGAATGTCATCTGTCAATTTAGAGCTCTAAAGGATAATCATGTGGACTAGTAGTCTTCTTCAATAGTAGTTCCGACTTTCCAAATTTCTGACTTTCAAATTCTTGCACACTCAATAGCTAGGACTCACTTTACCAATAATGGATGGCGATCTAGGCGGGGGATCAGTGATCAGTCTTTTAAGTGGTTTGACCTTGTGAAATTATAGACTGATGCTTTCATTTTTGAAGCAGGTGTGGTAATGAACGTTCAAACGCCATCTAATGATTTATTGCGACCAGCCCTCAAACAGAAGGCCTAAAAGATGAACCCATCACGCACCTTTAAAAAAATCACCAACAATGCACATAAGTAGTGAGTGTAAATATCAGTATTGAAGGACTGGAAATTGTGAAGTTCGAAACCTAACCTCCACTCCCCCATCGGCACTGCCAAGCCTGCGGTAGTTTACCACCCAGCATTCATTCGTACTGTAATAAAAAAAAACTCGCATTCCCCGTAAAAGCGACTATTTTGGAAGGGTTACTTATTCCTAGGTTCTGCGCAAGAAGTTTCTATGCTCATTTGCTGTCCTCTTTTTCCAGGATACCAAAATAGCTAATCTGAAGACATTTGTACATCATCTCAGCTGTTTCTAAACAGCAGCATCCGAGATCTCGATTGACCGATTGGGTGGCATGTAAAAAGAAGTATTGATACCAACTCAGCTTTTGAGTTGAATACACCCTTGTTGACTGTGCACACGGCACCAATCAGTTTTAAAAACGCGTCCCGGATATATAAATGCATTCAGGGTAATTTTCTACCGGTTTTGAATTTCAAGGTCCACTATATTTGCTCTACTAAAGGCTCTAATCTATTTCTCCCTTTGGCTGTCGGTGTTTCTCTCAAACGATATGCGGCCGGTTCAGAATGAGAAGAGCACCTGTTTTCCATTATATACAGCATGAAGAATGCTGTTAACAAGCTGCAAATGACAAACAGCAAGTAAGACCGGAGAGGTTGGGCCGACTCGGGCCTCACTGTTTTAGTTACTATTCATCTGCTGTGTGACGAGCTCTATAGACTTCATTTGACCGCCTACGTAACGGAACACATCTTGACAGTAGCAGTGACGCAAACTGGTGCGCCTCTGATACTGATCGAAACTGTTGTACTTCGTTACGCAGACCGTTCACACAATGGGGAAGAAAACGGCAATCGTCGATTCAAAACGTTTCAGATCCGTCCCTCCGGAATTTGCCCCAGACGACCTTCGAAGCCATTCCTTCGGAAATGAACCTTTTGGAAACGGCGACTGTAGCAGACTGTGTATCGACACGGAATAGTTGTAATAACCTCGGGCAATATTATGTAAACCACATGTTGCATATTATGTAAAACATTTGTCTAACTAGACGTTGTACGTACAGCCTGCATGGAGGCTAGACCAGTGACGTATTAATGACGTAATTACCAGTTGGAGGTAGCAGTCATTATCCAAAAAAAGCCGAGTTGGTGTACCATTCTTATCGACAGCAAGACAAGCGACTAACATTCCTCAGTTGTACGATCAAGGCAAGTTGTTTTTTATGTATGCGACTGTTGCCGAAACGGTCCATCATATTGAAGTGCCGAGAATTTGCTTTTCTATGGCAAATATATTACATTCATCCAGCAGTTTGAGCGGCTCTGGAAATCCTGCACTCATATACGATCACTTAGGGAAGTTAGAAGCTGTCGTCAGCGTTTAAATCTTTCCCGAGAGTGACCACATCCGAGAACAGCACCTTTTTTCGGTCTCTTAAAGTAACCTTTTAAGATGAGGAGATGGCACACAGAATGTGACGAGCACTACTGACAAACCACAATGAGGATAGGATCATTGCGCCCAACAGAAATTGTAGTGGAAATTGTAGTGTAGAAATTGTAAGTGGAGCCAATCTATGCTGAAAAGTCTAGCAGCACTCTACAGCGTTCTCACCCTTAGTGGGAAGTATCAGCAGCGTGCATCTCACCGAACTCCATGGAGCTTCGAGCCTATAGCCTCTCGGCTAACGATCTGAACACTTAACCATTCTGCCACAACCGACTGACTTGCAGAGTGATTACCTTGCCCTAAGGTAGGATATAGCGCCATTTATTCTTTATCAATGGAATTCACATCACGTAGTCACGTGTTGATTCATTAGTTCCTCGAAAGTTTCACTCATCTTGTGAAGTTCTTCTTTCTCTGAGAGACGTATAGACTGATGATAGTGTGAGGAGATTTGGGAATTTCCAAGTAAAACTTCAACCTGTAAGAAACATTTTCTGACATTCTTTTGAGCGACCGAAGACCGATTCATCGTTTACTGATTCCCATAAAACCGTAAGTCATCCTCAAAACCCATTAAACCCACATTTCCACTAAGCATTTATCTTGAGACTGGGAATGCCATTTCTCTAACGTTGTTATTGAAACCCCAGAAGTACTGCGGACGACTCTGAGGCACGAATAAGGGTAGTAATCCTAGTTCAGTCAATCCGTTTATATTTAACGGTTCAAATTGGGAGTAGAAACCAGATAAGTGCGAACCAGATTTTGCTGGACAAATCTGGACAAATCGGGACAAATCTGGTCCTGTAGGACTAGCAATTACAGAGTTGAAATGACGCACACACTGTCCCACACCGGAAGTCCATTTAGGGCATGATGACAACCGTTTGTTCGTGCCAAAATGTTTACAACCGCGTCTCACATCTTCACTGACCCATTTTAGAATGACAGGGCCACAAAGATACTGCCCTTTATGTGGATGTAACTGGGTACAGCAAAACGGCCCTCTTACGGTTGAATATACACAACAAATATTACCTGAGAGGATAACGTCAGTGATGGTGAACCTTTGTTATTCTACCCGATTTTTGCATCAGAACGACAGACGATAACCACAAATTCATTCGACACGAACAAGCGCGAATTGATCAATCAATATTCGGTCTTTTGTTTGGCAGACTTATCTCGGTTTCGATGATGTTTTGAGATATTTTGTCATCTCTACTCATATCATAATTGCTCGATTGATGATTGTCCGGTGTGGGACATTTTCACAGATTTGCGGAAACACCATTCACTAGTAAGCGATCGTCAGGGTCAATGAACTGAACCGGTGCAGGTATTGATGAGTAACTGATGCAGTTGCTGTCGGTCTACACGATACCTCAGCTATCTGCCTTTAACTTGTTCTCACCTCGTCAATTCAGTGTCCCGCTAGGTTTATCACTTGATTTCGGTGCGGCCGCAGTCATTTCTGTGGGGTTTCTTGCGACACATTACATTCAGAACGCGCGGAAGCAATGACGTGGATGGTTGACCGGTTGTGCACTTTTGCCATAGAGTAGACTATGAGCTGTCTCATTGTCAAGGCTGGCTCCAAAGTCTGAAGACAGGACAATGTATACCAGGTAACTAAGTTTGAAGTGTCTCTATATGACAGCATAGATGGTAGATATCGCAGAATAACGAAGAATCAGTAAAAAATTTACACGCTCGGTTTTGCTAGCAAACTGCCCCTTGCTTCAATATTAGGCAGTGCTTGATTGGAAGTGGGCTGTGTAGGGGTGCGGGACCTGAACACTTCTACTGATGGTAATTTTTCAAACCCAAAATTTTTCCCTTTGGAAAGCTAATCTTAATGTGGATTCCTTATAGAGGGGACTACTGTGCTACAGAGTGTATAAGATTATGATCACTTCGGCTGTCCATGTCTGCTAAACTCTAAACTTTCTCTCGTTCACTTGACCAGATAGACACAAATGCAACTTGGGAGTGTGTGGTATGGTTCACTCAAAAGTGAGCGTTGGAAAGCAAAACTTTGAGTGACCTAATTGACGAAATACCATCATTTGCAAACAAAACTAGAGATCCAAATCACTCTCGTTCAATGCTGACAAAGCCTGACAATACATCGGAATGTACCTATCTCTGTTGTCTGCAAAGTAGGGACGAATTGCCCTTGCTGATATCTTCACCGACTGTTTTCCAAATCATGTGCACGTGGGGCCAATCACATGGACCGTGAGGTCCGACGGTTCTTTAGACGACTCAGGGAACACTATTCGGAATCCAGTCCATCTTGTTGACATGGGCATACAGCCAGTCATGATACAGCACTTCGACTCATTTATATAAGGTTTCTGAAAACTCTTCGACAGCTCTCCACCTGTTTCGGCTCCTTGGGACTCATCAGGTAGGGAAAAGCCGTGGAGATTACATTATATTTGTTCTCCACTTGAACATCAACTTGTACATTGTACATTCATTTACAGACTAACTTAGTGTTACGGAGAGAATTCAGTTATTTTTGGCTGAATACCTCGAGCACTGTGAACAGAAGTTTTGGTTTATGTTCATTTGAGTCTCCTGTTATCACCAAGTCGATTACTGTATAACTCCCTTCTATTTAAATGGCCTAATGTTGCTCGTCTCTGATCCAACGCAGACAGGCAGACAGGGCTAGTTGCTTTACTGCAGTTGCTTTCTCTTAATCAGATGATCCGCACCGGCTGAGAGATGACCCATCAAAAAATGTCTCTTTACAAAGCTCTATATTTGTTCGGTTTCGGTGAGTTCAATTCACTCAGTATAGCTGCGTTAGCCGTGTTACTGAAACTGTGCACCACTCAACGGACAGCGTGGCCTAACCGATAAAGATGTGTGTGTGTGTGTGTGTGTACGATGCTTGCAGCAAAATGAGGTCTGAAATGTCGTGCATTGTGCGACCATTGTACAGTCAATCGAACAACATAAATTTCAAATGCAGGTGAGTTCGACCGTTGTCTAATAAAGTATCAATGAAAAGCTTCTGCCTGAAAATTTCCCAATGCATCATCAATCAATGCCCACCAGTAACTGTCAGTGTTGCCACCCGATTTGTTTTTGCGAATTATATCTGTGGGACACTATCGCAACATCGATGAAGTCCAGAATTGATTAAACAATGAAATGTACATCCTGACTGTATTGGTGAGTGTTTTCAAATTGTACAGGGCCAAAAAAATCGAACTCCACCTATATATATATATATATATATATGGGGACAGGTGCTCTATCGCAGGTTGGGCTGATGAGTCCCAGTGAGGGCAAAACAGTTTTTCCCAACTTGGTCAGAGAAAAATTTATGCCAATGAAACACGAAGAAACGAATCGCCATTGGTAAAGCATCCAAGGAAGAGCGCGAGGCTTTTGGGAACAAATTTCGACAGGTTAGCTCCTAACCCGTGTAAGAGGTGGGAGGATTTAGGTACTGTTGGGTGTTGAGCAGGGCACAATTCATATACTTGTTATTCACTCTCCAGCAATGAAGGAACAGTTCTCAGGAGACCAATTAAAACGTTCAGATTCGCAGTGTAAAGAGTTTTACAACGACACTTTGACCGTTGCTTTCGTGATTTTACGTGTACTTCTGATCACAAATGACATGTTTTCAACAGTTCAGGAAGCCATTTCACGTGAATGAGAACTTTTGGGAAGCACAGAATCGTCATTGTTTCAAGTGAAATCACTTGACGGCGTGCTAGTGATGGATGGATCAGGATGGATATCGGTGGGGTGATATATGGGGCAGTCGGAACGTCTTTGTTCCCACTTCAAAAGTTCTGTAGCAGTTTGCCCCAAACGAAGATTGGTTGAAACCTTATTTAGTGAAGTGTGGCATATGGCAACATTAGACAGAATAGAACGAGTTGTTTTCTTTTGTTGCGATTTAATGGAAGTGTTGCAAACCCGGAGTAACCCGTGATTAACTTTCATCTGCTCCCCCAAGAATGAGTTACCTTTCATTATCTTTCAAAGGTGATGATGTATACCGAGCATCATAAAATGCCTTTTGAAAGCAGCATCCAGAGGGAGGTGTTACACCATCGAACTGAAGGATTATTTCAGAAGTATCATGCCAGCCAATTACTTCACTGAATGACTCAGTACTGGGCTGTACTCGCCCAGTACAACGCCATTTATCAGTTTGATTGGTCAAAAAGAAAAGGCATCTTGGGAGTTAAATTGTCGAACGTGTCCA
>SJOL01005865.1:67319-79051 GCA_004794785.1 Opisthorchis felineus | reverse complement strand
CATGCCAGCCAATTACTTCACTGAATGACTCAGTACTGGGCTGTACTCGCCCAGTACAACGCCATTTATCAGTTTGATTGGTCAAAAAGAAAAGGCATCTTGGGAGTTAAATTGTCGAACGTGTCCATACGAGCGAGTTGCACGGCTGTTTATCCATTTGTAACCCAGCGGTCAGATGTTCAAACTACTAGCCAGGTGATCGTGATTTCGAAACTTCTTAAAGTTCCTTGAGGTGCTGACCATTCCCAATAAGGATCAAACATCTGTACAGTGCTTCAGCATAGATTGGCTTCTTTTACAGGACAAAATCTCAGTTGAATTATCTCTAACTGTCTCTGCACCTTAGTTATTTGTGGCTGCGGAAGTGCAAGAATGGAACAGTCGCCACCGCTCTTATGTAAGGTTTTTTTATATATGTGCGGCAATGCCCTCACTAGTTCCATAACCATTTCTCTGCATCTTTTAAACTCCGATTTATGCAGACATAAACACCTGGTTGACTACGATGAATAGACCCTAAGTATATTCGAGTTGCAACTTTATTTTGCCATTATTATGAGTGTTATTGATATCAATTTATTGTAAGGAAAATCCACATTCCTTTTATCCTAATCCAAACTTCCGTTTATGACGATTTTTTAATTCTGCGTTGACCCAGGACTACCCATCAGAATTCACGTATGACTAGCATGTAGTCACGCGCTTCGGCTTGGCACAATGAATATTCAGTGATTCCCAAAGTTGACCAGACATGTGCCAAAACCCTCTGAGTTTTTGCATACAAACCATTTCTGATAAAAGACGTGTTAACTCACGGTAGTAACGGTCTTTGCTCAAGACGTTTCACATTGAAAATTTGGCTTGATTCGAACTCCAGCTATCTCGTCATGATAGGATATAAGGGTAACAAGGCTGCACACACAGCCACCGTGCCGTCAGAATTGAACTCAGAGAGAATATTCGGAAGAATAAGTGAAGTAGGACCTTTTTGCAAAATGCATTGAAAAAATCGATAAAGACGTTCGCTTTGGAAAGGTTGATGCTGTAGGCCGTGATTATCGAACACTGTTTCGCAACTAGAATAGATTTTCCATAAAACAGTTCTGTTTGTTCGTTAATTTCAAGGGACCACAAGGGGCCCAGCCAAACTATTGTTTTTTTTTTTTTTTGGGGGGGGGGGGATGGAAAGAGGAGGTTTTTTATTCGGAGAGTCCCCACTTTTGTGTGAATGGCTTACGAGTGGATCATTAGCCAGCTATGTAGTTTTCTAGGGAAGCTGTTACGTTTGTTCACCTTTGTCGCTTTGTTCGTTCCGTCTAAAATGCAGTTCTTATACAACTGGTAGTAACTAAAACGTAAATATTCCTTCTTACTCCTAATTTCGTTATTTGAAACAGCTTCGAGCTGTTACAATCGATAGTAGTTCAACCTAGTTTTATGTTGAGCCACTATAAGCAAAATGGTTAATTCTCATATCTCTGTATTCGGCGAAGGATGAACTTTCACCCCAAAATCACGTGGACAGATGGATTTCACGACTGTGTTTCCAAACTTAGTGAAACTACTCTAAAGCGTCGACAGTTCGGTATTTTTTGAATGCCATCTCATGAGGTCTTTCCAACTGAGCCAGACGAGTTTTATTACATCTGTAAGGGACAAGAACATCTTATTCCTCACAACATGATTATCAGAGGACCTGCCCCATTCAGATATTTCAGCAGCGTCACAAATGAGCTTCCAAACAGCGATTGAACCAACAATACCTTGAAATGTTGGTTGCGTTGCATAATAGTTGACCAGTCGCTGTTGAGCCACCGTCCCACGGTGTATCTCATGGTTTCCTGTGTTGCACACTAGTTCTGGGACCACCCATCTTTTTCAGAGTAAGCAGTTGCCTAGCTCATTGGGTAGAATCAGGAACCCGGACCTAAGGTGAACAATGGAACAAACCTGGACCTTTGGATACCCTGGCTTAAAAGAACTATACTGAAATCAGTTGGTGTGTCAAGGACGGTTTTTACTGCTATGCTGAGGAGCAGTATGGCTGAAACTGTGAGGATATTTCGGTCCCCTTTGAGGACCGCGTTGGCGCTTTGCCCATCAGTCCACCGGTAAAGTCCACAGAACCGGGATGAACTGGTTTGTTTAGACAGGAGGATCCTAGTTAGAAGGAATAAGAGGGATACCACTGTATTGAGAGAAGTGATTGGTCAAATTTTTTACTGAGCAAAACACAATATGACAAATCACGTTTGAAATACACAAAATGCGGATTACTGGAGAAATGATGCCAATGTTCGGACTCAGATGAATTGTGAAACGTTGGTGGTCCCAAATGTAAAACATTTAGAACAGTCAAATGTGCGCCAACCGTGGATTAAAGGTCATGTTTTCTCTAGTTTTGTTGTTTGGTTTAGTTGCATAAGGATCCTGGATGGTCGATAATTTCAAATAATGAGCCAAGCGGCAACGGAAATCGATTGGACAGATCAGCTCAAGGTATGTCTGAAAATGGGCCATACGAACTTCAATTAACGGCACTTCCAGAAGCCTGACGATATCTCAGAGGAACTGTTTCTATCATCCGAGGTAATTCCAAAAGTATGTGACAAAACGTAAGTGTCAATATTAACATGTCTATCGCCAGTAGATCATTGTTTACCATATGTCTAATATTTATATAACTCTTCAGAAAAGAGGTCTCTATTCGAATGAAATGACAGAGGTATGTGTGTTGGAAATAGTTATTAGTCCACTTGACTGCTATTATTGTCAAATTAGAAACACGACTGACCACAATCGGTGTCTGAATAAGTGCAGTCACTTCGGAGAGGTAAACTACAGAGAGGTTTTTTTTGTCCAAAGATGAATATCAATTGTATCTTCCAAAAATACAATTGCGATTTCACAACTGTGCAACAGCACCTTCTTTTGGGGGAATTTGTTGCACTGTCCTCCGGCCGACAAAAGCAGTTTCCGCATGACTGTTATGCACCTTATACTACCAATATAACCCTCCTTTTTCACGTTGCTCTACCAAAAAAACACAATGAGATGACAGCGGCTTGGAGCTCCGAAAATGTCTAAAAAAATTCCGGAAAGTAGAATTAGCTTGGAGGCGGGACTAAATCCGGAACAGCCAAACAGTCAAGTAAATCCAATTTGCATTTTTGCGGAGAAAATAGGGAAGGTATTGACAGAAAATTAATAACGAAATTAGCGGACCACATGATCCGATACTTGTGCAAAATGTTACTCCCATCCGTAACCTATTTGTTCAGTATCAAGCGCATATTAGTGGGAATGCGAACAGTTTAACAGTGGAAATAAAAATCGATACATCACACCGATGCACGAACGTTAACTTTCGGCATTTTGCACGTTTTCTACTGAGGGTTTTCCCCCCAAAACGCTGCGGTAGAAACTGAAATCTGATTGCTGCCAGTTTGCGAATCCGATTTAATCGTCTTCATTACGGGCGCGTCATCGGTTCAACGTTTTCTATGGTGGTTCGTTTCATAACAGCTTTAATCATAGGAAGGCATCAGATCCCACCATATAAGAATCAAAGCCTAAATTGTTTCTGTCTGTAAAACATTAAATTTGTCTTCATTTTAGAGGTCTGGTAAACAATCGGCGGATTGGTTGATGGGCAACGCTCCAGTTTTGACACAAAAGCTTCGTCAGGCCAAGTGAATAAGTTACAACGCTGATCGAATTTTTATGGCAGTCAGAGAACCAATCGGTGAAATTTTTTGCGACTAGCCGACTTGACCGGTGCTTCGTTGGGGATGACTAAATTTTACGATGGATTTGTTAGAGGAGTTTGTCGTCAAACTGAGTCAGGATTTCGCGGCCTAGGTCTTCCGGTCTAGAACACCTCAATGGAATATTCCTCTTGGTTTTTATTTTGTTGGTCTGTGTACGGATGACAGGACAACTGGACTGGGGTTGGGGGTGGGGGGATGATTCAGTGGATTTGGTTTGGGTTTTGTGGGTCTCGACCCACACCATGTCACTGATAACTGCACATCGCCCCGTGTCATCTCGGCTGATCTAAAACCGCTCTCCACACGCTTGCCACTTCTACACCCTCTATTCTGTTCATACTGGGATGTTTGGCGACTTCCACCGCCTCGGCCACTAATCGCTGTGTTGTGAACCTTTGTCCCTGTTTCAGAATGTCCACATCTTCCAAATCTATCCTGTGTCCAGTGTCTAGTACACGCCCTGTCATCATCAAATCTTTGACTATCGCCTGATATCCATCTACGTTTCTCGGTGGTCTGTTAATGCATCGCTTATGCTCACCGATTCTGGTGTGCAATTCCCTGGCTGTACAGTCGTTACACTTTATTTCGCATATCAGCCGGAAGACGATACTTCAATTGCACCAGTACTGAGTAAATTTTTTCCCTTCTGGAATACCACTCCAATGTTATCCTTATTCAACACCCTTCAAATGACTTCAGATGTCTCCGTTTTGAATGGGATAACTGCTGTTCCAAACCTTTCCCTGTTGAATCTTGGTGTCGGGACCAATACCCGTCTTAGTTGCAGCTTAATTAATCCCACTGGGTATCCGCTGTCTTAAAGTCGCTTTCTTAACTCAAGTTGTGCTGCTATTGGGTCTTCCTTCTCTGTGCACAGTGCTGTTAGTCTACTAAATATTGCTGAAACCACACTAGCATGTACTGCCTTTGGATGTGCCAATGAGTAGTTTATTACCGCACCACTATCTGTTGATTTCCGGTAAATAGCCATTTTTAATTTATCAACACTCTTACGTTCCATACAGTCAAAGAAGGGTAGTGTAACCGATGTGGACTTTAGCTCCATGTTAAATTTAATGTGTGTCCAAAGTGCTAAGATATGGAAAGAATTCGTTAGCGTTATCGAACGAACGTTATCACAACGAATGTGTCATCTATGTAGCGTCAGAAAGCCCTCGGTGGACACTCGAATCCGTCTAAAGCTTTCTGTTCAAAGTCCTCCATGTACATATTGGCCAAAATCGAGGACATTGGGGGTCCTATCATTAGACCTTGTTCTTGAGTAAAAAACAAAGTGACTGAGTTTTAAGCGTATTTCGGTGTCTTCAACTATCTTGTCTTCGGAGAGTTGCGTTCGGTCTTGCAGCGTTGTGCCTGCCAGTAACAGCCGCCCCACTATTTCCAGAGCGTCCGCATTAGGGACATTCGTATACATCGAGTTCACATCAAAGCTAACGAGAACTTCGTCTAATTCTAACTGAAACCCAGTTACTTTTTTTTAGAGAAGTCATGTAAATTTTGGATGTGTGTGGATGATGACTTGCTAGTAAGTAGTTTAAGGATGCCTGCCAGAAATCTGGCCAGCTCATTTGGTGGTGAACCTATGCCATCTACTGTTGGTCTTATGGGGACACTTTGTTTGTGAATTTTTGGTATCCCATAAAGTCTTGGTTGGATTGCACGTTTTGGGTACAATCGATACCACTTGCCTTGCCCAAGATGGTTTATCACCGATCTTAGGTACCTTTTAACTTCAACTTTGCTCTTATTGTCTTTTGTCAAATAACTGTCCGATTCATTGGTTTTGTATTCTGCAACGAGTACGTACAGATGGTGCTAGAATATCAGTAGATTTGTACTCCAGTGGTGACTTGCCTTAAAAAACAGTTGGGGATGAATGCTTAATGATTGTTAGTCCTGAGATACACTTGAGCCTTTGGACTGGATATTCGATAGCAAACACGACGAAATGATTAAAGGATGCGTGGCGCCACCTTCTGTCTAAGTGCGAGTTAATTATACTGCTGCTCAGCCGTTCGTGATTACTTGTTCAAATTAGTAGCCGGAAGGTTTCGGGTTTGAAACCTCCTGGAGTTTTGTGAGAGGCGCACTGCTGATCATTCCCAATAAGGATGAAGCTGATGTACGGTACTTTTGGAGTTCTCAGCGTAGATTGGTTGCACCTACAGGACGAAATCACAATTGATTACCACCAAATCTGCTCACACTACCATCCATCTTTATTGTGCTTACTCTGGACACGTGTTGTGTTCATTTGTAATGTGGTCTTTGCCAGCACGCAGAGACCTAGTGGACCTTTAGGTGAGTGTATATCTAGGTGTGGAAGTGAATGATAACCAGCATTTTCATACTTCCAACCACCACATGAATCCCGCTTAGAAAGAGATGAACTTCAGACGAAGGGTGACCATTTATAGACAACAGTTAAAACAACGCTAGGTTGAAAGTCAGAATGGTCGTATAATTTTGCCGTGGTCATTCTGCAACTTTTCTTATGTTATGCACCCCAGGAGTGATGGGAAATAGAAACGACGTGCAACTGTCCGCTTCCAGTATTCGCTTGCGATATATCCTGGATTCAGACAACGGAAGTTCCGCTTGATAGACAGGGTGGTGTTTATTCAGTATTGTCAAAGGGCGTGTGATGGGTTCTGTGGATCTCTGTTGTATGAGACTGAATGCCTTCAGTAGTGACACTCGGTTTGATTCTGAATGAAAAATTTCCATCAAGATTCATAGGTATCCAAGTTAGAATGTAGCTTCAAATCTCAGAAGTGAGAAAGTGTACCATTGGAGTAGATTGTGTGTATAATTGTGATACCATGCAAAATGAAGACGAGATCAAGATAACGTTGTGAGGCTAAGGTGGATGGCAAAGAAACGAAAGGTCGGAAAGTAAATGGTGACTAAATTTGCATTGACGCACACGAAGCAAATGTTAGGCAACGGACGGGTTCGCATTTCCTTACTGTGTATACTTTCCTGCGAAACACTCACACGTTGGACAGTAATGACAAACTTCTACCAGTTGATTCAGCGGAGCCCCCGAGTAATGCATACTCCATTGCTAAACTGGGGAGACTTGAACAAGACGTGAGAGCCGTTGGTCCTAGGCATTCGCCATAGCTGTATTGCTTGAACAATCCTGGATGCATATGGATGACGCTGATTCACACATGATTTGAAGACAACGGCAGATAAGCCAGCATCTGTCCAGCATAACATTCTGACAGCTTGCAGACTGAAGAATTTATCAGATCAAAATTACAGCACCAAACCAAAGACAGACACGACCACACAGTGGCTGGACAAAGCTCGTCCAAGCCGAAACTTTCGTGTGTTTGACGTCGTTTTTGACTCAGTGTTAGGTGAAATCCTGCACCAAAACCTCCACCATTCGCAGTTAGGTGCTGCTACGGCCAAGAAACATAGCCCACACTCGATTGGCCAGTAGATCGGACCGCTTGACTCTCTAGCATCAAGTGACTTCTGATTGGTCAAAAGTGTGGACGCTACAGGCAGTCATGATTCGGCATTCTCCGGTCGCCAAAGTCGGGTCCAGAAGACGTCGGCATTTCCCGTTGTTATCGCCTCATACACCCAAGGTACGACGCTCTGTGCACGTTTTCGACCTGGTTTTGGACGTTTAATACGCCTTGTGCACCAGTTGTCGCCTCATACACTTTAAATACGACGCGCTGTATATGCGTTTTTGACCTGGATTTGGACGTTTAATAAACTTTGTGCACATTCGGTGGCCTTTTGGAAGGTTTAGACCAAAAACTGAGCTGAGGCATTGATGTTATCACACTCAGGTGGAGTGTTTGTGATAAAAAGCACTGTCGAGCGACCGACACGTCGTTCAACTCCTTCCGTGTTTTTCCAAATTTCATATCATACATATGAGCAGAAATTGTTAGTAATAGGAAAAGTATGGCAATCAGGGATCCTGAATGCATGCGATTTATTCACAAAGCAGTTTCGTTCAGTCTAAACCATACTTAGGTAATATAAACTGTTGGTCGGGAAGTTGACACTAGGATGACTGTACGGCAGCAGACTGTGCCCTCAACACCGTCTATGAAAAGTGCAATTATAAGGCATTGAACTGTTAAACTGTACTTAGATATCTGTCTAGACGTTCTGGTCAAACTGCAAAGTTTTGGTGCGCACCACTGAGCCCTGAATACCTAAGAGGAGCGATCTGGACTCCACTAGGTTGTTTCGACTCCCACATCCATAGCGAGGTCTTGGAGAAACTCATTCTCACGAAACCAGCGCCACTAAACTAAATACCCTTACTGCTGACATCAAGACAATTTTATCGGAAAATTTTTTTGTGTTCCTTAGTCTAAACGAACAAAACTGGATAAATGCAAATTGAAAAGTAGTCCTTTTAGAGAGACAAATCTTGATCGGTATTCTGTGGGCCTCAAATCCTGCAAAAATGCGATCTGCAATTTTTTCAAATAATCCAAATTTTTGAGGATATGAAATGATGTGTATTCGGCGAGTTCCGTTATTGTCAAACAAGAGCAAATATGTAAGTTGTCAGTTCAGTATGATTTGTGTTGTATAGACCACAGCATTGACTAGGAAAGTCTTTTCAGGATGATAATGACGGAAGAACTGGCTTTGTGTAGACGACCGAGATCAAGTGGCCGTGATACTTGGCGATTTCGGAATCTGTTACCCACCTCACCAGCTAAAATGTACCTCATTTGTGGTAGTACTTGAGGTCGTGTCTACTTGTTTGACGTCCAGATCTTGGGAGGAAGTGACTGAGGTGCAACAGCATTGTCAACTCACAAAGTAATATCAGAACTACATAGTGCTGCGAAAGAAATCTCTTCAAAACGCAAACCTACGCAATATTGAGTGCCATTTGACATGACATCCGGACGATGTGAAATGGGTGTTCGAACAGTTCATCCTGCAGTCATTTTCAGAAGACGTTACACTAGAAGAAGATCGTTTTTGGTCAGACGCTTGTGGTGGAGTGAACAGCCGTATAATCCACTGCGCAGCATCTTTGTGGGATTATCTAGAATCAAGATGAGGTTTGGCCGTGATTGGCTGCATGCTTGGGCGGAATTTCCCGTGAGACAATTTAAACTACAAGTACAGTTTGGGCAATCCGGTGACAAATACCCGAATGCGACGTAAAATATCACGTTTCCAACTGGCACAACCACAGAAATCAATGAAGTAACTGAGCTGTCGCAGTCTGGAAAAATACTGTTGCAATTTTCTTCGTTGTTTATATCTGTAAAGTACTGCAAGGATAAGGATTAACTGCACAGAGTGCAAGCGTTCGTACAAGGTAAATCGTAACAGCCAAGCAGCAAGGGAGAGCTGAATACATTCTGTTGAATCACATTGAAAACGTAAAAAAATGCGGAACACTGGGAAAACAGCGCTCATGTTTGGACTCGGATGGGTTGTAAAATGCCGACGCTTCCAAATGTAAGTCAGACGTACGCCGACTGCGGATTTGAAGTAATTTTTTTTTCAGTTTCCTCTCTGTATATGGTTCCTGGATGGTCTATAATTTCAAGCGTTGAGCCAACTGGCAACGGAAATCGATTGGACAGGCGAGCTCGACGTAGGTCTGAAACTGGGTCATACACCTACAGACGCCTGGATTGATCTCCGAGGGACTATTTCTATCATCCGAGGTAACTCCAAAAGTATTTGACACAAAGTAAGTGTCAATATTAATCCTCGTATCCCCTGTAGACCATCGTTTAGCATGTTTAACATTTGTATGTCACGTCCTGTTACCCTCAAGTGAAAAGGAATAGTAATAGGTTTTAATGTTGGTTTGCTTCATATATGTGTTCACAAGTATCGCGGTTCATACCAACACTTCCACACCCACCCACCACCTGAAGCTGCACCTGAACAGATATTAATCTCAAGGACCGTTTATGTGAGTTCTGCAAGGCCTGTTGCTCGTAATAGACCTTGAACGAACATCAAAATGAATCCATTTTATTGTTTTCAAGTTCTTATTTATTTCCTGTCAATGTCAGGCAGTTTCTATTCCTAGTAGGCAACGTCAGTGTTCCACTAAACAGGCCTAATTTGTTTTTTTAAACTAAATTCATCTAGAGAGTCCACGCTCGTTTGAAATTGACCCGTTCAATAGGACACAACTGGTCTGTGCCTTGAGGTGTTCTTTTATGGACACCGTTCGTAAAACGACCATCTCTCAGTGAGGACTGATAATACTGAGGCAGTTTCTCTTCTGACAAAACGATTGGAGTATCCAAACAGAACACTCACAACAACCGCTAAGTGTCGGCTAGTTTTTTTTCCATAGAACTAAGCAGTACATCAAAGCCTAAATCAAGTGGTCAGTAATTTCAGGTATGTACGAAAATTTTCGTAAGAAGTAATATGGCTGACCGCAGAGAGGCATGTAAGAAAAAGGCAATCTCACTATTTGTTTAGTCTGCGTAAGAGGTAGGAAAAAATTTGTGTCGATAGTCTTGTGTCTTGACGGCCAACGGCGTTTCTTTACTTCAGTGTACATAGACACTTGGCGTTGTTGGATAGATGCATCCCCAGTTTCTTAAGTGGATGAACGGGGAGTTTGAAGCTTATTTCGATGCATATCCTTTTCTTATGGAGAATGTTTACTTTTTCGGAAATATCAGCAACACTACGAAGCAAGGTATCAAGGACAGAGGCGAGGCAACAGCCGTAGAACGGTGGTGTTGAATAGATAGCGGGTATTTATACTCGGCTGCGCCGTAAGATCAAGTGAAATTATCTGATCTGGTAGAAGCGGAAATTCGACTGGTGGTGAACGGAATAACAGCTAATTGCTTGGAACAAACTAGTAGAATTTCTCTTTGCTGATGGCTTACACAAATAACTGTCTGATGTCGGAACTCTAAGGCTAATGGGTCTCAGAGAAGCAGATCATGGATTGATTTGGTGTTACGTATTGTCAATTGACCACTAACATCATTGACGGTAGTGGACCGCAGAATACATAAGTGCCTTCCTCACATGAAACGCTGAGGAAAGCGCGAATTAGAGAAGGGTAAACTAGAAGGGGCATTGATGACCTCTTCGTGACCGGTGACGAAACACTTGCAAGCAAACTGCCTAGCTCGGCGAATAGATCAACAGCCACTTTGAAAGTGTGCTGGATTGGAAACTTCCTCTGTCGACCACTGTTTACCCCGTTTCGATCGCACTCAGGTTGGGCTTGGTGCGCGCAGAGTTTTGCTTAAAACAGTATCTCCCTCTAGGCCATCTTGAATTAGTCCGACTGCAGGTTTGTACAAAGAAGAGTCCAGTTTGCTGCCTCCACTACTATTGGTGTTGTGTCGACTGGCACAATCTTCATACCGAAATTCCCGTCCGTAATTTCGACCCAAAATACCTGGAAGAGGTTTTGGTGTTAAACCTCGTTAAGTACGTTCATCAAGCGGAGAATACGCTAGGTGTGGTTCTGACCTACGGAGTGTAGTTTACTGATAATTTGTCACTTCCAGCTTTCATTGGAACAAAGTGATTATTCGTCCAAGTATTTTTAATGGTTAAAAATTTCCACTGATCTTAATCCAGTTGTTTAGAAAGGTGAATACCTGGTTAGCAAATATCACAGTATGCTAGAGGGAAATACTTGTGGGCTAAGATAACAATAAATATCCTAAGCCGAGGCATCGGATCTTTTCCAGATAACAATTCCTTATCCACATCTAGGCTCATTTTGTGCAAACATTTTCTCCGTTCGAACGTAAAACCTTAAATGAACTTTCTGACACTTTCAACTCTCATTCATGACAAGGAGACGGCAATATGTTTTTTGCAAAGCCACGGAGTGATCCATCAGCAACGTTTATGCAACAATGGCCACCAAGTGACACTGTTTCAACTGTTTCTAACAGGTGGAGGTGTAATGCCCGACAGTGTCGGCAA
>SJOL01005865.1:36924-65947 GCA_004794785.1 Opisthorchis felineus | reverse complement strand
TCGACGAGTAAGGATGCTGAAGCACATTCGCTGATCCGGTTTGGAGTTAAGCGCAGCAGCATCCAGTGGCATCCCAACTGACGGACGTTTTTGTCGATTTCCAATCCCTGCGGTCCTTATAGGAAGCGTACACCTGGAAAGCATCTTACTCACATGTAGCCACAGGTGACCTACAAAATTGTTTTTTACCGTGATCGTTAAATCTTACAGTATTATCTGGTTGCTCACCAATACCAAGGACCCATTTGCTAACAGGAAGCAGTGTGGCACAACCGTACCAAAATGTTAGAAAGAGGACAGTCTTTGTAGGAGACGAGGAGTTCGTTTCTTCTGATGATTGGCATGTCAAAACTCAACCTCCTCAGTCGCATTTAAACCCATGGAACGGGCGCCAAATTTTCAAAGCATGACATTCGTTTCTACAAAGGAGTCTACTTCTGTATTCGCTTCTCATCTTGGTATATCTATGGAGGAACTAACTGTACTTTATTTAAAAAATAAATATCTTATGAGAGGGCTTTGTTTTAATGAAGAACATGTTTCCAAAAATTCTCTCCAATATGGATGACTTCGGTTGGCTGCTTGAAATATTTGCTAAACATGCACATAGGTAGTTGGACTATTTCTACGGCCATGCAGGTCAACTGTATCAGAGGCATGTCGTGTTTCTAATCGGCAGATCATCAGATTGATCAAACCTAAAGTCGGTCAATTTCAGTCAATCAATCAATCAGTCAATCAGTTTATCAGCTATAAACCGTGTACCATAGGCACATTGGTTCCAGCCGCTACAGTTTCGATCACCGGAAAACGGGTATGTGGAACGTACAACCAAGCGTTGGAGGCGAAGGCATGTTCAGTCTGTTTGTCACTCTATCGGTGCATGCAGAAACCGATGACGACAACCATCGCACCGCTTGCACTACTTTCAGCCATAGTTGGCGCCTCCTTAATAATCGACCCGGTCGATTTTTCGGTGGTTAAGTGGCCAATTCACACTTGCTGATTTGAGCGCGTTTGTCGGAAGATATTGCCCTAACTTGGTCAACCTAACGGTTCGCAGAGCTTTGGGGGTCTAGGCTGCCACTGGTAAAGCAGTCAATTGATTCGGTGAATTATTCGCAGTTGAACGTTTGTTCATTTGACTATGACGGCTGGTAAATTTTACTTTACTATAACTGCACTAAAGTTTCCCACTGGTGGTGGAGTAGGTGGCCAAAGTGACTTTTCAGCGCAGTTGTTGGATTGAAAGAATCATACGGACATTCACCGCCGCGTAATGAAACGGTGATTTCGGCTCTGTGCAAGCTCCACTGACTGGGTTGTGAGAGCTGCTGGGGCACCGTCATTCCAAACATGCACTTTTAAACGTACTGACCTTGCGGTGTGTCAAGCAGGGCCTGTTATTTGCTGTAATGGAACCCAATTGACTAGAATCTGTCGTTGTGCCGACTAGTGAAACTTTTCCGTTTGAGAACAGAGAATCGATTATTTGCAAGACAGAATCCACATATATGCACTGTGAATTGGAAACCAGTTCCAGCACTTCGGAATGCTTGGTAGTAAAGCGGGTCAATTGTGGATTTGCATATGAAACCCACCAGTAAAAATAGATCTCAAAACACAATGTGTACCCAATAGAATTTAAATAGCAGTAAAGACACGGGAAAACTGACAACTCAAATAATAGACCACATGGCGGAAAACATTTGGTTCCTGAACGAGACTACTTGCAAGGTTGCTGAAAACTCTCCGACCTCATAAGTAATTTCCATTAAGAAACTATGCTGCGGTCTATCGAGTATCGTACCAACTGAAAGATGAGGTGGCGTTTCTGCAGCACATTCAGTTGAAGAATACCATAAACGAGAGATTCGGTCGGGGTTTACTTGAGTCTCCCGTTAAAAAAAACTGGTTTCCAAATAGGAGTGTTTGGCGAACATCTGGTTGTCGTAGACCTGGTCCGTGCTACTTACTCGGACTACAACGAGGACTTTCTAGCACATACATACCTCCCCCCACACACACATATGCACGCACGCGCAATCTGTCAGTTCACTTATCTCTGAACTCCGTCAACCATAGTCCCGTAACACTTTATGGGTTGTTGCCCGTTATGCAGACCTTCGGCTGCTGCAATAAACCCTATCGCCATAAACCGTTTTTTGAGATGTCGAGCCAGGGATTTTGGAGAACAAGAACCTTTATGCTTGTGGATTATATTTTTAGACGCAAACTCAGATCGGTTGTTACCAGACCACAAGTCTGATCGTTCATTTTTATATTTCATACTTTAGCTGGGTTAGTAATAGGGACCGGTGAACTGAGTTTAAGTAATGTACACGCTGGACGAGAAGGCTCAGTGGTTAGAGCGCGAATTTACGGTCCGGAAGGTCCGTGGTTGGAACCCGACCTCTGCCTCTCGACTTCCTTTGTCTAGGCTTGGGCAACCTGGCAGTATCCCAGCCCTCGTGCTCCCTTTGGGTGGCGTGGCAGCTAGGCACCGAAAGGGTGTTACAGCTGAATGATTATTTATTATTTTTAATGTACACGATAATGAACTTAATATGACTGAATCTTGAAGGCTTTTACTGAATAACTATCAATTCAATATATTCAAAAAAGACGGACCGTCTTTCTTGCTCACTCACTCATTGTAGCATTCTTAGGTAGCGGATTTTTGTCTATGACAGTAATGAACTAATTGCCGATTGTCTTGGTTCAGTCATGTAGGCGATTTACGCTTTCCAGCTAAATGGATGTTTACAATGTTGTTCGAACGTGTGGTCGTTGATGGGGTGGTCGATGTCGAGCTTGGCACTTAGCTTGCAGCCATTTCCTCCCCAGTGGAGGAGACATCATCAGTGTGCAGTTGAGTGAGAGTTATCTGCTTGCTGTTACACAGCTTTCAAAGAGCAGTTCATGTTCGTTCGTGCGATTGGCTGATTGGTATATACCCTTCTTGTCACATTATTGGTCCACTTCATTTAGTGTTGGGATGATTTGTGTAATGATGATGTCTCCTAGACAGGGGACGAAACGTTAGCAAGCTAATTGTCATACTGGACGAAAGGATCAATGGCCACCTGATCAACCACTAATGAACGCACCCGAGCTACCAGTGTAACGGCGGATACTACTGATGAGGCATGCGAGTAATCTGTGGTCTTCTCGAAGCTCCGCCCGGGTCTAATGGAAGGTGAAGTTTATTACGGAACTTGTGGAACTACTCTCCTGTGTTCGTTTACACTTGCGTGATAGTCAATGAACATCCATGAAAGCTCATGAAGACGCGTGAGAATGTTCAGTTCTTGAAAAACTACGTGCATATGAGACGTTTACTTTCCTGTCCAATAGTTTGTAGCTGCTTAGTTGGTGTCAGCCCTTCGTGGCGAAGGGCTTTCCTCCTTACACCTGTATTCCGGGTGTTTACAGGTGCACGCGCTTGATTATCATATCTGCTTAGCTTTTAGCTAGAAATGGTCCAGCGGTTAAGCAGCAC
Source organism: Opisthorchis felineus (assembly GCA_004794785.1). Taxonomy (NCBI): domain Eukaryota; kingdom Metazoa; phylum Platyhelminthes; class Trematoda; order Opisthorchiida; family Opisthorchiidae; genus Opisthorchis; species Opisthorchis felineus. The sequence continues at coordinate 62,445 of SJOL01005865.1, read as the reverse complement.
CACGGAACTTAGGGAGTAACTTGGGTTTGGACGGTCGAAATATCAGTGTAAATACGGACCATTGCATAAATGTGGTCATAACGGGCTTAAAGTGTGGGAGACCATAAAGCGCCCGACCATGCAGTGATCCAGATCCAACTACACACGCGAATCGACATCATGTGGTTGAACAGCCTCCGCTTACCCAGATGGCCAGGGGAATTCTTCTTGGGCATTTATATGGCATTTGTATACTTGCGCTGATGGTGGGGCAAAGATCTTCAGACTGTTGGAAGCTGTCGAGTTCAACTTCGAGGTTCTTTTGATTATGTATGGAATTTTAGCAACCTTGCAAACTTCTTCAAAGACAGTTATCTGATGTTGCGAATAAAGTTAAGTTATTTCCTCCACACGGAACCACCTTAGGAAGCATACGTGTGCGATTCGATGTAATGGACACCAGAAAATCCAGCTAACAAGCGTAGCAAGGCAAGCTACGGTGCGACTACTGCACTTTTGCGGATTACTTGCAGCATACAACTGTAGGGCAAATGACAAACTACTGTCATAGTATGACATAAGCAGTGTGCCCCGGCCTGAGCAGTCTCAGAGTACCTGCCACGTAAACCACAATGAAATAGTTTCCGGCATTCACCTTTAATTTTTAGGCAGTCAGCTCACAGTTTTGATAACCACTGGTCCGCTTGGCATGCTTTAGCAATTTTTAGCGCAGTTCATATTCCCGTATTTCAGAAGGTCATAATACCTGAATTCGCTGTGCTTCAGTTAATGCCACACTTCCTATTGTTCAGTCTACATTGGTCTGCCTTCCGTTTAACTTCTACTCGTCAAAGCGGACCAACTATAGCAGTCTAGTAGTTAGGCCTTCTTGTCCTCTACAGTCGGGTCTGCAACATAGCTCTAAGTCTGAAAGAAGGTACCAAGTTTGCATGCTGCATTGTGTTTGCAGTCTCACTGAGCTCAGCCGATTGGCCGGTCAGTAACAAACACCCATGCCCCAATAAACCGCGAATGCCGTCCAGAATGGTATACTGCACGTGGTTCTTTCAGAGGTCACAGCTAATTTTAACTGCCAGTAGTCTTTGAATGAAGTGTACGCTCTGAAATAAACCCAAAATGCTGAAGCTCCCGAAGAGGGAAACTATGTTATCAATTCACTAGAGAAACAAACCAAACAAACAAACCAACAAACAAAAAAACAAACAACAGAATACATCAAAATTAGTCCGACAGTATAACTTGACGATCACATTAAGATAGCTAATCGAAGCAAAGCAGTAGATTTCACGTAAGAATCTGCTTAGATATGTGGAATACTCATGGTGAAGTTTTCTAAAAGGAAGGAAACGGACGTGCACTTCTGCTTAACTACGCGGATTGCCTAGATTAAATATGGCATTGATTAGTGAGTCCTTATCTCAACTTTTCCATTCATCTTCAGGATGTTAACTGAAACCATGACTTGACGGGAACAGTTTGGCAATGAGGCAGAAGAATTCAGAAAGTCAAGCAAGGTCACACAAAATCCTCAAAGCTCTAGTCCTGATCTCTTGTATCAGCGTGCCAATCACTTTGCTCAAACATTTCAACTCAAGTCAGATCATTCACTTTGTGTTTGGTCGGAGACCTTGCAATACATCTGGCATCCCAAGCATAGATCCAGAGGATTTCCGCGTCTTTCCTTCTCAGTCAACACCGAAGGTGTTCGCCTTCCTACCCGATCTGAAATTGCTTGACTGGCTGAAGACCCAGTTGCAGCGCATCCAGCAGGGAGACAAAATCTCGAAGGGGAATTTCTTCCACTTCCTCCAGCTTATGAACCAGTGATGAGTGACGCACAACGAAAACTAACCAGAAGACTGCTCCACAAGTTCTCCGAAATCATGTTTGCCAATGGTTTAGGGGACCGATTCATGTTGTACGGTGGGACCCTATTGGGTTCTTATCGACACCATGATTTTATTCCATGGGACGATGACGCCGATGTGCTTGTGGACGTGTCAATTCGAGACGAAGTTAGAAACCTTCTGTTCAAACTCCGTCCCACTACAATGTTTACACCAGCTAACCCAGGGACAAACTTTATGGACCGCTCATTGAAGACGCTGAGAAAGAACTGGATGTAGAAAAAAGTCTACCCGTACGCATGTATGGATGGCCTTTCATGGAGATTTGTTATTTTACATCAAGCGAAACGCATGTGAAGGATATTGGTGCATCACCCATTCAGCCTTTCATCTGGCCTTATGAAACGGTGTTTCCGCTATATTTTCGGCCGTTCGGCAGACACTGGTTCCCTGCACCCCGGGATACGTGGCTTTTAAACCGCATAAAATATGGATCGGTTGAACGCTGTTTAAAATTTGGATATTCACACGTAAGAGAGGCTAAGGCGGAATACGCCACTATGTTGTGTCGTCAGTTGGCGCACAAATATGCATTTGTTGAACATAATCCTTGTGATGGAGTGAGTAGTGAGCAGACAGAAATGAAGTTTGATATGGTTGTGGCTGGAGAAAGACTCGTGTTGTACACCAACTGGGTCTATACCCGTACCTACCATTTTCTGTTCCTGGCTGTTCCAGGGAATCGTGTGAGAACAGATACATTCTTGATGTGACTGACGACGGAGTTCTATTTCACGTTTTGAATGCTGCATTTTTGTGAGTTCCCTTTCTAATTTCGACCTCTTCCGCCATGTTCATGACTCCAGTTGTAAGCACCTGAGCACAGTCTGTCGTTACACATTTTCTAAAAGCTAGTTTTCTATTGTTACTGATCTATATCTAAGACGTATATCTCAAGTTTTTGATATTCAGGCTGCCGGCAACCGAGATAACCGTTATCATGCAACATCGGAAGTGATTGTAAACTGTTGAAAAGTGTTGTATTGTTGATTTGACATACAGTTTAGCCACTTGTTACGCTAATGAAAGTCAGATGGTAAGCGGGAATGGAGTGTTAATGAGACCAGGCACTGAGCCAGCTCCCAAAACGTACATAATGACACGGGTAGCGCAAACAACAAACACATTCCTATCGCAGCATCCCGGAAAAGCGTTTTCAGAAAGGAAAAAATAGTTTTTCCGCTATGGCTACGAATTTTCGGTTTGTTGATCCTGGTGAGCTTTCTTCAGGAAGCATGTATATCTCATCCATCTTTCTTCATACAAAAATATTAGCCTTGTTCCTGCTGCTCTAGGCTGGTTGACTTGCTCTTGCAGTCGGTTACAAACGGTCCCTTCATCTTATATGATATCAAAAATGTGTTTCCTTTATTTGGCTGTAACACCTTTTCTTTGACTAGCTACCATGCCACCCGAAGGAAGCACGAGAGCTGAGATACTGCTAGGTTTCCCAAGCCTAGACAGGCGCGGTCGAGATGCTGAGGTTAAGTTTGAACCACAGCTCTTCCGACCAGTAAGTTCGTGCCTTCACCAATGAGCTATCTCGAACTTCAACGGTGTTTTAGTCTGGAACCTCTCTTTCTGTCTTTACTGATAGATCTATTTTAGTTTCACCAGTCAGATGTCCTTTGCTTGGGCATCACTGTAGCTTCAGAGTACAAGCTTCGAGTCGCATTGCCAAATTGGCTGCGTGTGAAATCAGCAGCTTTGCAATACTTGTCAAAGCTTGTTCCGATAGAAGTTCTGAGCTAGAGTCTGATAACATCAAACAAAGTACGTGTCTTCAACTTCCGGATATTCTAAAATCAGTCTAGGAAGCAATGCCCTTTTATCGGGCCGGTACGCACCACGCTGTTTTCGCATAAGTTCCGGAATCCTCCATCTTAATGTCCTTCTCTTATATTTAATCGCCGTTTGCGTTTCCGAAAGATTTTCTACACTTTTATCTGGCATATGACTTACGTTTTGGTCAATGCGTTTTTGCTCGTTCGACTGGCGAAGGCTGGCTGACTTTCACAGCATACCTCTAATGTCGCTGATTAGATGGTGGAATTGAGGATATGTACACAGAGATACACAGAGAAACAAAATTGTAATGGGCAACACAAGTTATCCTGTTGCCTCTTCATACCGTTGCTATTTCGATTCTGAGAAGGCAGAACTTATTTTGGTTGACTATGAAATAGCTCAGTTTTAAGGAAGACAAACGCAACTGCTCATTTTCCATGGTAACACTGAGTCGGAGATGAGTAAGTTCTTCGGCTGTGCAACGGTGACCTCAATCAAAAAATGTGTTCAGTACTAGAAGCTGCGCTGGTTATGCCATGTATTGTGCATGCCAAATCATCGTTTGCCGAAAAGAGTGGTGTTTTCCGTACCCAAGCAAAGTGGTGGTCAACCTTTAATCTAGCGGAGGGGTATGATATCCACTATGAAAAGTCTTGAGACTGTCGCGGCGACTCGTCTCCTGGGATGGGATCGACAAGATCCTATCTGTGCATGGTTGTAGAAGCCACAACATATGACTGATAATCGATGTGATTGGCGTTGTTGCCGTCAGTTTCTATCCAGACTCTCTGAACGAGTGTCTAGAGGAATAGGCACCTCGTAATGATTGTGATAGGCTAGCACCAAGTCTTTTCCTCATTCAATTTGATTCCTTTCTTTAAAAGGCTTTAAAATAAATTGTGGTTTTTTCGGCTGCAAAGCATCAGTGCTCGACACAAATATGCTGTGGAGGATGATAATGATGAGTTTTAACTCAGTACTTGACTCGGCTACGAAAATCGGAATTTATCTCAAACTACATCGGTTCACGCTTTGTTGTATGTAGTACGTCTGCACTCGTGTGTTGTGTTTGTGGCTCGACTGGCCAGTCACATGATAAGTCCAGCTGAAAAAGTAGGTTAATTTACTGAGAATCTATGTCTTTGATGGTATCTTCACTGATATTTTTGAAAGTCAGTGAGTTGAACTCATCATCTTACATTGCACACACTACAAACAAGTAAAGTACCTGTATCTTACTCAGTGTTACACAACATTATATTACCACACCTACTTACACTCCCGGCTTCGTGCACTGAGACAGTCAGCTTGTCACTACTTTGTGCGTGGTTTCCCAAAGGTTGTAGCACGCTTCCATTGTGTATTTCTCAGTAAAAGCAATTAGGACATTGAATTTGACATCCATTTGTTTGCTTCCTAGACAGATGTGTAGCGATTGTGAAGTTCGGTTAGCATGACATTTCCTAGTGTGCTAGTACACTGAGTATTGACAGACGTCTTTCACACGATAGGCGCGTATTCTTTCGTGTGTTTTCCTCATTGACTCCTGCTGTATTTGTTTCGAAATACAATGTTTCTGGCGTTGTCAACGGACAGGCCTACTTGCATGTGTGTTTTTGGGGAATACATTATACGTGGCACATGCACGAGTTCCACAATGAGCGTCATTCCTCATTTGCGAATTGGTGCATTACAACCGAGCCCGAGGTGCAAGGCCAACGGCATGCTAATAACTCAGAACTCAGGCGTCGAGTATAAAGACGATACATTTCAAGTAGGCTTCAAGTCAGAACCAGAGTTCGTTAATAAAGTGAAGTGAATGAAGCGGCTTAAATCAAACTGTGCTCGTACCAAGCTTGCAGGTTGGGCGCGCGTGTAATCTGCCGGTGCCGCTGTGTTGCATTAACCGCGTGCGTCATCTGACTGCGTTGATGTCTTCATTGCACTATGGCTCACAGTGTGTCCTAATTTTTCACGTTCATGTAAGTTGTACAAGAACTTGAAAGTTCTGGTTCCAGTGTTACGCCTTTTTATGGTGATTATCCTCCCACAAAAGCTAGGGTCACCAAATGCCATCTATGGTGTCTTCAAGGGTCTCTGTGTCAACACATCTGAATTTGGGACTACTGATCCGAATAAGTTTCGCTTCCAGTCCTATTGGTTAGCGCCGTAAATTTCTGTTTCCCTGTCTGATCTGTCAAGGTCTAGTTGGCCCGCAGTTGCGCCACATTCAGCAAAACGCCAGCAGTTCTAGGATCCCATTAACCCCGGTCAAATTAACCAGTGATGACAAAATGGCCACTTTACCCTAATCTCAGAAACTATGTTTACCAGCAGTTGCAATGACAGCTTCATGTTGTATGATTGGAACATTGTTAGGCTCATATCGATATCAGGATTCAATTTCAAGTGATGAGGAGGTCCATTTAGACGTGGACCTACTGATTTGAGAGTGTTCGGGAACTACTTGCCAAACGTTGTCCTTTATCGAAGTCCTTCTGAAAACAAACTTTAGGGGTCGCTTGGTAACAATGCAGGGAATGAGCTGGGTGTGCAGAGAAGTCGACTGGTGTACACACATGGGTGGCCCTTCATAGAAACTAGTTATTTTCGAGTAACAGACAAGTGTATGATAGATACCACTACATACAAAGTGGGATATTACATCTGAGCTTATGAAGTTATATCTCCATGACACTTTTGGCCATCTGGCAGACACTTGCATCCGGCGCTCCGAGAGGTGTGGCTCTTTGACCGTTTAACACATGAACCTGGCAAAATAGGCTTGAAGTTTAGTTATTCATGTTTCGGAGTATAGAGCATCATTTGCTAGTAGGCCATGCAGTGACTTGGCTCCCACATATGCGTTTGTTGAGCGCATTTCTTGCACAGAGGAAGACAAGTCTGATGTGGTCTCAGCAGTGATGCGCATGTTTATCACTGTATTTGCCTGGCTACTGTGAAGGATCTGGTCAATGCAGATACTTTCGGTGTGATTTTTACCTCTCATCAACATACTTTGCAGTCAGGCTTTATCTACTCATGTTTTGAAAGCGATAGGTTTGTTAATCATATCCCATTTTTTACTATCCTTCAAATTGCTGGATCGACCAGGGAAACTCCGAAACTGCTGCAGCTATTGAGCTCACAGCTGATTACATCTTAAAAAAAACAGCCACCGTAGACGGACTATCATTGTTGTAGCTGACGAGTATTCAGGTCAGAATTAATAATTATTTCGCGATTGAATGAAAATCTCTCCTCTCTCAAAAGAACTCCTGGGACTAATGTCCGGTTGGTTGGGGTTTTCCAAATTTTATTTCAAGTGAACCATTTCTAACTTCTCTGCAAGCTGTCGGCCGTGAAGCTTTGATTGTGGATACCGAAGTGGAACCTTAGATCACCCATCAAAGTGCTTCAAACTCCATAATATGGTCGAAGTACACAGTTCTTCATTCCAACGAATGTAGTTACAACACGTAGGTTCACAAAGTTCCAAGATGTTAATCTTGGGTTCTCCATACTATTAGACTGTACTGATACGTCGGACGGTATTGCCTTCCGAGGCGGTGCGTTCATGTAGAGAACCATATATCTACCCGGTTCCTTGTCACCAGTGATTCACAAATTCCAATGTCCTGTTTTTCACATTGTTTAGTAAATAAGCACTTTTGCTGATGAAGCAATGTTGTGGCATGCCAGAACGTCTTGGATGGATACCAGCTGCACTCAAGTTCACTCGATGCGTACGTTGAGGGCATTTGCCCGCTAACCAAGCTGCAGAAATCTTGTGCAATTCGTTGGAAATAAGTTCGCATCTATTCCTGGTGGGATTAGCGGTGTTACTTCCAGTATGTTACAGTTGATGGAGTGCGTCGTGATTCGGGCGCAAAATAAGCTCATAAACAAAATCCGATGCCACAACTGCACAACCGCTAGGATGAGACTGTGGTGAATGTTTCACAGCCTAGAACTGCGTATATGACGTATAACTTCCCCATTTTGTTGTACTGAATAGTCAGAAACCTGATGAATAGATCTGCTTTGGTGATGGAGCAAGACAGTCACCAATTTGCTAGAGTGCAGCAGAGATATAACAAAATACACAGGACCATCAGGCATTTTCCAACGCTGACCAGATAGCTACAATGGACCTTCTACTTTTTAGCCCGCCGTAGACACGGTGATCGCGTTTTTATTCACTACTCCCTGAAGTTGTATGAAGGTGAGGATGCATGGTCTGGAGTTTTGGCCCAGAAGGATCCCGACTGTCTTAGACAAGATGTGAACGCAGTACAACTCTGTTAGATGCTCTGAGTGCATGTACTACGTTATGTGATGAATTTCGTTGGTTTATATATGAAGGTGGGCATAAAATTGGATATTACGGGTAGTAGTAGCCAGAGAAAAGTTTGTAAAATTCACGCTAAAAAAGAGGAAAAACTAAGAAAAATCTGTCCTTTAGGTAGCTGGCAACTTCATACAACTTCATGCTTTTTGCCCAGCTTCATTTTAACATAGCTGAAATGATTTTGTCAGTTCATTTAAGAAATTGTGATATACGAAACTTTGTGGAATTCATACAGAAGGAACACCAAGAACCTTGGATGGTGCAGATCAAAATAGCATTGTTCGCGATGAGTCACTCCTGGCTTGGCCCAGTCTGACCACTCAAAGTCATCGTGCGCTCTAACAGTCATTAAACATTTTAGTGGAAAAGTTTGTGTTCCCTCAAACAGCATTCTGGATTCTAACTAATATTAACGCGATATTCGACCAACTGGTGGTAGAACTCCACGCAAATGTCACTGTTGGCAACTGCGTTACAATTTATAATTAATCAACAGCATCTCAGTTAATATTCCGTGTAAAATTATGTAAGTTATTTTGTCCAGGAAAAGGCACAGCCACTTGAACGTATTACACGCACTGCCTCTTAAGCAACGCAGGAACTAACGCTCTTGAAATTTCTTGAGGAGTGTGGCCTACTAGTAGACTTACAAGTAATATAGTGTTGTCCCACATTTTAACAGTCGATGGAAAATGTGCGTAGGCTGCCGTGATAACGGAGCTTTTCAGATTCAGGGGCTTATCGCTAATATAGAGAAAAGTCCAGTGTGACACGCAGTATGCTGGTTAGATGTCCACAGATTCCGTTCAATCATGCCTCCAGCTGAGCCTTATGCTTAGGGGGCCAGCAGACGGTAAAAAATGTGTTGCACTGAGATATTTATATTACAAAAATGAAGACCTCTAACGTCAAACTGGGGACTTTCAACAACACTTTCAACAAATTCGGGCGTTGCACGCTGAAAGCCTCTCCCCGATGAGAGGCTTACACCTGCCGACAAGCCTCTACAGGACAACAGTTACACATTTTCAACGAATGCTTGCTTAAATGCATTCTTCCCCCGTTGCTCGGCTAAAGGACCACCGACCATCGGAGTAACCAACAGTCTTGGTTTTGCTTGTGTCTAAGAATGCATTCCAAAAAAGGTTGCGTTCAAGTATTCTCAACCTGGTTTGGACTTCCGCTTGGTGAAAACCCTTAATATGGGGTGAAAAAGCCACATGATATTTAAAAGCGGGGAGGAAAGCTGAATTTCTTTACTAAGTCAGTGGTAGTTAGTAGCCTGTAATTTTTGGAAAAAAGCTGGGGAAGCTGGGAGAAGGTGCCTAAAAGAAAATGGAATCTGCATCTTGATTGGACTCTGAAGGCCGTACGAAATGGATCGAAAACAAACTCAGTAAATGGTGACACGAATGGCTGAAAATATGCCAAACTAACTGTGCATCTAAAGATTTCACTTGCCACTGTACAGGCGACTGTTGGTCTCTTCACCACTCTTGGCATCTGGCGCGCACTTTTAAGGTTTTCTCGATTAATGAGGGAACGTTTGCGAACCAGTTTCTCAGCTAAGCGAAGAGAACAACAGCACTCTGATAGGTAAACCATCATATGAAATGTTGATTTAGGTTGGCAATTTTAGAGATCAGTTTTCTGTCATGTTGTAAATTTGAGAAAAACAACGGTGCAACGTGGCAACCTGGTACGTTTCACTGTGTGATACATCTTAGGGTAAAGTTGCCATAGAAAACCTATTTGATAGGATGAAGAACTACGAAAATTGGCATAGCCTGAAAATCGGAAGATTTACAGGGCGTTACACTTAACTTACATTGTAGACGATAGTTGAAGCCTCTAGTCATCCATTGGAGACCACCTGAAACAACATAAGAGTAAACTTTTCTATGTAGAATTCACGCCTGGAATGGAAGCGAACGTTTTTCACTACCGTGACACTACTTTAAAGAATGATACTAATAAGTAATAATAATTGTTCAGCTGTAACACCCTTCCGGTGCCTAGCTGCTATGCCACACGAAGGAAGCACGATGGCTGGGATTCTGCCAGTTTGCCCAAGCCTAGACAGAAGTCGAGATGCAGAGGTCGGTTTCAAAACACGGAACTTCCGGCCAGTAAATGCGCACTCTAACCACCGAGCCATCTCGAGCTCTTCAAAAAGGGTACTTGCGGTAAATGTAGCAACCACGGAGGTGTAAGAGTGACACCCATCATAACAGGGCTTCTGGCGTCATTGATTCTTTAGCGTCTTAAGGTGGCACGCGAATCCTTGACCGGTGAGCAGCAAGCGGGATTTTGATTGGGTAGGGGCTTCGTGGACCACATCTTCACACTCATTTAATTGTTAAAGCAACGCCACATGTACAGACGACGCACAATCTTGATATTCCTTGACTTCAAGGGTGAGTTCGATTCTGTCGATCGGCCTATGTGGTCTGGACAATAGAGCAGACTCAATAGTTTCGCCGGTATCGCATACGAGCAGAACCTTTTACATTGTCGGAATAATGCTTCATCCGGCATAAATGAGAATGAACTCAGACAAATACTGAAGTTCACAAAAGAACAACTCTTCCCCGACTCCATGATACAAATAGATTTATTAACTTCCAAAATCAGCAAAGACAAAAAAACACTACGTACGCTACTCCCATTTAAGAGCTACATGTCTTGAGAATCCGTTGAACAGATTTAGAAGAAGGACATTTGATACTGTCTGCACTACCCAAAAGCTTAATACTAAACATTAGGACAAGCGGTTAGTCTACGATTCACTAATGGTCATTTATGTCTTTGTCTGCAAGTTGATTATGTGACGCTAGGTCTGCCAGGGAATTAGATAATGTCACCTTAAAAGCCTAAGAATCAGAGTTAGAAACCAGAAAAGGCACGATCTTCAACTTGCCTGACAATCAGCCTCACAAACTCATTCGGACTTCTCCACTTAGTCTGTAGTATCTGACCGAAACTGGTCGGTTGGTCGATTCCTAATGCAGTTGAATCAGTTAAATCAGGCTGGGGGGCTTTGACACTGCTGCTATAAACAAATAACTCAACAAACAAAACTCAAATGACCCACGGCCAACCTACCAAGAAGAACCACTTCAGCGCTGTGATCCTGATTTCTGTTTATCCTTCGGTCATTGTGAAAACTCTTCTTACGTTTATCTGAAATACTTCGTTTCCACTTGTTCTGCAATCGTAAAAGCCAGCCAAGATATAACAGAAAACGACTTTACACTTACATCTATATACACCTTCAAATAACTGATCAACAAGCCAAACAAACAACATGACTGCCATCTTTATCAAACTTTAGAAAGGTGATTCGAGTGGGTCATTAACTAGACCCGCAGAGTTCCTTCACCATAGCGTGAAAAGAAATCAGTCGGTCTGCTCATCAGTGAGGCACCACCGATCAGATGACGTAAGCATCCGAAAGGTTTCGAGTGACGCGTACGAAAGCTCTTTGTTGTTTAATAGGTTTACTTTTTAACGTGCTCCTGGTAATTGACCGTCCAGTTGATTTTGCCACACACCCCATTCGACCTTCGTTACATACTGAAATAGACTCTCGTTTGAGCAGATTACTGGTAATGTGCACATCCTGCAATTTCTTGTCTTCTCATTGTCATAACTAAGTAGATAAAGGGAGGCTTGTGCCCTATATGCGGTTCTGAAAATAAGTTTGGAAGTACGCGGTGCAAACTGAGGGGGATCTGATGATATGTGGTATTTAGGGACGAGAGAAAGGTGCCATTCTTCTGTAGGCCTCCCAGCTAATAAATTACTTCAAACGTGGTCATCCATGAAGCTTCATGACAGCCATATTATGGCCACGTCAAACTACAAAACTAGTCCAAAGTCGTCAGGATATCAGATTAGAACCTGCGCGAGTGTAGGGCGACTTCGATACCAGTTACCTGTGGATTTTACACTTGCCGATATGTTTAGCTCCATGGTTATCATTTTTACAGTTGAGTGAGCCAGAACAAGCCTTTACTTTCGTCACTAACGGCGCATCGAAAATCCAGTTCATGTAGTGCGTAATTTCCAAGCTCAGCAATTCTGTTTTTTTTTGTTCTAAGACCTCAGTGTGAATCATAAACTACTTTTTTGTCAGATAAATTTATAGTGAAAATGGGACAAATCATGGTTGCTATACTTGTGACCGGAGAATGATCCTTATTTGACGACCATATGGATGATGACTGCGTCCGAAATCTGTAGGCCAACAATCCGATTATCAAACGTTTTCGGAATGATTGTAGTAAGGTAGCGGTAAGTCCCTTCACCGTCCACCTTTATTCTTTTCTTCACTATAAGGCCTTCAAATAGGTCATGGCTGTACGGCAGTGAAGCATCAGTGTTAAACAGGGATGTCATGCTGTCCATGATGATGATGACACACTGTTCTTAAAAACGAATATTTATAACTTACTTTTAATTACATTAGGTGTACTTTATTTACAGATATAATACATAGAGTATGCGTCTTTGTTTATTTCTTTTCAGGAAAGGGACTGGCTGTAGTTGGAATTTAGAAGCTTTACAAGCACTAACGCAGTAGCCTCGGTGAAGTCAGTTCATCTTTGAAGAAAGTTTCCCTCTTCGGTACAACACTTAGGCTTTTCAACGTAGTTCCCTGAGAGGTGTTACCATATACTGCGAGAAGGATGATGTTGGTAGTTTTTAGATGATCTTCGGGAATGACTCAAGACAGATTCACAGAAAACCACCTCAGATATCCTACCTGAAAGAATAGTTGACAAAGTCATTTACGATTCTTCCAAAAAATTAAAAAATATCTCCCTGTAAAGAGAGAGTAAAATTAAGTTAGCTTGAAAAAATTTCGAAACGCCTATTAATCCAGTCAAAATATACATACTCACAGGTACATGTCTTGCATGGCTCTAAAGAAAATGAGATTGGTCACCTTCTGACAGCAATGGTGGTCCCTCAGATACCAGTTCCGGAAAACAGTCACTAGTTTAGTTTCTTGAACAAAAGCTATCAAGCTTGGATTTGGAGAGTCTGCAGATTGAGAAGTAGCTGGCACAGGCTTCTTGTAGTGGACATTTTGAGCGAGTGGTATTGTTTCAGAGTTGGCCCTTTTAGAAGAAAACTTTTCTGGGGAATGATACAAAATACGCACAAGTTTCTGAAGGTGATCTACCAATAGAGAACGCTGACGTTAAGCAAAACAAGAATACTGACTCTCATAAACAAGAAATAAAGGGTTCCAGTTGCCGTAGAGGAAGTAAGCTACGGATAAACTAACATTAGATTTCAAATTGTAGAGAAAAATGAAATCCAAGATTGTCTTTCCAGTGCAATAGTTGATTTGAAAAATTTTTCCTCTGTGTGATCTGATTGCTTAGCACTGCGTGCAAATTCAAGCACAGCCTGTTATATAATTTTTCCAATATGCTTATATTTCGGAGGTAGGGACTCGTTGTTCGGCTTAAGTAGGATACACTTGTGACCGCTAGATATGTATGTATGCTCATTAAAATGGGTTAATGATGTGCTCCAATTTCATATAATTAATCAGGCAATTAGTTTAGCGTGTAACGCATGAGAAAATTCATTTAACTGAAGATCATTATTCCCTTCTCTTAATGGTGTTACGTACTGAACAGAAAACAGGGTGAATAGTATTGAGTCTTTCAAAAAATTTGTGCTCTACAGGAAACAGGATAATCGTCATAAGAAGTCACTGAACCTCAGTTAGGGAGAGCTTGCTAGTCCATGGCTAGCTGAGTGATCTGCTTCGCTACTAATTCTGTTGTTCTCTCAATTCTACCCACGTAGTAAATTTAAGACGGATAAAATGTAGCCGCAAATTAAGTCTACCCAGAGAGACAGAATGCCTGCGTACTACTGATTCCTTCAACAAGCAAGCAATTAGGACCAGTTGTTGCCAATCTATCAGGATAGGTCCAAAAGAGACAAAAGTTGTGAAAAATCAGGAAATAAGTTAGACAATCTGGAGGACCTGGTTTGACCTCCAACCATTGATTTTGTCAGTGTCACACGAAGATTCCCAATATAACTCAATGAGTTACGAAGACAAAAAGCCGTCACACCATTTTGAGGTCTAGTCTGTTCTTGACTGGATCAATTCACCAGTTTACTGGCATTTCTCATTCTCTTCGCACAGAAGGGCTATCCAACTTCAGTAGCGTTATTGTTTCCACAACTTTCATGACCAACGCTATCGTGTTTAAACAGTACTTGCAGCTTAGCCAAACACGCTGTCCTTCCAACAAGTTGGACAAGAAGGTGGTGGGAAGTGTGATGTCAGATGTAGCTCGTATTTATCTCTTCACCCCAGTTAACTCTCAGACGGATCCGGCTGACAATCTGGGATGACCAGTTAAGTCCATCCTACAACAGGGTGCCTTAGTTCAAACTGGTGTAAGCTTGTCTGGTCAGGATGACTGGATATATTGCCAAGTGTTCAGTCATTTACGCAAGCTAAGGACAAAGGTTTGTTCCCCATTCGACCCGACATACTGACTGATATAATGGCCTACTTCATGCAGAATCAGTCTCCAAATGTGGGGTATGCGGCACCTGCCTGAGTCTACTCTACGCAGTGCTACAAGGCATACAACTCAAGAACTTTAGGGTAGAATCCCTAGCTTGACAGTAAAAGTCTAGCCTATTGCTCAACCATTCATCAGACATGCACAGAAGTGATGTCCTTCAGACTATGGGTGTATTACTTTGGTCAAATGGAAACTTACCGAGTTGGTCAATCTCCGATATGGGCCTAGAACCGACCTCCTTCCGGATAGACAAAACGATCTTCTGTTTACTTTGGAGTGCTAACGTCACTGCGCAAAACGGGGGCTGACAGTTTGAAAAAATTGTGAAAAAGACAAAATCAAAGTCTAGGAATACATCGAGATCCAACTTTCATTCGTCAACCACCAGTTATGTAAGTGCGTTCTGTGGGTGAGACGCAAAGTGACGCGTCACAACGCACGCAAGAAATTTTCACAGAAGCTTGGAATCACGAATGGTTTCAGTTAACATAGGAACACATGAATCTGTGGTGTACTTTATTGAACATACCTTACATACCGGAAAGATGCTAACTTTGCCGAACCTTCTACCGTATTTTGGATAAAAATTTGACCAAATGCGACCCACAGTATGGGGAGCAACCAATGACAGTTTTTCTGATGACAGAATTTCGGTCTGCAAACGTGTCTAAAAGAAAAATAACTCCACCTCTAGCACGTGCTCAAGTCATTATTGTCATCAGAAATTCCGTCCATGCAACCTTGGCAAGGAATTATGAGCCATCTGAGTTACTCGCTTCTGCTTAGCATCACATGTTTGTTCTCCCTAATTTTCTAGAAGCTAACTTTGTACAAATCGAGAGGGTCCCAAACCTCATCTAGTGGAATTTAGGTGCGATCGTGCTGTAATGGCACACCCATGTAGCTATGCTGGGTGCAGACCTACAACTAGTCTAGCAATGCGAATCAGAAAGAACCAGCCGGAGAATACAACAAACGAATGTCTTACCACTGATCAACATTGTTTGTACAAACTCTACAAGTTTTCGGACACACTTATGTGACAACGAAACCATATTTTGCAGCAGTCGAAGCCCGGCCGGTGGTGTATTTTGAGACAGTTAGGTTTAGAGCACCTAAATCTCACTGCGATCGGTTGTCACAAACAAATGCCACAATGTATCATTTGTAACGCACCAAAGAGAAGAGTCATGAAACTTCTTACAGGTGTATTCAGTGACTGTGTTCAAAAGTCGGCTTTGACCAGAAGTGGTGACACGTTCGTTCTGGTATCCATTTGTTCCCAAAATCAGATACCAAGGAACCGCAGCTACAGTCGCAGAAAAACTTTAATTCTCGAAAAGTTTTTATTAGGTACACCAGAATGCACAGGAAGATGTCCACAAGTCTGAGTGAGCTTTTGAAAGTACGGCGCTCTATATTTTATATTATATTTTACACCCATATACTCATAAGTCCAGCTTCGAATGAGTGTTTCTGAATATCTAAAAACAGGATGTAAGTTTGTGATCAAAGTCCCTATCCAACGTTTGCAAACTTGAAGAGAGTGTGGAGGGCAGTTGCACTATACGGTGCTTGAACTTCGCTGTGTCTCTTCCGGTATATAGTTCACCAATTTGTGCTGAAACTATGGAAATTTGAACTTGTTAAACTGTTTCAACTAGGTCACACAAAGAGGAGAATGGTGTATGTTTACTGATCAGATCGCCTCGGAAGATCGGTGAAGCTTTTGCGGATACCTAACCAGTGCGGTCCAAATAAACATTCCAGTGGGTTAAGAAACCCTGGTCCAAAAAAACAAAGCTATGCTTCGTAGAAAACGTTTCGGTGAAGGATATTCTAGGCTGCATGTGATTAACACATGCTCTACGTCAGATTTCTTTATCTTTCTGAGTAGAATCCAGCAACCAGTAGCTCAAAATGAAGGTTTGCGTGCCCCAGTTGGACTGGATTTCTGGTTTCCAGTTATCATCAGAACAGACGGATGTTGGAAAGAGACTTCTGAGAATGTAGAAAACAGACCAAGTAATTTACTCTAACTATTCGCGAACCTTTAATGAGTCGTTGATGAAATGGGTAGCTCTCATGGCATTTGTCCGATGAATACTTCCAATTTAGCACCTAATTTCCCCCTAATTAATCTACAGATTGTGTAATGAGAGCGCAATCAGACGGGTAGATTTTTCACAGGAAGTAAGTTGATTTTAATGAGAAGGAAAGACATATAAAAGCCCTGAGTTAAGCCTAAAGAAGATAGCCAGAATCTTTTGGTCATAGAAGATGCGCCTCTTATTCTTTGCTCTGGTGCTAGCTATCCTATATATTGCACATGCGAAGCGTAAGTCATCGATATGAAATACCTGATTTTAGTTTGATGTGCGTTCAATGCCCCCTCCCTTATGCATGTGTTGTACTAAACTGTGTGGCAGGTAACCAAATTCATACACACACGATTCAGAATGACAGCTGGTCGCGATTGGAACTAACACAACGGGGGAGAACGTTTTTCGGTGTCCTTCGTCACTCTCAAGGCAGACTGTTGAGAAGAACTAGTCTGTAATGGATATCAGCATTAAAACCATTTAGGTCAGCAACTTTTTCACACGCTTTCGGGCTAGGTATATTTAGCTTGAGCGCAAAGCAGACAAAAACTGGAATAAGTTAGTTATCAGTCACTTACTTGCCAGAAAACAGCCAACTTGTTAGTCATTGACTAATCCGCCTCCGGCAGATCAGTGATGCAAAACACGTGTGATAAATGGAAGTAATACGGCCCAGGTTTGGCCCTCAGCAGTTAGGACGGCTAGTTGTGCAGACTATCTAGTCGGAGTAACAAAAACATTCAGACGAATTGCTTTTGCTTACAGAATGTAAAGATGCAGGTTTACCTAAGGGTCGCCTCCTGATATCCTCCTGGATTTTTTGGCGAGGTAATCGATATAAAATAGAAAAGCCGACTCCGGTTGGACATGATTTAAACTCTGCAAGAGTTCAGGGAGGACAATTTCTACAGTTTTTCTCTCCCTTCAGCCAACATAACGTTGGATGCCCTAGTAACGTATTTGCTAGCGGTGTCGAAATTAGACCAGTGAACACAAAAAATGGAATTTGTAGATGCAAGCACTCTCAGACATTGGAGGCAACTTATCTTTGAGGCGCTGTACATAAACTTGAATGGTATTCTTAGGTCAGTCGTAATGGAGTGTTCGCGCCATTTAATCAAATGTCTTCTCCAAAGCTCTATAAGCCGAAGGTTGTCTGGTAAACACCTAGCCAATATCTTCCTTGGCACAGACAAGCGCACAACACTCATCGGTGAATGCCTCAGGTTATCAACCGAAACAGCCTGCAAACACTTCTGGGAGATGAACGTTGGTTCGACGATAATTGGTCAGGTGATCTGTTCTGATGTAAAATGACCTGTTTCAGCAGACCCGATAAACAGACAGGTGGAAAAGGAAAAAGCCTCGAGGCTGAGTTCAAAACTTTGTAAGTCAATGGGAATCTCATCCAAATCACAGTAATAAGGTACGTGTTTGTTTGCCATGCATGTTTGGCTTATTGTAGGGTAGGCCTAGAAGCAACAAACGTTGTTGTCGTTGTTGTTCTTAGCTTGCCCATCAGCGCTTAAAAACTAAATAACGAAAAACATCATCCTAAATGTCCCAAAATGTAAGTTGAACTTTTTGAGCCTCAAATTCAGTAAAGGTGGCAAATACGGAAAAGAAATAGACGCAACTATTACTACGACTAATATAATAATCAGTGCCTCTCTTGTTCACGCCGTGATAGGGTTGAAAGCTTATGTACGGTCCATAAATTGAAATTTTATGGGACTGGTAGTAGACATTGGCAGGAACTTTATAGCAGCCGAGACAGACTCAGTCCTATCCTAATGTCAAAGCGATTTGTGGGGATAGTGGGAGTCATGGCCGGTCTGGGGATGACGTGGCTTCAAGAGGATGATGGAAAGGCTAGAACATGTTCAACCACAAAAACTTCGAAGAATGAGTCGCAACTGGTAGTTTACTGAATTGGGAGAGTGTTCTCGTAGCGAGCCCTAACCGTGAGACATATAAATCATTCTCGAAACCATTTGTGCTTTAGAAAATGCGTCAACTAGGGACACCAAAACTCATTCGGCATCCATTTCTTTTGAGTGAAAAACAACTGCAAGAAAGACTATGGACCATTCTGATGCGTGATCTCATCGGTTTCAATCCTATTTCAGATCATGTTGGTGAGTTATTCATAGAAATCTATAACCAATCTCCAAATTAAAAAGTCATTTTCACTTAGAAAATGCGGATTTTCAAATCATAAATATGGTAGTTTGTGTACAAACCGCCAAATAGAATTGCCCATTGGAAAACGCTGATTGGGGCAGAAAATCAACCCTGCAATCTTGGGAGAAATTTTTCCAGTTCCCGTAGAATGAGGAGAGCTGCTTAGGCCACTAAGCACTGGCCTTTAAATTCTTCGAAGTTTGACGTGTTGTGGTCAGTTCATGGTAGGTCTTGCGGGCATCTTGGCTCCCAGAGAGCCGAAATGCAGAAAGTCAGACCCGCTCATATGCGGTTTTACTTATTCCAAAACAGACGAGCAAAGCAGCAATTAACTCGTCTGCAATGACTGTCTGGTTTTTAAACCTTGTCAGGATATTAATATAGCTTTTCTGAAGGTCGTGTGGGCATTTTGTACCAAGAAGGGAATGAGATCGAACAAAACACAAATTTTAAATGAATTCAAATGCAAATCTATCGAGAACTTGAATTTTCAACTTGTGTGCCATTGCACACCGTCCTCAACATTCTGGGAAACCTGGCGATTGTGTGCAGTGCACAAGAAATTGTTGACTTACACTACTTTATTCTACAATTAGTGACCACAGCGTAACGAACCAAGCAGTACCAATGCACAGGTGCTGGTTTATTGAAATAACACCAACTGGTGCTCGCGCACCAGATGAATTTGGGAAACCTTAAACTTCACCTATCCGATGGAGACCCGGTGCTATCAACCACAGAAGCTGCGGCGGTGTAGCAAGGTTGTCTTCACAAATTTGTGCCCCATAAATGACAACCTTTTTCTCGTAATCAAAAGCTCAGTATTGGTCCGGAAAACTTTGCCACCAGATAAGGCAAAACATAGAACCTATCAAGATCAAAGGGAAAAGTTTGGTCATTAGTCGCATTGGGACCGATTTCTTCTCAAGCTCAAGTAACGCATTGTATATTACGTCACGTCACCACTGTTCAACCGCGGTATCACAACACTCTGTGGCAATTAGTCTGGTTGCCTGCGACTTTATGAAGTTGCCACAAACGAGTGCAACCATACGGAGTGAGTGTGTTGCATCGAACAGTGAGATACCTCAGTATGATCGGGCTCAGCGGTGATCGTTTTGGTCTTTTTGACGATGCAAACAGATGACAGCATGTGTTAGGTTGTTTGCTGAACGTTCAGTTGAGCGCCTTCCAGCTTTGTTTTGTTGATAGAAGTCTGCGAGACTGAAGGCATTTCTTTGGTGTTTGGTATCCGTCTGATCAAAAATTACTTATTCACACCAAACAAAGGTAGCCTTTTAAAACTCTTTGGCTTCTTCGGGAATCGTACTTGTATAAATGAAGAATTCGACTCTTCTGTAGGTGATTCAGGAGCTACTTGATATTGATGAATAAATGTCAGCCAACAGACATGCTTTCTGGGTGTTTCAGGATTCGTTGTTATTGACAAGCTAGGCGGGTCAAATTTCAGGTGTAACTTTTGGCGAAACAAACTTTTATGTTAGTACAGTTTGATCGTTCATCATCATGAGACTGTTCATCTTGCTAGTAATCGACCTTCACGAGAACCCGAAAACTACTAAGGTATAAGCGTGGAATTCATCAGTGTTTTCGCGAGAAAGATATATTAAGTTCCAAAAATGTGGCCTATACCCCGTATGTGAACCGAGTTACACTGGCTGTTAGAGGCCAGAGGGAGGCGCGCGGCCTGGGTACCTCGCCTTCATATTCAGAGACCATGTTCAGATGGTCCTCGGGAGGAATCGCTTTCATATTGTTCAGACTGGCAACAAGTGTCCTATTTTCCTACCCAGACCTCGCAAAAACATTTTGTTCCGCTTACCAGTATCCATGAATAGAAGTAAGATTATAGCGTTCACCAGTTCATATTCTGAATATAGGAAACTCGATTACTGTTACTCATAGGAAGTACATTTAGGGTGCAACTCAAACAGCCTAACGGCCGACTTGGAGACCCAGAAAACGATAGGCTGTGGCACTGTGTGACACTCGTGATGAGCTTCAATAATGCACATTTAATTATTCTCTTCTGCTTCCGTCTGATTTTGTAGACTTGAAAACGTATAATACCATCCAACAAGTTCGTGACGGTAAGCTAACACAGTGTATTTTTTTCAAGTCTTGTTGTCTGTGATTTGTGGGACCCCGAGTATTACATTTCCTACGTCATCACGTCGAAACGTTTTTCGATATTCATCCCGTCAAAAATGGCCACCTGGTGCGTACGATGATTCGCTGTCTTTGTGCAGTATAGTTCAGATGGATTCTTCTGGACGCTGAGCTTCGTACCCTTCATTTGGTCTGTAGAGTAAGAATGAAAGGGGCCAAACCACCTGTAGGATGCAATAGCCTTTCGGAAGTCCTTCATTGATTTCCATTCTATTTCACATTCTTATGAGACAGACCGTAAGAGGCAAAACAGAAGTTTGGTAGTTCACTAGTGAGTGTGAAATCGGAAAAAATGTCTTTGACAAATACAATCACAGATGCTATTTCATTGAGGCTATTGGACGCTAAACGAAGAACAGTGTGAAGCAACCGGATTTGTCTTCGTACCAAAAGCAAAGGTGTGTGTGTGTGTAAAAATGCTTCACACCAGAATGGTTGTCTCAAAACCCATTCAGATATCCAAACAAAAGTACTATTTCGCGAGGTACACTGATCTGAAAAGGGGGGCTCAAGTGAATCACAGATGGATCTCTCTTGAAACCAAATTAGTTTTTAAATGATTGTATTTAGTGGATTTGGTGTAATTTAAGTACAAGTGGAACAGCAAAGTGCAGAGACACAAATCTCATCTTAAAGGACTTTGGGAGCTCAGTTAATATTTCACCACATACCCGGGTCAGTGCCGACAAGATGGACAACTTCTCCTTTCCATAAAATATGGGTTTTCATTTTTCGAGATCGGCCATCTGAGTGAGCTGAATAAATTGTGTGCTAAGTGAAGGAAGTACGACCTCAGATGTAGTCTCTCTCCTAGAACAAAGAACGGGTTAGCGGCTGGAAAACGCCCGTTTCAGTCATTCTTGTGGCCGTATATCAAGAGTGAGAGCAAACGGAGTTGACGTCCCTCTGTTTGTCACACCTATTTTAGTAGACGTTGCATTCCTGTTCTGCTGACGTGAGTATTGAAAGATCCGTACGTGACATGGTAAAATACGTGAGGTATGGTGAGGTATCGCAGAGGCATACTAACTGACAATGTTGAAGTGTGGCTGTAAATGTGGAGACGGACCAGTTTTGCAGCATAGTAGGTGCAATCTACGACCGATGTGAGGAACCTTCCAACCGCTAAATAACATCACCTGTTCCAAATATCGAACGCAACGATAAATACCTTTAGGAAATGAGGGCATTCTTCTAGTTTAGTAGGTCCGCTGCCGTGTTTTCCTACAAATACTGAGACAATTGTCCGTGTAAAGTAGTCTGCTTTAATCTATATCCGTTTGCCCAACGTAAAGGGTGTTAACAGAGAGTTAAGATTTCAGGATCTGTTCTATTAACAAATACAAAGAGCAGGTCGGATATTAAGGGGTTCGAAGCCAGTTCGCCAATGAGAAGACTGATTGGACAAAATGAGGCAAACTTCTGCGAATTTACCACTCGAGAAGTTAATCAACAAGTGCGACCAAGTGAGATGGATTCGGTGACTGCAGGATTAGTGGCAGTGTCCAAGTGCGAGGTAATCTCACTGCTGGTCAGTCGCTCGCGAGCAAGCGGTTGAGTGTTCAAACTGATACCCAAGAAGTCGCAGCCTGGAAACTCCATTGAATTTGGTTAGATATGCACTGCTGACAAGTCTCATTAAAGATGAATCAGCTGTACAGTACTTTTCGGGTTTACATTCAGGACGAAATTCCAAATCTCCCCACCTTACAAACAAAAATTAAATGGTTACAACTACTGTGGAATATTACAGCTCAACAACATTTTGTTCGCTAGGGAAGTGCATCGAGTGCGAAGCTAACAAGAATGTTGAATTGTTGAACATCGGATACTACTTCAAGGTGAATATATGATACACATGTCAGTTTACTGGAGGCACCACGGACAACAACAACAACGACCGCATGTTAACTTCATGAGTGTTGTGACCTTCAGCCACAAAGGTGCTCCCAATAGGAAACTGTGCGCCTGGACAAGGCGAACCTATCCTGAAGATACGGTAGACTGTGGCTCCAAACATGTATTTTAGGTCGGTCATTAAAAAGCGCACTACCCGCCGTTAGAGAGTGAAGAACAGCATTTGTACCTAAGACGTTGCGCCCACCACTCAACGTTGACGATGACACCAAACCGGGACACAGTTGCCAAA
The DNA here is from genome assembly GCA_004794785.1 of Opisthorchis felineus. Lineage (NCBI taxonomy): Eukaryota > Metazoa > Platyhelminthes > Trematoda > Opisthorchiida > Opisthorchiidae > Opisthorchis > Opisthorchis felineus. The sequence goes on along the minus strand of SJOL01005865.1, from coordinate 39,205 downwards.
TAGGTTACCTGCAAAGAGCTGTAAAGTAAACCAAACCCGTCCATCCTTATACATGCAGCTGAAACCCAACACTTACAATCGGGTTGCTGTTTCGTCAGCGTGCCATGTTATCGGTTTGAATCAACTGACACTTGGGTGCCGGCCAACTATCCAAGCAGAGCTGAGCGTTTGCAAGTTTGGTCTGCCGAGCATGTGCACTTTGGGCACGCGGCCACGTTGGTTTAACTGACCCCATGTAGTTACCTTCCCAAGGAACACGTGCCTTACCTGTTCGTCATCAGTCTTGAATCAAGAAACAGGGACAACACAACATTGTTTCAATTTGTTTTACATCCTTCCGCCCTAACTGAATAAAACGCCGTTAGTCGAGAAACAAAGAGTTATTCTGACAGAAAGAACTATGTCAGTGCTAACAGAAACATAAACAGTACCCTTTCAGAATGTTTCAAAATCTCATGTAAATTTTTCATTACCGCAATTAGCTGACGAAATGCAGCTGATTTACTTTACTATGTGGAAACAATGTCTGCGTCGAGTTTGCTATCAAACAGAATTTATTTAAGTGCTTACCAAATGACTAAGAATCCGAGATACTGGCAGTATGTCTAAATATTGGTAATTCCAGTGGTTTAATTGGATGCTAATCACTTGCCTGTTGATCTGTTCGCCAAACACGGCAGTCGGCTTGCAGATATTTCTTCAGCTTGCGAGAAGACATTGTCAGTGCGTGGACGATGCACCGACAATGTCTCCTTGCATCGTGACGAAACCCTTACAAGCCAATTGCCATCCTCGGCGAAGAGATCAACCGGTAAGTGATCCAAAGTCAATCCAAGGTGCAGTTTTCACCCTTGCAATTGTCCAGAGTTTGCAATGAACTATTGTATTCATACCGTCCAACCTTTCCCTGCAGAGGAAGAATGTACCACAGTCGTTTGTATGATAAAAGGACGAGGTACGTTTTGTTTGGCAACCTCTAGATTATGGAGATAATGAACCGATGCAAACATGTTTTCTATTTTTATCTAGGAAGTCGCATAGCAATATTGCAATATATATATATATATATATATATATGTATATATATGCATGTCGATGTAACCCGGACTTGCATTGCTATGGGGAATTATTTTTTATTCTTTATTATTATAAGTATTCGTTCTCCAAGTTGACCACCGCAGTGAACGAAGATGTCCGGAAGACACAGCACTGTTTGAGATTCTCCAAGCGGCTTCTTCTCCTCTAGAGGTTCATTTTTCGGTGGTAATTTAATTAAGTTTCAAATAATCTACAGTGTATCCGGAATACTTGGTCGTTGGGCAAAGCAAAATAACCTTGCAAACCTGTCTGATTTACATATCACTTGAGAAATTAAACTGAATGTGTTACTGAATGGATCTAGCTCACTGTCTGTACCTGATTGTCGGAGATGGAAAATGTATTTTAGGTGCTATAAAAAAAGCTAAAATTTCTATTTCCCCCCATATACTACTCTCTGAGGTACTGAGACGTTCGATATGCCCAAGAGTTGAATACTCTAAATAACTATGCCCGCTGATCTAAATACACATTCGTGACCGGTGAGTGCGATATCTACGAGGTATATCGCATGATTGATCTCCCCATGCATTGTCGCTACCCGAATCTGTTGACTTCGTGTAAAGCAAAATTTTTTTAGAAGCAAACGCCAGAAGCTGGTCGGAGTTTTGAAACACGAGCTATAGATTAATGTGGCGTAGTGAGCCAACAAATTTCAACCATGTTTCACAAAAGTCCAGTGTACTTGTTCACAAAAATGTAAGAAAATAAGGTACATCTTTATATTAGCGTGTACCTCCAGCGCTCAAATTTAGGCACGCATGGATTGGTAAAATTCTGAAATGTTTTCAGACGCCAAATCCGTACTTTGTAACAATAGGAGTATATCGTACCGATTTAAAAATGGGCTATGTAACATACATACATACATGTATGTATAATACACTGAAGCCTACACCTGTGGTGATGGCTTACACGGAGCACCATATTAGCCTGTGCTCAAATCGTTCAACAAGGCGCAGTTACGTGGCGTTCCGGACGAGGTCAACCGGAAAATACTAGCAGGATACTGAAAACTGGTCAGCACACGTGTCGACTGATAGGCTCACAAGAGTTAGCATTCTGTCATTCCAGCCGAGTGAACGCATCCTGATTATTGCAAGATGGATAATCCTTCAGCTTTATAGGATACAGGTCTAAAACGAAATGAAGGAGCGATGTGAAACAATGTCGGGGGGGGGGG
>SJOL01005865.1:0-17240 GCA_004794785.1 Opisthorchis felineus | reverse complement strand
TGATTATCTCTCTAATTATCTCAGCAAATACGCAACTGTCAACCAGCCTTGTGTATGTACTGAATGAGGCGTACAAAGTACGCACAATACATCGAGACACGTTTAATTAAATGGTGTTACGTTTTTTTGCTGTTGTACACACAAGAATTTTACCAAAACCGAACTGCTGCCACCACGTCGGCGCTGTATAAATGAAGCTGATAGCTGACAGTTAGTCTAATCCACATCCCAACTGCTTTGGCCGGTTTCTCCTGTAGTGTATCACACGTATTGCCTTATCTATCTCGCACTCAACTGATGCCTCTTGGTTTCTGTCCAAATGGCCATTAGCACCTTGTTGCTTCTTGAAAATCAGCTTTTGTGTATACTATCGAGGCCCCCTTCTCCTCCTATCAACAACGAGAAAATATACTCTTACTTGACTTAAGTTAACATTTAGAAGCCTCCATTTTCCTAAGGGCAAGTTCCAGCTTTTGAACTACTCTCGCTCTTGCGGGTGTGTTCATGCTGTGAAAATAAAAACAAAACACAGATGCCTCTTTGTTTCTCGCGTAGTTTGACGCACTATGTGGGTGTGTGATACTGTTCTTGCGATTCTGTGCATCCTGCTTGATGTGTACATCATGCAGGCTTCACCGGACATGTCAGAATTGAGCCTATATCGGTCGCGCCTAATAGCATACATATCTTCTGTAAGCTGACCATTCGATAGGATCATCGTCAAGCTTTCATGCAAGTTGGCAACCCATAATTTGCACACTGCAAAACACGAACACCTGTTTCATGTTTAGGTTTCCGAAAGACTGGTGAAGTGAAGCGTAGCTACGACATGAAGGTTTGGATAACCTTTTAGCTTCGGCTGCCTCCCCATATCGGAAAACCCAACAGTTTATTATTCCCTTCATCCGGCGTCCAACAGGCAAGGTTGGTTTCTGCGGCTGCCTTCGGTTCGCTAAAATCCTACTGGATCCTGCTCGAAAGCACTGCGCCAAAGTACCTTAAGTTCCCTTCGGAATTTTTCATGACCTTGAGGGACATGCCGGTCTACTCTCAGTAACTAGGCGACAAGTAATCATGGTCTCCCTCCACTTCAACTTTGTCTATGTATCCTTCAGCTGGCATACTTTCACTGTAGAGGGTTGACAATGACACCGCTGGTACTCAGCGTCCGATTCTCATTGATTTGTCGGCGGATCATTAACTATCCACGAGGTCATAATCATAGTTACAACTCACGTTATATTGTGTTGAATACAGTTTGCCTTTTCCTCCGTTGCCATCAGACGACCATTCTGGATCACCATCTTCCTTATCTACGTCACTAGTAGGCCGTATTAAATTGGTCGGGTTCAGGTCAAATACCACAAAAGTCATGGCCAGATGGTTGTGTGTGATTCGGTAAATTAGTGCTAGTGTAACGGTGGATACTACTGATGAGACATGAGAGTAGTACGTGTGTTCTCGTAACTCCGCCCTGATCTAATGGAAGGTGGGATTTATTACGGAATTTTTGGAACTACTTTGCAGTTTTCGCTTGCAATTGCGTGATAGTCAATGAATATCCAGGACAGTTCAAGAAGACGCGTTCAAGAAGAAGACGGATATTCAGTTTTTAAAAACAACGTGCAAATGAGAGTTTGACTTTCCTGTCCAATAGTCTGTAACTATTTAGTTGGCGTTTTCCTAATAAACAATCCCGCAGTGAAGGGCTTCCTTCCTTATACTGGTATTACACATCAATGTGGCGGATCATCACCTAAACATAGCCACTGACAGAAGTAAAAACACGCTCCGTAAGTCATCTACAGCCAGATTGGCGTGTGCCGAAGCATTCACTCTGTGCAACGGAATAATTTTGAGTTACGAGCGATGGATAGTGGGGCAAGGAATGCCTATGGACAAAGAGAGACGACGTACAATGATAACCAGCAATGGCTACATTCTATTCATTAGGTTGATAATCCTAATTCACCCATCTTGTTCAAAATCTGCGTCATAGGTTCTCAGCAAATGTTGACAAGACAGACACAACTCATACTGACATTGTGTGTATCCAGGGGAATGATTTGCCTCAACCGTTTCTGTGACTGTCATCGTTTTACTTTTCAGTTGCCACAGAGAAGATTGGTATGTGTCGCTTACTGTTCTCACACACTTTCGTGAACCTATTCGTTTAGGCATGCACGAATGAAAGAGCCTCTGTCTTATCTTGGTACAACAGTATTGCTACTGTGTACTGGAAAAATAAATGGGTATATGTGGGCATGTATACGGATGCGTATATGTGCAGTTTTTACATCCTTATTTGGAATCAACAGCAGTGCGCATCTAAAGAAACTTCGTGGAGTTTTTCAACCCGCCATCTCCGGGCTAGCTGTTGGAGCACTTAACCATTCGGCCACGAGCCGCTGACCAGCAATTTGTTTGACTTGTACTATAGCGCCACTAATCCTTGTATCACAGAATATAAATCACGTTTTCATATTTGGTGACTGTCTATTTGGGCGAAGACTTCTCAGATAGAGGTTTCACTCATTAGGTAAACTTTATTCTCCCTCTGAGCTTCTTATGGATTGCTAAGGGAAACTTTCGAAATTTTGAATGAGGATATCGTCCCGCAAGTAGAGTCAATCTATGCCGAAAACCTGGAAAGTGTTCAAATTACTGGCCGGGAGGCCACGGGTTGGAGTTCCGCTAGATGTGCACAGCTGGTGATTCTCAATAAAGAGGAAACAGATATACATCGCTCCTCGGTTATTCAGCCTAGACTGGCTGCACCTTTAGAACTTTTCCACGTTTTTAACACCAGCAATCAGGTTTATACGCACCTGTGCAGCTCGACTACCGTATATATACCATGCTTGAGGTTTGGATGCGGTCGACAATCCGCTCCTGAAACGGGCTACATTCTAAGATTCACCACTACTGTCTCGCTGTTCTTAAGATCATCAGGCTTTCAAAAAAGTCACCCTTTTTCCTTCGGAATTTAGGCGCCATGGCAATAATTCAGCCTTTATCTAAATCAGCTAGCGGAAGACGCATGAGACCGATTGACAATAGTATAAACCGTTCCTACCATTTTTCCCCACATAGAACCAAGTCGAAACACTTTCAATGCTCACGTATGAAAAGTCGGAAAAAACGGTCTACTGGTGCCTACATTCATTTCATCTCTTTCTTGAATGAGAGATTGCTTCAGGCTCTTTAGTTCTTTCGTTCACACCTAAACTTCTCTATTATGGCCAACGCAATGAATCTTGCCAACTGCTCTTATACATATTTGTCACGTGGTGTGTTCGGCAATTTCATAATTTCGAAGGTCACGGAACCGTTGCGGTGCATTCAAATGTTGTATGGTCTACCGCTGTTTCATTCTTTTTCAGTTTCTGTTGGCTATAAGAAGTGCGATGGTGAGTGAAAAAAACGATTACGTATGTTCCTAGAAGCCATGAAGCTCCCTGTTGCATAATGGCCTTTCCGTGCGAAGAAAACTTTGCCAACCGGTGTTAAATTTTTAACTATGTTTAACTGCCCAAAATTAGTACAGATGAAGAGTCGCAGAAGCGACTTATGCCCAGCTGGTCACGGTACTGTTACATAGAAACATTTGCGCCCGACAGTCCGTTAGTCTTGGATGCATTCCGCTTGAGTATGGCTGTAATGTCCCCACTTTGTCCTGTACTGGTAAATATTTCAGAGAACCAGTAATCGCACATGTATCTGCGTACATCAGACAATCCCTCATTAGGCACAATAACTCAACAGATATAGCTTGTCGCGTGGTGAAGTATTGATGGGCCAATTTGTTTCTCTCAGTGCTGCACGCTTGCAAGCTTGAATGATTTTGTTCTATTCTGACAAATGTCACTGTCTGCAGAAAATGCATGTGGTCTGAGACATCTACAAACAATTTAAAAGATGAACACAGCAAACTTTAGCGTCTTACTCGAAAATGTACCCACAAGCAAGACAACCGTCGTAAAAAAATGCTAGATGGATGAGGTAGTGGCTTTAAAACCATATGTTTATTAGTAATCCCCGGTTAACTTGATACGAAAATGGAGAAGCCATTAACCTGGCTTAAAAACTTTTTGTCGTGGCTTCATTGCCATTGAAACACAGACTTTGGCGCCTATGCAAGCATTTGTTGTTATGCCCTCACATATTATATATTTTGGCAGAACATTCTAATTTCCTTTCATGTTTTTCTTCACTGCCTATTAAGCTGAATTTGATGACACATGGTAACCGTTTTTTTTTCAAGCGCCCTATCCTTCGCCCCCTTCGGTAGTAGGTAAGTTGACTTTTGGTTTGTAAAATTGGTCACGTTCCAGTTGCAGGAATAAGTGGCTCTAAGTAGCTTTCGTTTCAGGTTGGTCAGTCTTCTTAAGAGAGGTCCTTCGGAAGACAGGACAAATTGCTGTCCGGATCAGATCTGACAAAATGAGAAGACCGGTCATTGTGTTTTGAAATTCAAACGCTTATCTGTAAGCCTCCTCACTTTGACGTGGTCTGACTAGGAGTTTTAATATCAATTTTTGCAAATTGCGTACCTCAAAACATCACGCTGTACACGTGGCCTTTTGAATATGTTTAACTGAAAGAGCTACGTTAGGGTCTCCTTGAAAAACACCAATAATACAATCAGTCTGATTCGTTGCTCGGGAAAGCTTTGATACACTTCCAGTATACCCCATTATACATTCCTAGAATGTTGAAAACTTATGCGAGCAGAGTTTCAGTGTGATCTACTGCACTCCGAGGAACCGACTGACTGAAGTAGGCTTCAGTTTCAGTTGGCAGATTGTTGATTCTCCCAGGGGGAATTCTATTACCCTCAAGTTTGCTCACCTGAGTGACACATCGTTCAGACACCTTTAAATATCACTTGCTTCAACTCTATTCTGACTTTGGGGCAGGTCTTGCCTTCCATATTTCAAAGCCATTTCACTTTATGTTTTTTCCTGTCAACAGTGGCATAATCATGCTGGCCTCATTGCCGTCAGGTTACTCACGTTGTTCCAAACTATTTTCTACTTAGCTGAAAAATCTTCGTCTGCCTGCAAGCATGAAGCTGCAAAACGTAAGTCACGGTTTTAATTTATCTGAATATTTAAAGCTTTGCATTGTGTGCTTCTTAAGAAAACCCGCAAATATTGAGAGCTGCTCAAACGAGCAGTAAACGGCGAAGTCCCCAATTCTCGCTGTTACAAGATAAGGGCTTACGCATCCAAGGCTAGAAGTCGTTTTGGTAAAGAATCTGTAGTGGCCAATGAGAAGTGTATTTGCGTATTTTTTGGCTGGCGCTTTTGTCAGTGGCCTGGGTACAACGTGCTGAACGGCTGCATTGAATCTTAACATTTCGAAATTTTACTTTGATTAGAAATGAACTAAGGCCTTTTTTCCGATAGTCTGACACTCTGATAGACCAATGGAATGGGGTGATTCAAATGGCCGAATTTATTTGTTGCGTATTATTTTTTCAGTCTGTCAACTACAGACAATCAAACTGGATTTGGAGTGCATGGCCGAAAAGATTTACTTCATTCTGTTCTGTAATAATATAATGGAATTTGTTTAGCTGTAACACCCTTTTGATGCCTAGCTGCCATTCATCCCAAAGGAAACACAAGGACTGAGATACTACCAGGTTGCTGAAGCCTAGACAAGAGCAGCCAAGATGAGGGGTTGGATTCGAACCATGAACCTTCAGGTCAGTAAGTTCGCGCTTTAACCACTGAGCTATCTGGAGCTCAACCGTTCTGTAGAATAGGCACTAAGCACCCTATGGAACGAGGGCAACAGATTCGATGCAGAAGCTCCACACACTGTGTAAGTGGGTGATATCTGTTGGCTTTTGGTTTTTCTTGCTTCGGAGTCCATACCTGCATGGCTTGTGGATAAAACAAAATCTCGACTGGATTTACCACTCAGTTCCTACGCTTTTTGTTTCACAGTCCTTGAGTGATCGTATTCAGGTCGGTGCAGCTGCGCACATTGCTGGACAAGACGGTTTCTTGAAAGGAGACGATTGCTTATTAGATGAAGTCCATTCAACGTTGTTGAGTATTATTGGTCCTACTATCCAACCAAACCAAGGAAATTAAAAAACACGACTTCATTCGATATTGGAATTCCTTCTACATCTTGTGGGCTCATCGACCACATCTCCGATTTATTGTTTAGCATCACAACTCTGTGTATAGTCTCTTGAGAACAGCAGGGTGGTTGCAGATCTTAGCAACCGATTGCACTGCTTTTCCCCTTCTTTCTGCGTATCAACAAGTTCCGACCGGTCTTTCGCTTTTAGTGGTGTGCCGAAGATACTCCAGTTTTGTCACCAGAACTATCGTTTCACCACGTGATCACCAATTGGGTAGATTTGATATGGCGCAGCTCCTTCATCCTCACTGGGATCAGCACACATGACGGTCCTCCAACAATGCTGATTTTTAGCACAGGATGACTTCCATTTAGAGGACAGGATGTAGGTTCTGAGCACCCACAAAAAACTGGACATGATTTTCGTCCACAATGAAACATCAAGCCTTCTTCTGTTACCGAGTAATGGTATAGAGAATATTCTTTGAAAAACCAGAAGGTACAAAGATAGCATGTGGCAAAACGGTGGAAACGAATTTATGTTTGCTAGACTTTCGTGTGAATTCATCTTTAGGTTCCTTCCTTGTTGACTGACTGGATTTCAGTTTTTGTTTTAGTCGTCTAGTTTACCCATGAGGGGAGAGTTTCATTGATGAACAGTGAAGAAATGCTGAAGAGGGATTAGAACTGCCCAGTCAGAGTGTTGGAATATTTGTGTAAATTTACTAGTTTTTTCGGAAAAGGCAATCAATGACAACGATGCACCCCTAAGATCAACTGGTAATCATGTTGACCGAACGGGCCGGACATCCAGTGAAGTCTAATTGATAGTTACTCTTGGCTTCTGAGCAGGTCCAGATGGTTATGCTTGTACAGCCTCATTTGTGTTAAAACAGCCGGGATGTTCTTGTTCGAATTACCCATTGAAGATCCTAAAAGCATGCGCAATAATCTACAGGTTATGCATGCAACACTTTTCAAAGCTCCTTGCAAACTTTGTGCACACTGATTAGTAGGACACCACTGTCCTTCATTTTCTGGACCCCGTTCATAGATGTGGGGCAAAAGGAGTAGTTTTCCAAGTAACCGTTGTTTGTGGATTCATTTATTTGGTTATTTAATTTTTTCCCATACCAAATTTTCAGATGGAGCTATCGGGGAAGGCCGCAAAAGGTCAACGGGATCAGGTAATTTCCCAAAACTTTAATCCAAAAATCAACTTAATTAAAACATGGCCACGACTTTAGTGGTGTCACATCCGTCTGAGACAGACTACGCTGGGAAGCCGAGATGCATTTGGAAGACACCCCTTGTCCTTAGGTGGATATGAATCTACCATGCCTAACAGGGGATTTAGATACGTTACTCTTGATATAAGGTAAAAATATGGATGAAGTATGTTCACATGTTTCACTAGCCGTCTTCAGTCGTGGTTGCTTACAGAATGGTGCAATGCTGACGAACGATCCCGAACGATCCCACTCTTGTTCAAACAAGAGTAGTATATTGTAATTGCGACGCATCCCGGTTTGGCGGTTGACCCTTTGCGTGATGACTACCCAGATAAGTTACCAAAAACAGCAGCTACTGAACTAGTTTCACTAAAAATTGGTGACTTCCTGGGTAGGCAGTTGTGAATAAGGAATATAGCTTTTAATAACTACACTCATTTGCATATCAATTTGGTTTTCAAGCGAGACTCAACTGAATCTCTCGTTTATGATATGAATGTGCTGCACAAAGGCCGCCTCATGTTTCAGTCGGTACGATTTTTGAGAGATTCAACTGAGTTTCCTGTGAAAACCAAAGTGATATGCAAATGAGTGTATTTGTCGAAATCTGTCCAATTTGGGTTCAAGTAGAAAATAAGGTTGACGGAAACTCAAGGACTGCATCCACCTTGTGAGCCCCAAAAAGGGCAAAACCGGTCGTGGGCTGTCGAAGAATTTTCAGCAACCTTATGAGTAGTGCATTACGAATATACAGGTATCGCGATATCCCGAATATCGTAGCAACTGAAACATGAGGCTGCCTGGTGCAGCACATTCAGTTGCCTGGAAACATCACAAACGAGAGATTCAGCTGGGTTCCAGGTGAGTCTCTCGCAAATCCAGTATTGTTACAGTTATTTGTGGACTTAACCTGCTTATGTGACAACAAGACTCACCTGACCAGAGTTTGGGAAACAGATTAAGGTTATGCGATTCGAAGGCAGATGCAACGGTAAAACGTGCCATTAATTTGTTGCAGGTTCTCCGTTTCGTCCTTGAAGTCAGAACACAGGGATCTTTCGTTTACAGCTTGCAGTTTGGTCTGTGTTTTAGGTGACTTATTGGGATGAATTGTCCGGGTCATGAAGCAGTGTAAGATTTCACTGGACTATCGAATAATGTTGCGATATCACGTCGCTGTGCATACTCTCCGGTTCCCCCAACCCCAAACGCTTGTAAATTTAGGACAAGTTCACTAGAAGGAGAGATGATATTATTTTTCCACAACATGAAGAGTGGGGCATGCTGCCTATCACATCGCGCTGTCTTCCGTGACCATTTCGCGAGCAGTGGCCTGCTATCCGTACAATCACGAAGACTTTCGTCGATAGCCACTCAAAGTGGAAATTGCTCACCTGACTTGTATGGTTCCTCGGTGTTTCACGGAACTAGATGAGAAGGGTGTGGAAATTTGACCGACACAATAGAGGAGTACAAACTATGTGTTTAGTGGTTTTTGATTTTTGCAAACTTAGGTCGTCCTGCATTGTCCTACTGCTGACAGGCCACTCATATGTTCAAGGAGAGAGGAGAACAGAATTTAATTCTTTAAGTGTTGTTTGCATATATGGTTATCATCAAGAATGACCAACCAAAAAGATCACGTGGAATAGGCCACGCGATTACACAACTAAAGGAAACATGATAACTAAAGGAGGTCCGACAGGGAAAAATTTGGTTTGGTCAAAAGGACGGTATAGAGGGATCATCTTCAACGCAAAACACCAAGAAGCAGCCTGAAGGCTATATGCACTAACCACACTGAAGATCGAGATTCAATTGTAAAGAGTGTCAATTTTTTCACCCTGCTCACTGCTTGTTCAGGAGATATCTTTCCCTTATCCCTGTGCTACGCAAAATGCTTTCTATAAGGTGTCGGCGTGACGATATGAGGCAGTTTGTTTCAAATTTCCTGAGCATTTTGATGCCTGAATAACTTTAGCCCTGAAAGCTTGTTCGCGGTTTAGAAAACTACGACTTTGGCATCCAGTACACTGAGGATTTCTCCTGCACCAACAGCAGACTTCATCGTTTACTTTCGAAAAAAGTTGCACTCATGATTGGGCGTTTAGGATCCATCCTGTCATGTACTAACCTATCGACCATCTTCATCCCGCAAATTAAACTACTCTATCTTCCTAGATGTTTACATCAGACCAACATAGAAACCTCATGTTAATTCAATCCGTCGAAGGAAATATTTTCTTCCTCAAGATCAAACCAGAAACAACTTTGGTAATCCGAGCTCCAACTTTGTATGAATTTATTCTCAGAAGATTTTCGCGGAAAGGATGTTTATTCACTTATTCCATCACTTTTGTTCTCCACAAATCTTCCCCTTCGTTTACTTTGGTGTTTCCAATCGATAAAACCAATATAGTGGCCACGGGGCTATTAACGGAAGAGTCCCATCGATTCGGTTTTGGTGCAGTCCTTTTGCTCCGTCCTTTTACCATGTCCTTGTATACAAATGGTTCCAAAACACTAACGGACCGAGTGTCGTTCGTTAATGGCTCAGACAGTCCCTAGATCAGTGCGGCTGGATTACACAGCTCGCCACTTGTCACGAGTTACCAACAGTGAGTGAAATGCATGACCCTAAAACCTCATTTCTACCAGGCTTTATATAAGTATCATTCGGGTGGCATGTATCACCCATATTAGGATGTCCAGCCGATCTAGTCTCAGTTGCAGTTTGCATCTGTTGTTTGCATAGGTTTGTCCCTAGTATGAATGTGGACTCTTTTTGGAGTCATTTTCAGTTTGAAATTCCTAACCTATGGAGAAGCAAAGGTGCTCACAACTAATCACAGTCCCAAGTCAAACGGTGCTGTCTATGCCAACTCATCTCCAAGAACACGCGGTAGACCGATTTGAGAAACAGCGGGAAAATCTTCGGGTAAAATTATCCAAACCATAATGCCAATTGGTCAGGGTCAGTATCTATCTGATTTCAGTTTAAGCAGATCTTATTCGGCTACCCACGCGTTTTCAAATTCCATGTGTTCGGTTGTGGATTGGTTCGTTATCAACATTTAGGAGACAGTCTTTTTTAAGAATGGAACTGTCGCACAGTTGCCTTTGTGTCTTCAGCAAAGGTTGTCTTGCACATTGAAACGTATGAGTGAAACCTAAACAGACGTGCTTCTTTCACAGGTTTCTAAAGTCTCAAAAATGTTTCTAATATACGTTATTCGAATTGCCGTAATATATACTTAATTCCGACGAGTATATCAATGGTAAACTTTACGGATGTCAGTCATTCAGGGCACAGGTGTATAAAACTAGTTTGGTTTCGATTGCCAACCGAATGAGCCCAGGAAACGTTTAACTTTTGTGGAAAAATAAGGATAACTTGGGCTATAGTGGTCAGTCTGACGGCTGGAATTACTGTGCAATTTTTTTCAAAGACCAGTCTAGTGTATTTACAAATTAGCTGGTATCTTTACTATTTCAATCGCTAGAGGTAAGAGAATTCTCCGGCTGACAGCCATCCGGCCTCAAACTGATCTAATTTAGCCTGTCTTACTCTTGATATTCTGTTCTAGTTAGCTTACGGTCCTCTTCAAGTAAGTGTTTGGTCCAGAACATGTCCACGCATCGTTTTTCGTACACAATCCGTCTGGTTCTTACTAGTCAGTATCCAAAATGAATGTTTCAGAAATTTAGTTCAGCAAGTAAATGCCACGTGTGTGAGATCAGCTCAAGGGAAGTTTTGCTGAATAAACAAACTATTGAGACTGGTCCAAACTGTTTTAGTCAGTTTTCGATGAAAGTTGAGTCACTTAGATTGATGATGTCTCGTACGTAAGCTTTGCTGTAAAGTAATACGTCTGTTGGTAGAAATTTCGGACCGAGAATGCTTGTTTGTTTTGGAGAACCATTAGGATGTCCGAACCAAACCGGACTAGTAAGACGAGGAATTGTAATTTAGAGAGAATAGGCGCACTAATGAAGAATCAACATTCGATCTCTGTAATCGAGATGGAAACATGAATCACGGGGAGGTAGGAGACATTGTTAGTGCTGATTAGTGATGAAAAAGCAACAGAGATTTTGTAGCTCAACGTTTTGACTCCATGAATGAGCTTTTTTCGGAACAAATTAATCGCAAAGGACAGGAGGAAAATCTTTGCCTGGTGCTTAGCAGTGTGCCATCAATTTTCAAAAGGCTGTTGCTTTCATCAGTGTGTAACGGTCCCATTGGTGTGGGTTGAAGCTGAGGCCAGTCAGTCACGACATCAATTGTTATTCATAAGTTTCAACCACACAGTGGATATGGGCTGAGCGTTGTTTACCTCGTTTAAGGGCATTCGTAGATCTTAAATGCTTGACGAAAGGGAGGCTGACCGTAGACTTTTGAACAATAGATTTAGGTGTCTTTGTCCTCAACTTTCAGCTTAGGCGAAAGCTACATGCGCTTCCAGAACCGTTGGATTTTATGTAGATGACACGTATGAGAGGTCAGTCGGTCAGACTAAATAACGTTTAAAGTAAGCTGAAATGAGAAGATTTGAGGCAAACTGGCTGATCAAGCGGCCGTTTTGCACACAATCGCTGACTGCGAGCACAACACTCCCTTGTTGGCTCAGGAGGGAGAAGTTTCGTTCTCGGAGCATAGGTTTTGTTTTGGTATGCAATAAAATAATCAAAAATTCCATTCAAAACGCCTTAAATATACAAAGTTTTAGGAATTTACCACTTTTATGCAGAATAGCCGGTTAAATATGCTGGCCATGTCTTTTATGCCAAATTTCAAGGAACAAATCATCAAAACATGGGTTTTTTACTGTTGCCCAGTTGCTTCCATGGCATAAAAAGACCGTAAAAACGTGTCAGTTTACAGTAAGACTTACATATAAAGATAATCCAAACGAAGTGAAAAATCACATATTGGCGACTATGTAAACTAACTAGCCCTTGGACAAAGTGTTCCACTCTCAGTAAAGTTTTTCTTGCATTATTTCCGAAACTAATATTTTTCTGACTTTTCCTACGAAAATTTAGGCAGTAGTAGTCTAAGCACATCTGAAATAGCTGAAAGTAAGTTACCGTAGTTTCATATAAAATTATGCACTTTATGACCAGAGTTCTGCATACGGACATTGCCAGAAAAATTTAAATATTACTCATATTACTTTTCTTCTGTTACATTTTAGTTGAGGAGATGAAAAGTCTTGAAAGATCTAGGCAAAGTAATTTGCTCTGTTTTGTTTTCACACGCGTTCAACAGCTATGTATTTCTGAACATCATATCGGTTATCATTGATTTGTTAGTAAATATTTGAAAGTTTTTGGGAACCTAGCTCGCCACTTGTTTTTTGCTGAGGAACACACATACACACTACTTTTCATTATATCAAGTAGTAACAAAAATCAATACAGGATTATCAACATGTAATCTTACACTTATTTGTTTCACGTGGTGCTTGAGCTACACACGTCTTTTCTTGACAGAATAGAAGGCATATTTTTTGGACTGTGTAGATCAATAACTCATTCCAATAAACGGTCTGACTAGTCACGCCTCCTTAGAGTGCCGGAATTTACGATGATATAGTTACTTATATGGCTTTATTTCGAATGTCACAACATGTCCATACATTGTCATCAGTCACTCAATAAATAGATGCCGAATTGGCTACCTGTTTTCTGTCGTATTTTGCCACCAGTTTCAAAACACTTGTAAGGTATATTTACGCAATACCTTCAGGATGGCATTCTAGGGTATAATGTGTCTGTTAAATTCCTCTGAATTTATGTAAATCAGTGGCAAAGTTTTTCCTGAGAGAAATCACCAGTGCGAAATAGGTGAGTCTATGTGCTGGCCACGAAGAAAGGCCACACTAACTCAGGTGGTGCTCAAGTTACACATAATTCATTTCAGGTCACTTATATTTAGCAAGAATTTGGAACAGTATGTCTCGGAGGTGTGTTAACGGAGACTCTGAATACGTAAGGAAGATGCAATAATTCGTCTTTGATTAGGAACACAAATGCAGCAAACTAGGGTGGACATTCATATCGTAGCGAAATCGGTTACTATTCTGCAGAGACAAAGCCAGACAGAAGCCTAGCAACCTTTTATTTACAAAGAGGACTCACAAATTTTTGTTGTTATATCCCGTTTTTTCCTTAGAAAAAGTCTGGGAGGCCTATTTGGATCGGAATGTAGAATTTAGAAGTAAGTCGTTTTCAATCTCAGATGTTGTGACACCAATATCTGTTTCGTCCTTCACAAGAATGATACAAAATATAAAATATTAGTTTAAACAAACCGGACAGTTTGTCTTTCGAGAGTGTCACAGTAAGGCTCATTGAAACAGGTTCCTAAAGTCTGCTTAATTTTCATATGGCAAAAGAGCATCACCTGTAAAATAACTTGAATATTGTCGCCGGAATAGGAGGGATACTGTTCAAACGAGAAGGGGCTGTAAACATTAAGCAGACTCCGCAATTATCTAGAATTATTGGGAAGTTTTTGTGAACCGTCAGGCTCAGGTATGGCGAATCAGTATGGAACTCGGTTGGATGTATATGAGGTGGTTGTGTCCGCGGTGGCTCAGTTGGTAGGGCATTCGTCCGGGGATCGTGAGTTACGATCTCGTCCAAGAGCTCGGATTTGGTTTCACTATCATACAATCTCTGTCCCTATTAAACGAAAATTGTCCTGGAAGTTTTGGGTGTCCATGGAGCCGTTTGACAGTAGAACAAACAAATCGGCACCCCCATGGCTGTTGATGAGCTGAGTGACGTCATTCAATTGCAAACACATTCGCCTGTCCATATGTAATAATTTAGGTGGGCCAGCAGTGATAACACGCCCGGCTTCCAAGCCACATGTCTTGGGTTTGAGTTCGGCCACAACCAAGACTCTAATAAGAGGGCAACTCGAGTCTTCGGGTCCCGTCTTTCGTGTGGGCTAACCAGGATAATGATACAAGGGCAGAGGAAAGCTGTGAATGTAAGATGTATGAATTCCGGAGTTCTTACAATAACCAGCAAGCAATAAAGAGCTACTTTTTTATACCGTGACATTAAGTGCATAGTTTACACATAATATTTCAAATGTCTGTTGGCGTAACTTAGGGTATGTGTACCAAAAAGCTATTTTCTTATATAATGTGATTTCACTAGAATAGCGGAATCGTTCATTTGGGATTCCGAACACATGCTGAATAAACTTTTTGCAAGCGTTGCAGTTAGAAGATGGAAACCGGTAAATGCACGTATTTCACATTGGATCATCGGTACCAACTTTCCGATTACAATGAAAACAAAATTATTGAAGTTCGTGCGAAAATAGGGATAGTCACGTGGTTACAAACCGATTAGACAAAGAATGGTAATATGCATATCACTTCCAAGGTAACCTAGGGGTCACATCGAGTTTTTTCTGGGCACAATGAAGACCTGAATCGACTGACTGCAGCCGCCTCAGCGACTTTGACAGCACTGAGTTCTTGTAGCGGAGCGAAATAGAGGACGCTGAAGTCAGCTCAGTTTGATGACCTGTGAACGAGACATTCTTCCCAGTTGCTGACTCTGGGAGCTTGCGAGCAGATAGAAGTCCCTTTTGGGCGCAAAACTAGATGTCAGACCAAAGCTTGAAACCCATGTATGCTCACGAGTCACACCCGTCAGCAATGGGCACATATTTTTCGGTCACACGTGGCCGAGTTGATTTGACCTCATTATTCACAATTCTTTTCAGACGAAACTTAGCTCAGTGTTTATTGTCTCTTACTAGGAAAAAGAGTCAACTCTTTATCGGTATATCTTAAGCTACTGTTTAATGAGAAATTTTACCACGTCAACAATTTCTACCCTTAGGCAACAAGAAGTGCGTTTTGGAATAGTTCGGCCTACTAAGATTGGCTGCCTAATCCAGATAAGTTCGTTTCAGCTTTTTCAAACTAATATACACAACAAGGCTAATATGGGAACTCTGTGTTTGACCCAACTCATGCCAAGCTGATTTCAAACTTGTGCCCAGTTGACTGAATGCTGACTTGACTAGACTTCAACTTTGAGTAGTTCCATGGTTGCTTGCACTTCCGTTCTGCCTCTGTCCCTACTCAAATAATCTGCTTGCTCACACAGATTAGAAGGATGTCAATGAACAACCAAATGTCTACATACCCACTGGCTCATTAAAGGTTGAGTTGGGGCCTGATGAACAAATACTGAAACTCAGCCGGTAATATTTCATTAGCCCCACTCATCTCATCTACGTCGTTAAGTTTTTAATAAGTATACAGTTTAACGAAGTCGAAATACCGAAATCAGCGATGAGCTTTTCAATGTATTGGAGTGTTCTAATGATCCCATGGATCACATGCTAGCACCTGGTGGGACTTCAGTATTCTTATAAGATCGGATAATATCCTTGTTGTTTGAGCATGTGAACCGTTCTGCCAAAGGGTCATTGCCGATCAAGTTGATATCACTGCGCTCCGTTATATAGCGAATAACTCCGTGCTCTCGCCCACTAAGGTTTGCACTTGTTTCATATGGAACAACGTTTTGTTCTAATAGCATTTCATGGGAATGTAGGGGGGGGGGTAGATATATACTGTAATACATACTCGGAGAGATAAGGCTGTAATTGGGTTGCTAGAGCCCAAAATGCACTAAAAAAACAATGCGGGCCGAAACACTGGTGTACAAGTTAGGTAAATCTGTAACACTGTATTGATTAACGAGCTAATTCATGACGAAACAAAATAAAACTGTTCCGTTTCTATTAAAAAGGTCGAAGTGGCAGTTCAAGTAAGTTCTGATTCTACCGTCCGGGCTTCGGCCGAGGTAAACATTGCCTGCAGTGTTTTCCTGGCTGGTTTATTTGTGTGAGGTTGTCGTACATGTGAAGCTATGAGCTGTGCGGGACCATATTTGATTTTCCCTGAAAAACTGCAAAAGGAATCTTCCGTTTGATGAGAGACCACATGTAAGCAGCAGAGTTGAGCAACATAATTCCGTAAAGTTATCACCCAATAGAGTGTTTGTTACAATAGCGAATACCGTGTAGAGTTTTGAGCTCTCTTCGGGAGGTAGGGGGTCATACAATAAGTTGAGAGTAACAGGCAACGCTGTCTTGATCTCGCCGGCTCGTCCCCCCTTAGTTAGAGGATAAAACCAACTACGTAGTTTTTACATAGCAATAAAGGTGCCAAAAGACGAGGTTTTATGGGCTTTCTAACAAGTAAAAGTAACCGAAATGTCTTTGAGGCAGACAAATGATCAGGCACCAGCTCCTTTTGTAAATGCTGTGTGTTGAAATGGTGACAATAACATAAACGTGTTCATGTTTACTTCAAAACCGAAATTTAGGTAGCGCAGGTTCGGACTTGTCATGTAAGTTCCCCTTCATTTTATGTATCTCGTATGTTAACAAGCTGCAGTGAACAAAAACAGAAATGAACTCGGTTGGAAATCACTTAAAAAGGCAGGTGCGGTAGTATTACGTGAGCCGAAAAAAGTGTGTTATATTATGCAACGTCATTGTATGAAGTTTCTCCATCTCCTGATACACCCGCATGTTTACATCGGACACTTGATCTATTGGTGTTTGCGAAAAACTGTCTCGCTGGAAAACTATGTGGAATTGAGTGTGTGTAGAGATACTCATCGGCGGTATATTGACTGCACTCCGTTCACATTAGTCTTGCTTGAACAGTCCTCGCTATGTCCTAAAGCAGTCATTATGCTAAGTCCACACACAAAGGAGGAACCACCGGACTCAAGTTTCTCTCTTATTGGAGCTAATCAGCAGTGCCGGGGTTTGAACTCGGAAAATCCGACATCCATAGTAATTATTTTATCGCATCAGAGCATGCTGGATGCATTTGAATGATCACTTCTGAA
>SJOL01005862.1:17956-30282 GCA_004794785.1 Opisthorchis felineus | reverse complement strand
TAACTCGACCAAGTGGGCAACCGCTAGAAGCCTGTCATTATTTGCCACAAGGCAGAAGCGCGCTGGTGCAGGTCGATCAGAATATGCTGCGTAATTACCGTTAAACAAACATTTGGTTTGAATAACAGGCGGTAATTGTGTGCCACAAAAAACAACACAACAATATTTGCTAACCATTCATCATTGAGTACGCTTCTTTTGAAAATCTCCAAATTTATGGTCCATCACGGAATCATTGAATAAAACCAAAATAGTGAAACGCAAAATGGAATTTGCCAGCCAACGACTGGAAGTTGTGTTTTCTTGCAACATTAATTGTGATAAGCAGTAAAATATGCGAAGCTGACATTTGCTGCCTCAGATATATTTGTCAGGTATCCGAATTTTGGCGATTGCAATAGTCTTCGTTTTATACAATAAATGTATGATTTTTTATTTGCTATTTCATTTTTTCATCTTCACAGTCTTTAGGCAGATGCGAGTTGCAATTCCATGGGGTGCAGTATTCTTATACATGGAACTCACTAACTCATATGCAGTACAAATTCATCCTCTGGTTAATCTATACCACAAAATAAGTTTACCTCAACCCAAGCAGCATGAGCGCAAAGCATCCCCAAATGTTGGTAGCGCGAGAACATAATCAACTGCATGTTACCACGAATCGTTCACAGTTGTGTGCAAACATTGAGACATTTGCATGCCCCGCCCAATGCAAGTTGTCGTTGGCATACCATAGATCACATATGCCGTTCTAATTCCTAATATGTGCGTCTAACATTACATGCCAAATTCGTTTAAGTGGGCAGTGAGTTATTTTTCTCTTGTTCAACGCAACCTAATGCTGACCAGTATTCGGTAATCTTGTGGCGTATTACACTTAATCACAAAGCGTGGCTAAGCAAATATGCATTCAGAATAAATGAAACTGTAAAACGATAGTCAAATGATTCCGTAGGATTGCTTATAATGTAAATACGCACAAAACATCTGCACACCTAAATATATAAGAATATTCCCCCAGGAGAAGCTGCATCTACAGGCTTCGTGCAATGGGAGACAATTACTTCACAGTTGGAAAATTCAGATGCCCCATAACTGCGCCGAGGCTTAATATTTAGCATGATGATGCCAAGACGACAAATATCTGGACTGCATTTTCCAATGATTCGGAAACTTCGCACCAAGCAAATGAATGCCCGCTCACGTTAATCGGAGCTACCAGACAAACGCTTTGATTTCACAACGTGTATATTACATGGCCCACACATAACACAGTTTAAGGGTATCTGTTGTATGCTTTCCACAATCCTAAAAGCACCCATCTTCATGAATACATCAACTACCGGTATACGTAGATATTCTCTGTTAACAACCTCACATTCCGTATCCACGCACTATCATACTGAGCACATCAGCTCTAATCAGGATGTCCGAAATAACTGACGCGCTATCTTTGAAAAACCTACCCAATTACAACTTGAAGATTCATGTAAGCATATTCCGTGCAACCTATTTTTTCAACCATGAATTACAGTGTCCATTATTTTGGACATTTCTGCCTTATGATTTTAATCACAAATTTGAACCAAGTATATCACAAGCACCTACATAGTGCGCAAATTCGACTCAATTCAACGTAACGCGCAGAAAAATAATCCTAAACATCGAAGTCTGAGCACCCCAAGGAAAAATGAAATTATGTGAAAATTATATTCGAAGCAAAACATGTGCTGAGTATGTGTTGCATCACCGTTTTTCCTTTGTAATTGCGCCGGATTTTTGAGCTACCTTAACCTCATACGACAATACCCTCATGTGAAAATTCACCTCGCGTTATGAACGCTCACGAGTGTATTATCAAAATTAATAAATCTACATGCACGTTGTCAAAGGAAGACTTAAGAGTTTACAAGATGTACAAAAACTTGTGCTATATGTTTTTGTTTGTTTGTTTTTGTTCAACGTATCTAAGCAGCAGGAGACGGTAAGTGTAAGCATCTATGCGCATCCTACCGACTATTGTTAATCATACATCTCTCAGCATCATTCGGGTCGTTATCTCCGGACTTCGATTTATTTCCACGGGAACGTTGTGTGAGGCAAGGCAGCTTATGTCGCGAAACGCATATTGAGCTCCTTTTTAAAACCACTAGTTCTAGAGGCCATAAACCGCATTAGATATGTAACCCAGCAAACTGAACTCCAAGCAAATGAATACTTATGCGTTATGCTTAATAAATGTCAAGAAACCGGGACAACGCACACCCTTCCAAGGATCACTTCAACCCCCCTAAGATGCTTGCGTCTTCGACGAACGTCAATGCTGCCTACAGAAATTCGGGGCACCGAAAATCATGTGTGATAAGAACAATAATATTTCAGGAAGGAGAGACATTGGCCTAAGTAGCAGCTAGTTGTTGCGGAAAAGCAAAATTAAGAGGATGCAACGTAGGATACGCAAGAGCTTAACTTGCAGAACAAAACACACTCATTAAACCTAGTTGTCGTAGGACACTTGAGAAAGTTCTTTGAAAACAATCGACACTTATGTTTGAATAATATATTGGTATAACCCCAAATGTTACCTGAGGCAGGCAGGGATTCAATTGTTTTCCGTGCAGAGAGACACCACATGCTTTGTACACAACAGTCCATTTGCCGGTATTCTCTGGATTGTTTTCTAAACCACAAAATGCACTGCATGTTTGTCTCAGCCGTGGCAGCCTGTATGACAATCGTTTATATAATAAGCAACAGAAACGTAATTAAACATTTCTATGAGAAAACATTTAAGTCCGTCAAACGGTTATTAGGGTGAGATAGAAAATCAGGTCTTTGGTGTCTGTGAACAACAATAGGAATGCGTCCAACATGCAGAGACATTCCTAAATGTGATAAATTTGAATTTCCATGGATTGTATTTGTAAAACGCAAATTGCCACAAATGTTTTCAACGCATATCTCACATGTATGCATGTGATTTGAAAGACGCTGTGATTTTGTCATCCAATAATTTCGAATTCTACGGAGGCGATGCAACTTTGACAACAGCAGGTTATGAGTTCCTACTACAAACATTAGCATAATGTTAACACTTCTAATCCCAAGTCAACTATCCGAAACAATAAAATTCATGCTTGCACAGAGAACAAATTAACTGATTGAGGAAAATTGTGACCAGTTGCGTATGATAATTTTACTCGGTTATTCAAACATTCCTGCTCCATAGAGGAATTCGACGACTTACATGTAGGTAGACAGTTTGACATCACTTGGATGAAAGAAAGCATATATGAGAATTTCTACAGGATAATGGAATGTCATACAGCATGCAAAACAATAATATATCACAAAACACTGGACACTCTCGTAACGAAACGCATTTTCATGAACTTAATTTAGCCGTCGTTGCGTTTCAGGATCCCATCGAGATCGTTTATTGAACTTGGAATATTATAGGGTATGTGCATACGAAGATTTCTGGCGAATCACAATGTACCTAAGTTTATTTCCACCTGAAGTTCTCCAGTCTTCCACAAATGTTCATTCGCACTCGGCGAACGAACCATCAACCGATTCAAAAATATGTCGTTCTATCATAATTGATGTGAACTATCAACCGCGAATTATGTCACACAATTAACTTACAAATGTAAATTGTGTATATCCCAATCACTCACATATAGTGCATATAGCGATGTGTATAAATGAAAATCTGAACACTGAACAATTGCGAAACTGTTCGTTATATTTAATAAATTTGAAAAATCTGAAATAAAATCCCGCGGTAAATTTATCATTGTCGAAATTATTTACCGCTAGTGTGTTCACTGTAGTCAGATGATTTTTATGCGTCCCAAATTTATGTAGAATAGCTTTTGTGTACAAAGAACGAAGTCCGGTTGATTGCTTCTAAGCAAAGGAAGCAAATTCCTTCACTTGAAGATGCAGTTCGCGGCAAATACATTTACTTTTAACTTAACTGCTGGAGAACCGGCAACAGACGATAAAATAAGCCAATGTTTAACCTATTATTTCACCATTAGAACATTGTCTAATCTAAGCAGAAGTTAAGCTCGCGGTCTACTTGCTTTAAACTCAGGCAGACTTACCGATATTACCGAGGCCGCATAGCATTGGGTATATGCAAACACGTTGGAGTGTCGCATTTTATATAGCCTTCGAAAATTTAAACAAGAATTTGGTCTCTCAGTTATATAGTGACCTTAATTGTTGACTGTAATACGCCAGAAATTAAACAAAAATACATGATGTGCCCAAATTAAAGGTTTCCGGATTTTCTTCGTATAACAGCCTATGTTGCGGCTTTACCCACATCCACATAATACCTCATTGATTGAAGGGGTATTTGGCATACATAAAATCTGAATTCCATTGAAACAATCCAAGCCCTACAACAGCAGGTCATGTGTATATATTCCAACCAATCGCCGAGTTGAAGCACCATTCGTGATTCAAAATCAATTCTGAGCAGCACAAATATGAGTGCCACGTTATTTTATAATAGATTGACATTTTGGCGAGTTGCGTCTACTGCTTTCATTAGTTTATTCAGGAAACAAATACAGTTTGGCCCGTTTTTGTTGTCAGCCTACATGCAAATATTTCTTTCATCATATCATCATATCATATCATCATATCATATCATCTTTCATCATATCTGTGCACAACACTTATGCAATTAAGGCTATAAGATAATGGAATGTCTTACAGCATGCAACGAACTATGAGCCACCCAGACCTGTTCTGCGCAACGCTAATTTGTCACGCATATGTGGACTCTCCCTGAATGAACCACATTCGCACGAACTTAACTGAGTCGTTGCGCGTCTGCATTTTGATGACACCTTCTGTCAAAACGAAGAACACGATAGGTTATGAGTTGTGCGTACCCAGCATTCTGGTAGACGACACTTTTGCTTACTAAATGTTCAATCAAACTAACTGAGCTAACCGTGTCCCCATTGCAGCTCAACTGATTTAAAATTATGCAATTCCTTCACAACTGCTTTGACTTCCAACCCCAAATTATGTCATACACAAACAACCAAAAAACACACATTTGCCATCGTGTATTTGTGCAGAAACTTCGGCTTACTTTTTGTACCCCAAAAAATACAGTGAAGACCCGCTCTTATTAACCATCATGCCAAACATATCACCCGTCGCCGGGATGGTAGAAATGAGTTTACGACCATCACAAATGACACAGACAGATCCACGCAATTCTATTCCGATCAACATGTTGTGGTATGCATAAACTAACGCGTCCACTTTGACACACTGGTGCACTGCAATATGCTTGTGTAAAGGCAATTCGGCTCACATTTTGAATTTCAAATTTAAATTGTGCGTTTGAATATCACTCACGCGGTGCGAACGTTTGATGTAAAATCGAACGTTGCAGCTATTTGTGAACATCACAGCCTGCGCTTCTGAACCAAAAACCGAGCAACAGTTGGCAACCAAGCCAATATATGCACCGGTTTTATGTTGAATCAACATTCATCCCTTTAATCTGAACGCACAGTTCCAGCTACCAGTGTGACAGTGGTAATTGTCGGGCTGAGTGTATCCTTTCCGCATAAAGGATATCCACGATTGCGGTATCACAACCAGGTCCCAATACGCGCATGAAGCGAAGGCGAACCTTGATAGATTTTTTGATCTACATGGACGTTTTGCCTTATAGTTTCCGCAGGATTTCAGTGAAATCAATGAGGTGCGAAGCGTTTTCAAAATTACGAGATGACTGCCACTCGTAAACCGAAGATCCTTGTGCTGCCTATAGCTTGGGTCGCGACATATATTTTGAAGAAATATTTGCACGCTGCGACTTGCCTATACAGGCGTCGAGTTGCACAGAATCTGAGTATAGTTAGCCGAATAGTCTGCACAATACACGACCATTTCGAGTGATGTGACCCCTAAAATGTAAAATTATGCTTCTGTCACAATTATTAGAAGACAAATCCGATATCTTCTTCAAAGTGGAATATGAATTTAGTGGCTTATATTGGGATTTCGCAATTATTTTGCACTGTCACACGGGAGACATGATGCTGGACTTGCTAGTACGCACCGAGCTGTTTTCCAGTCAGCATTCTGCTCGTTAACAACTTGCGCCGCATATCGACAAAAACCTGCCGAAAGAGTGTGACGCTGAGTGCTCATTCTTAACGAATCCGAGATACGAATTAATGTCACCAATTATTCGTTCACAGAAACTTCCTGGACTGCCTGCACAAACTTTAGAAGCCTGCCACAATCCAGCAAAATGCAGATGCATGCCAGTCAAATTTATCATTAAAGAAGCACTTTGTTTGCCTTAAATTACCAGCAGCAAACGGTAAGTGTGTGAGAAAATCAAAACACACCACTATTTGGTAACCATGCATCAATCACTGCAGTTTTTTTCAAAAGCTTCGGAGTTCCAATTTCATCATGGAAACATAGGTTAAAAACCGGCAGCTTGACACGCAAAATGAATTGTGGCCAGCCAAAGATTAAACGTTGTTTTATCATGAGGCCACCAGTTGTGATAAGCAGCAGGATGTTGGGAACCGACACATACTGCATCAGGTATGTTTGCCAGAAATTTGAACACTGAGCAATTGCGAAATTGTGCGTTTAAATAATGTATGTTTGGAAAGCCCAATTCGAAACCGCAAATTAATTTATCATTAGCGAAATTATTTTACGCTGGTTTGTTCACCGGTATGCTGGCTATATAGAATGCCTGTTGGGTACGGCAAACAGATTCGCTTAAATGCTTTCAGTCCCTTAAATTAGTTCAGCTGTCCGAGCGGAATATTTCCACCTGCTGCAAACCTACCAGTACGTACAAAGCTGTTTGATATGGATTATTTGTGGTTGACAGTAAGATCCGTCGTTATTGATACGAATGCTCGAATACACCCCAATCAATGTGTCAAAAATAAAGGGCCTCTTGAAAGAAAATCTATTGTTTAAATTTATGCATGCCTAGTATGCATTACTTGAGAGTGTATTGCGCAATATCCCTGCAAATATTCCGCACATGCATGTGGCTTCTTCTTGCATGTGCTTTTGAATCTACCGAGAGTTTTATCTTACGTGATTATGACACAATGCATCTGTTACGCCAGCACGTGGTGAATCCGAACTGCAACAAATCATCTGATAGGACCATCACGGCGCACCATAATTGTACTTTTCGGATGTAATAATGTGACAGGTGAGACAAGTCCACTCTCCAAAGGAGCATGTAGAAATGCCTTCTGTCAGCAAGAACAAAATGAAATGAATTATATTAAATGGGTTCAGGTGATGTCCCCCTCATACCACACAACTATTTTGCAAGAAGTTGGTGGGTTTGGGCTGCTCCTGGTATTAGCATGCATGTGCCACTTTCAACTCTGCACAATACTGGCACCATAATTCAATAATGCCGACACATATTTTAATGGAAAATATCGTAACGACTCTTGTTAATTACTGGAGTTAATTCGTTCTAAAGAGAAAGCATTTCACGCGCTAGTCTAGAATTGAACGTTTCTGGTTAGTCTACGCGTAAATTTTGTTAGTCATTGCTTTTTGGGCGCAACAACTCTTTCATCTGCCGGTGGCAGACGGAAATCATCACCATGTTTATTTGTTACCTGTTCGTATTATCTAGGATGCAAATTGTCGGCGTATGTCGGAGAGAGAAGTTCCGGGTACCAAATTTTGAATAATATTGTCTATGCATCCATTAGCCGTGTAAGGCTATTGAGAACCAGACGTGGCCATATGCTGCATTAGATATATCGGTCAAAGTTTTGAACCCTGAGCAAGCGAATGCTTTTGCGTTTTATGTATCGGATATCGAATAATCTGAATAATGCTCATACTTGCTTGAATCAGTCGCACGCCTCTCAGTCATTTGCATCATTTGTATTAGTATATACAGGAAGCTGGCAATACTGAATGCATTATGCTCTAAAAACGCTTAGGTGTACTCGGGCTAACGCTGCAAATAGATTCCAGGGAAATAGTTGCTGGAATTTTTGAAATTGTTTTGCACACTACCTGATGAAAACGTGAAACCGGTATGCAAACATCGAATATTTTCCCATGTTACGCAGAATACCACGGTTGATTATACGACCCGTGGATTCCCGCTGAGCTGGGACACTCGTTTAATTTGGCGTAATGACGTTCAGTGAGAAATATATTTGTTTCAGCATACTACACCTTTCATAGCTGGGATAAAATTCCCAATTGTCAAACTTGGCTTCTATGCTTGAAGTTAAAAATCCACTGTGAACCTCCAAGATATGGCTTGAATTAGAGGTTTTTCGTATGTTAAGTAAATCAATTATTTTGAATTCGGTCCTTCTCGTTGCTGGGGCTGAAATATTTTGGCAGGGTTTGCAGTCTAAACCAGTTTACTATAAAATTTCCCACTTTTAGGTTAGCATTCGCTTGAAAGTTTGATAGGAAATTTTCCATATTGTCTGCTGGCAGTCAATGTTTCTCAATGTAGTAGTTACAGTAAATTTAATTGGTACATACGGCAAATTTGTGTGCATATCTTGTTTTTTCGCGGTGTCATGCGGAATCACACTCTGATTGATCTTCGGTGGAATAGGGTTATTCAAGTGTTTAGTGTGTCGCAACCCATACTGAAGTGTCTCCAGCGGGATTTGTCTTCAAACTGACCAGATTTAGGTTTCCCTGGAATGCTTCAATAACACTTAAAAATCCGCAAACAATTGATACATGCGCGATTGGAATTTGGAACTTGTCGTGATTTATACGGTTACAATTTTGATGTTTCTCTCAAATAATTCAAAAAAATGTGAATGAAGGGAGTGAGTTTATATTCCGACAAGTCGCCTAGTTGTACCGCCGTTTGTGAGTGGAATTCAAATCTGCAAAATATCAAGTACTTGCATTGCGAGGAAATCACATAACTGAAAATTAGGAGTGAATGTTGTGTACTATTTAGGCAAGTTCATTAGAAATCGTGACCTAGTTACGCCACCATGCATGGCTCGATTGTTATTGTGCCCGTGGTTTGCTGTTGGGCATTGATTATGAGTAGACTATCTATCACAACTCACCAAGTCAATGGAGGCAATTCTTAATTTTTCCAAGGCGCCACATTATCTCGATAACTATATGAAATTATGATATCATTTGACAGTCACTGCAAGGCCCAAAGCGAAGCATCTCATCACCACGTACGGTGTTTTATTCTTCTTCCCGTGGAGCACACATTTTACTTATAGTTTGTCAGTAGAAAAAATGCTAATCTCGTTATAAACTTTAAATAAAAGCAGATTAAACGGATAGGATTTCCGAATCTGTTTGCAGCTAGGCGTTTGGATTGCAAGAGTAAAATCAAATGCATGGAGCCTCAGCCTAACCGCTGCGGTAAAATAATATTAAATAGGGCTTAAATACCTTATGTCCTAGAAGTCTGTGTCACGCAAATCTTTCGCCTTAGGGGTTCTATTTCGGAACTTTGTGTTTGCTCGCTGAATCCAAAAAAATCTTCAAAAGTCAATGAGTCATTGTTTCTCTCACTGGTTAGAACCTGATTTCTTGTTTAGGGAAAGCAGCAGGACGATGATATAATAGATTTCGTGCATGCATTCTAAATATTTGTTGTGTGTAATCGAAACAGGGACCCGGCTGAATAATCCCAGCTCTTGTAAGCACCCGTGCACATGGAGTCGTATGATATGTTTTCGACTGAAACCAGTCAAACCTGCTTATATTTGACATTTTTGTTCATAAATTATCTGCATAAATGACTGACACATAGATTACTTAGCGGCCAACTGTGAAAACCACCACTTCAAAACTCAAGCTAACCGACCATTTGGGGACCTTGAAAACTCAGGTATAAGGGTCGACATAAAAAGCAAAATGCGCTAGCCGTCTAGGCGATCGTCTGTATCTCATCATATTTACATCCAAATTGTTAAACAAAATAAGGGAAATCCCGCAAACACTTCTCCACTAACCTATATTAGGTGCGTGCGCTGGAGTTGACAAGTGCTGTGACTTTATACACACAGAAGTTTGGAATTGCACTGAAACCACAGAAATCCATATTATACAATGACAGGACATGTGTTCATATTTCAACCAGTCACCCAATCGTAGCTCAAAATCCATTATGTGCAATCCTTGTATTACATTCCTTCATTTCCGCTTTATTTTGTAATTAAAAATAATCTCGAGAAATTCTATTTAGGGAAAAATACAGTTCTGCCCAAGTTAACAGTTGGATGTTCCGTCATCAATCTACTCGAAAGCACTTTCAGGCAACGTTTATTACATATTGCTCTATATGACATACCTTTTAGCATGGAAGCAATCGTAAATCGCGACAACACATTCTGCGCACCATTATTTCCTTGCACGTATTTGCAATCTTGCAGATCCCACCACATTTGCATAAAAAACTATTGAGTCACCATGTGTGCATTTTAATAATGCCGTGCTTATAAGTCGAAAACATTTTAAGGTATCATTTGAGCATGCAAACAAATTAGGTAAACCGACTGTCTACTGAATGTTTATCTGCGTGAAGAATGTCAGGCTTCATCAAATGCTTATTCACAAGGGGCAGGCAAGCGTACTCTGAATCGCTGAAGAATCACTCCACGCTGAATTTCATTTATTGCATATGAATCATTGTCAATATACCAAGTCGCTAGGTCTTTAGGTTTCGAAGTTTCAGCATTTCAAACGTAAAAGCGATTCGCCAAAATGGAATAGCTGCAAGTTAACCAAGTTGGTGTACAAGTTAGTTTCGTCACTGCAGACGCAAGAGACATCCCAGTTGGGACGAATTCAATCGATGTGGTTCTGAAGCATTACATCAGGCGCCACATTTTCCAGAAATGATATGGAATTGCTGAAGACACAATAGTGTAGTCCTTGTAGCCTCAAAGGCCTTATACCTGGGACTTACTACCTTCTGTGGAGCAATGTTTACCCTAATATTCATTAATAGAATGGATTTGGATTGGTTTAGCCTAGACGTTAAAAGAAAGCAGGTTAAACATGCCGTGTTCTCGAAGGTGTATTAGTGCTACCCTTTTTGTTGGAACATAATTTAAATCGCTTAACTCAAAGTTGCGCTCCTTTGTAAAAAGCACTGAAGTAGGTTTATAATCCGTGTGTACTGCGGCTGTTCTCGGCTAAATGTGTTTCAAATAAGTCGTTCCACTTCCGAAATTCGAGCCTGTTGATTGCGTTCCAACTTTTCCAACTCAAAGTGCGGTTCTAATTCCTTTTGAAGAAATACATCGAAATCTTGAATACACGTTCTGGCCCAACAGCTGGATTTCCCTTTGGCTCTCCCACTTAGACAATGGGTCCAGGGTACTTTTTTGATATACGCAAGCTCTCTGTAACGTAAATAACGACTTAGGCTGAAAGTTTCTTTCTGCAATGCGCACGCGCGCACTGCGAGCGATAATATGCTGGATAGACTGAAGCCGGTTCCTTGTAACTGTGTTTGAATTTTACATTTCGTGAATGCATCTGTATTGACGGTTTGCATAAAATATGAAATAATTACAGAATTTTATTAAGCCACTCTATCGATACGCAAGCCGGAAACCATCTAAGTTTTCGCCATAACATGTAATACCCAGCAGATGAATCCTGCAGTACAAAGATGTATCTAAAAGGTAGCGTGACACGATTTCTTTTGCATATATTTCTGATCCACCGCTGATACCAGGCATATTTCAAGATAGCTGGTGGTGGTCCTGTATTTAATCCAGTTGCCTTATTGTCGCAGAAATTTCTGAGTCAAAATGGAACAACAACTCTATGAGCTTTTTATATTGTCATTTCAATATATTATTTGTTTAGTATAGAAAAAATGGCGGGGCTTATTTTTCCTCAGGAAACGAATCCAGTTCCGCTCTAAAACATATCTCATCGACATTAGATGATGATTGGTTGTTTGATGGCATGCAACCTGTTGTAAACGTCGATGAAAAATCCTGCGCCCCATTATTGTTCCACATAGATGTGCATTCCTCTTGAGTTAATATCATCAGTTTCTGTAGATTTCCCCCGGTGTTTACAACCGAACCACTTTCCCTATGAACCAACCAGGTTTTATGCAAATTAGTGCTTACCATTGCACAGCATTCCCAGTTGTGAAAAATGCCTTTGCTTGTTTATTTTTTCTAAAGTGATATGTAAACCAAATAAACCAATAATTTGAGGAATTTTCATGGTTTGCGTTGCTTATAAATAGAATTTATGTTGTATGTGTGCACCATCTCCTACAAGCCTGGGTCCTC
>SJOL01005862.1:0-16794 GCA_004794785.1 Opisthorchis felineus | reverse complement strand
TCTTCAGCAGTCATTGGAGTGGGCTTCGCCAGGACTGGACGGCGTGTTGGGCCAGCAGTTGATGTCTGACCAGTTCGTCGAAGGTGTGCATCCTGCACTTCGTGCCCACGGGAATTGACTGAGGTTCCACTGGCCACGTTGCAGTTGCAAGAGAACAGGGCGGATTGACCAGTGTAGGAACTGCAGAACAAAGTGAATCCACTTGCCGAACAGCTTGCAGCCATCAAGACGCAATCGCTGTGGCACGCTTGAACAATTCAATGCTTCAAGAGTGGTATGCCTGGAAAATGAAAAAGAATAGATGACTTCGTACATACCACTTGTAAATAATGAAACTTTGAATTACTCATCTCTACCCGGGTGGATTGCGATTAGTGCAGTGACACAGGCTACGATGCAAACCGTTATCGGGCTAGGTGGGAAGAGAGAGCTGCGTCTGATTGATACAGGAGCAGGAGTTTCACTGGGAGGGCGAGAGAGCGAAGCTGAATGTTAACCGTGCGCATTAGCCGTAAGAGCACCGGGTGGATAACAACCGAAAATTGACGGATTGTTGATGCACTCAATGCGCTTAGGCGACAGGTCCGTGAAGCACGTTGTCCTGTTCAGCCCAGACAAATAGCAGACATCTTGGGAGCAGATTTTTTCAAGAACGAAGAATGCGTGGTTGACGTAAGTCGAGGAAAACTGGTGATAAAGTATGGCGCATTCATGCTTGAAGGTTACGCAAGCACTGCCGTGATCGAGCTGCAGGTCCGACAACTTCCGTCCTGTAATGTGCTGTCAGTACAGTCAGCGGTCGAGGAATATTCCGGACTGTTCACAGGCGATTAATATCCGTTTGGCTTCCACTCGTGGATTGAACACGAAATTCCCCCCGTTCGAATGCTTTCGACCTTCCGGTCGCCGTCCGCTGCTGCTCAATCTACAGAAGAAGATTCATAAGCAGGTTTAAAAGATGCTGAAAAATGGTATAATTGGGGAAGTGAAGAGAGCGTACAACTCCTCGGTTGTGTATCAAAAGAAGACGATCTGAGAATACCGTTTTGCGTGGATTTTCAGCGTTCAAANCCCTAACCCTAACCCTAACCCTAACCCTAACCCTAACCCTAACCCTAACCCTAACCCTAACCCTAACCCTAACCCTAACCCTAACCCTAACCCTAACCCTAACCCTAACCCTAACCCTAACCCTAACCCTAACCCTAACCCTAACCCTAACCCTAACCCTAACCCTAACCCTAACCCTAACCCTAACCCTAACCCTAACCCTAACCCTAACCCTAACCCTAACCCTAACCCTAACCCTAACCCTAACCCTAACCCTAACCCTAACCCTAACCCTAACCCTAACCCTAACCCTAACCCTAACCCTAACCCTAACCCTAACCCTAACCCTAACCCTAACCCTAACCCTAACCCTAACCCTAACCCTAACCCTAACCCTAACCCTAACCCTAACCCTAACCCTAACCCTAACCCTAACCCTAACCCTAACCCTAACCCTAACCCTAACCCTAACCCTAACCCTAACCCTAACCCTAACCCTAACCCTAACCCTAACCCTAACCCTAACCCTAACCCTAACCCTAACCCTAACCCTAACCCTAACCCTAACCCTAACCCTAACCCTAACCCTAACCCTAACCCTAACCCTAACCCTAACCCTAACCCTAACCCTAACCCTAACCCTAACCCTAACCCTAACCCTAACCCTAACCCTAACCCTAACCCTAACCCTAACCCTAACCCTAACCCTAACCCTAACCCTAACCCTAACCCTAACCCTAACCCTAACCCTAACCCTAACCCTAACCCTAACCCTAACCCTAACCCTAACCCTAACCCTAACCCTAAACCTAACCCAAACCCCTACCGTTACCCTAATGCTAACCCTGGTAGGTTGGCGGGGAATTCGTCGCTTGTTGCAGGCAGAAGTATAGCCGTGATCATGGACTGGGCCGCCACGAATAATGCTCTTGCAACTTAGCAACACATCGGCCCACCACCTGTGGTGTATGAGGTGGTTCAAAACGGCCATGATGCAACATAGATGTGACCCCACCGTGTACTTCGCCACCCTGCAGAAGTCGTTGACCCGGGCCTTTTCGGAACTGGAAAGAATGACGCGCCACCAGTTGTTGTCTGACCTGTTAGCCGTAGGTATGCAGCCTGCCCTTGGTGCCCAGTTGCGGTTGGCAAGAGCAACCGGCCAGTTGAATGTGGAGCACCTGATGCATCTGCCACGGGAATTGGCCGAGCGCCAATGGCCACGTTGCAGTCGCACAAGAATAGGAATGAGTAAACCGTGGAGAACAAAGTCGTCCAACTCGCTAAACAGCATGCAGCCATAAAGAACTGAACGCGGAGGCACGCTCTAACGAACCGATGATACATGTGTGGCATGCCTGGACATTGGAAAAATCAACATCGTCGCACCCTACCCGTGTGTGCATTGACACAGGCTACGATGCAAACCGTTATCGGTATGAGCAGGAAGAGACAGCTGTGTCTGATTGACACACGAGCAGAAGTTTCGCTCCGACGGCGAGAGAGCGAAGCTGAATGTTAACCTTGCGCATTAGCCGTAAGAGCACCGGGTGGATACCAACCAAAAATTGACGGATTGTCGATGCACTCAATGCGCTTAGGCGACAGGTCCTTGCAGCACGTTGTCCTGTTCAGCCCAGGCAAATAGCAGACATCTTGTGAGAAGATTTTTTCAAGAACGAAATATGCGTGGTTGACGTAAGTCGAGAAAAACTGGTGATAAAGTATGGCGCATTCATGCTTGAAGGTTACACTAGCACTGTCGTGATCGAGCTGCATGTCCGACAACTTCCGTCCCGGAATGTGTAGTCAGTACAGTCAGCGGTCGAGGAATAATCCGAACTGTTCACAGACGACGAATATCCGTTTGGCTTCCGCTCGTGGATTGAACACGAAGTTCCCCTCGTTCGAATGCTTTCGACCTTATGGTCCTCGTCCGCTGCTGCTCAATCTACAGAAGGAGGTCCATAAGCAGGATTAAGAGATGCTGAAAAATGGCATAATTGGGGAAGTCAAGAGGGCGTACAACTCCTCGGTTGTGTATCAGAAGAAGACGATCTGAGAATACCGTTTTGCGTGGATTTTCAGCGTTCAAATGAGCTGCCCTAAATCGAGTCGTAGCTGTCCCTTCAGTTGCAGAGATGTTCGATTCCATCCAGCATTCCCGATATTTCACGGTGTTCTACGTGCCCTCCGAATGCTGGCGACTATCTATCAAGGCGGAGGACCGGGAGAAAATTAGCGTTCACGTTTGGGGGAAACCCAATATCAATTTATACTGATGCCGTTTGGTTTGTCAGGGGCACCATTCACATTCCGGCGCTTGATGCTTGGTTCAGCGAAACCACTGCAGAATGTTGCCCTGTACGGAGACGATATCGTTGTGTACAGCAATTCGTAACCAGAGCCTGGAGCTCACTTGAAGGCCGTGTTGAAGCGTACTCGAGAGGCGGGTCTGTAGTGAATGAGAAAAAAACATGGCTTTCTTGTAGATCGTTGACGTTGCTGGTTCATGGACAGTTTAGTCCACTGCCAGATGAACGGGCAAACGCTAGGACTGTGCTGTTCCCAATTCAAAGCGATCATTACGGCAGGTTCTTGGACAGGCAGCATACTACAGCCGGTTTGTCAAGGATTTCAACACGATTGCTGCTCCATTGTACGACTTGCTTGGGAAAAACCGGAAATTCGAAAGGGCAAGAGAAGCATCTGAAGTGTCGTACGTGTCAAAGCGCAGATGCTGGATCAGCAACCGAACCTCAAAATACCCGGTGTCGGGGAAGTGTTTAATGTTGCAACGGACGCTAGTGACCGCGGTATCCATGCCTTCCTAAAGCAGAGGAACGGGGCTATCGAATATACCATCATGCTCTGAATAACGATGAGCAGAAGTACTTTACTATTGAGAAGTTATATCAAGCGATCGTCTGGTTCCTGGATAAGTGGAGGCCATACCTCCTCGGACAAAGCTTTCATGTCGGGACCGATTACTAACCCCTGAATTGGATCAGCACCACCAGAGATACTCGGGGAAAGCTTGCGCGGTGGGCACTCTTGTTGAAAGAGTAAGACTTCACGATCCGGCACGAGCCAGGGAGGGGGAAACACCAGGCTGATTGGCTGTCAAGACTAAAGGCTGAAGATACGGCCTCCAGCAACATGATTGGGGTCAATAGCCCCGTCGTCGAATTGGATCCAGAAAGGTTGGTGCAACTTTAAAAACAGGATCCTGTATTACAGAAGGTTACAGCCACCTTGTTGGATGAGAAGTGAAGTGATGGATTATGTGGTGCCCTGTACTACCTCATTCTAAAAACAAAGTTATTCTGTTCAAAAGTATTTCAGGCACAAACCATATCTCCGGTGATGTAAATAAATTCTAGTTGGCAGCGATATAAGTAAACACGTCAATATTTGTCAGTAATTGCAGACAAGAGGGCTTTTATACACGGCAACTGAAAAACTTGACTGGCAGTTCACTGTATTTTGCCTCAAGGACATCACTTTGGGCAAGTTTACGTTTCGCATTTATTTAACTGCAGTTTTTTTCACGCTGGCCTACAGGAAAATCTAGCTTATGAAGCACTGACAAGCAGCTCTCTCCCAGACCTGGTTGTCAGCACGAACTTAAACCAATACATTAACTGCAGTGTTATACACCGAAATATTTTGGTTCCTTTTGATTATGCTAAGGCCATCCATCCGCCAATTGCGTCTTATGCATTGCAAGGAATCGCACATCACTCAGCGATCATACGCCACATGCCTAAGCATAAAATCCCTTGTTTTGTCTTCAATGAAAAATGGGAAACCCAAAACAACGGCCGAAAGTGGTCATCGTTTTCCAGATTTTCCATCCAACATGGTTTGTTTCGGCAAAAGCGGAATAGCGCAAAATATATGAAACACGCTTCATTCGGAGATATGAGTCGATGTTTGCCGGTGATATAGCCCAATCGACGGATAACCGCCAGGCCCTTAACGCCTAGGAATAAGTGGTGTGGCCCATATAAAGTACAGCTGCAATATGCCTGTTACGCAACCTCCTTTTAAATATAGCATGTTCAGTCACACCCCATCGGAAAATATTTCTTCATAACGATGATGTGTTTCGGTCCCTTAGTAAAATTGGCCATAGCAATGAAGTTGCATTGGCTTTCGCCCTACGTGATTTTGAGTATTTATTCGTAAAACGGTTGCATCACCAAGTCATAGCGAAGCACCCTTTAAATATTCTTCCCGATGCGATGTTTTGCCAAGTTATATTTGAAAAAAATCACATTTGTCCGATCTAGCATGATTTTTTTGAATAGGCTAATCGACCAAGCTAAATCGGATGACACTTTTGAAGGTATAATATTTCGTATCGTGCCACTTCCGAAGCTGAGACCTATCTACCTTTTTCGACCCCAACAGCCTTGAATTGTATAGGCGTCCCCTCGGTGGTCGCTACTGACAAACGGAACTTGCCATCGACTGGCCAGCTTTCGCGACCCCAGTCTACTCATTCTGGGAATCTAATGATCCATCCGCTTGAACTTCGCGCCTATGGGGAACGATCATGCCATTCTACTTTCTGATTGCTCTCTAGTCCTTTCCTGAACGGCGGATAAGTTCTCTCTAGCTTTCCTGCTTTTCTCTCCTAGCTCCTCCAGAGAAAAGCGAGTTGCCAGCCACCAAGCAAGTTCCTGATCAGCCTGGAAGTCGTGGATGTCGACCGTACACGAGCATAAACGGGGACTTACCTGTGGTTGACTGTATGGAAGCACGATGGGCCAGCAACACCATCGGCAGACTCACTTCTCAGTCACCTTCTTTAACCTCCAGCCACTCCTTGAGTTTTCGGTTATTGCGTTCGGTTGTACCATTTGTTTGTGGGTGATATAATGCCGTCCTTAGCCGTCCGATGTCCAGCTTCTGCAAGCGAATCCTAAATTGCTCGCCCTCTAAGCAGGACCCCTGATCGGTTAGGATCATTTTTGGCACTCCATGGTTGGCCACGATGTGATGCATTACCGCTCGGCTGATCGTCATTTCGTTGATTTGGCATGGCTGCCGCCTCGACCCAAAACGGCAGGTGTTGTGCCGTTGTCACGATATACTGATTTCCGCTGTTTGCCAACGGAAAGGGGCCCATGACATCAGCGGACCATTACTCGCCGATTTCTGCTACAGGAGTTGGTTCCATGGGATGGGTTACCCTTGTCGTATTACCTTTCACCAGTTGACACCGCTTACAGGACACCACATAATACATCACCTCACTTCTCATCCCGAACCAGTAAGCCCTCTGCCGAAGTAAGTCTTACGCCTTGGTGCACCGTGATTTTGCTGTATCTTGGCAGTCGGAAATCAGCTTCCGTTTCAAGGCCCCAGGAATCACAGGCAGTACAACATCAGAATCGGTGGCGCTACAAGAAAACATGCCAGATTCACTCAGGCTCAGCCTATCGCAGTGACTCTGGAACGATACCATTTCTTTGTCTCCCTCTCCGTTCTCATACTCCTTCCATCACACAAAGCGGCTGCAACCTTCCGTAACACAGGATCCTGCCGTTGGAGTTGTACCAACCTTCCGGAACCCAGTTCGACGACGAGGTTACTGGCACCAATCGTGATCCTGAGAGCTCATCTTCAGCCTCTTGTCTTGAGAGCCAAGCAGCTAGGTGGTTCTCCTTTACTGGCACGTGCCAGATAGTGAAGTCGCACTCTGGCAATCGGAGTGCCCAGCATGCGAGCTTTCCCCGAGTATCTCTGGTGGTCCTGATCCACTCCAGGTGTTTGAGATCGCTTTCGACATGAATTTCTTTGTCCGAGGGGGTATGGCCTCTACTTATCCAGAGCCCAGATGATCGCTAAACAATATTTATCAACAGATGAGTGCTTCTACTCAGCGTTCGTCAGGACACGATTGGCATGTTCGATAACTCCATTCCCCTGCCTTAGGGTGCGACGATACCGCGGTCACTAGCGTCTGTTGCAACGGAAAATATCTCTCCAACTCTGGGCAGTTTGAGGGTCAGTTGCTGATGTGACATCCGCGACTTGAAAAATTTTGAAAGCCTCGTGTGCTTCTTCGGTCTATTCGAATTTCAGATTTTTCCCAGTCACGTTGTACAATGGAGCAGCAATCGTGTTGAAATCCTTGACAAACCGGCTGTGGTATGCTGCTCGTCCAAGAAACTGCCGCAATGATCGCTTTGAATTGGGAACAGCACATTCCCCGAACTTTGCCAGTTTTTCTGCCAGTTGGCTAACCTCTGCGTGACCCACTTTTTGCCCCAGCAGTGTCACCGAACTCTGAGCGAGCTGTGCCTTAGCCTCATTTATCCGCTGGCCAGCCTCCCGGATACGGATCAATACGGGCTCCAAGGGAACTCCATGCCCTGGTTTCCAATTGCTGTACACAACTGTATCGTCTCCGTACACGGCAACATTCAGTTAACTCTTCGTCAAACAAAGCATCAAGCGCTGGAATGTGAATGGCGACTACGACAAAGCAAACGGCATTCGTCTAAATTCGATGGCCCGAGCAATGAGCGTAGTTTCATCCCGGGCCTCCGCCCTGATAGATAGTTGCCAGCATTTTTGTTGAGGTTCGGTTGCTGATCCAGCATCTGCGCTTTGACACGTACGACACTTCAGATGCTTCTCTTGCCCTTTCGAATTTCCGATTTTTCCCAAGCAAGTCGTACAATGGAGCAGCAATCGTGTTGAAATCCTTGACAAACCGGCTGTAGTATGCTGCTTGTCCAAGAACCTGCCGTAATGATCGCTTTGAATTGGGAACAGCACAGTCCTAGCGTTTGCCAGTTCATCTGGCAGTGTTTTTGTTGTTCCCGTTTCAAAGTGAAATCGCATCATTTATTATACCGGGGCATCAACAAACAAATGCATCCTTCAATGAGGACATCCAGGACAACTGATCAACCCAACATTGATGTTTTAATGTATACCGACGGTGTTGCAGGATGCTGCGTGAACTATGTTGAGCTCCGCTTAGATGTCATATAAAACGTCACCTCTAGTCTCCGTAAGACTGACGCATATTCACAATTGCTCCGGAAATGTAGTTTCTGAAACATTGTATACTTTTGTTTCAGTGATTAGATCGAACGATTAAACAGAAAACATAAACCAGTCCACTGGGTGTGCCGAAATATTTCGTAAGCCTTGATGACGGGACCACTGAACAACGTATCTTATCGACACAGAAACCTGCCGAGTGAATGTGATGTTGTGTGGCAAATGGCATGCAGCTGAAATACCTTCTACTGTCCTCGATTATTTGTACGGGTAAATTAATTAGGTTTCTGTAACATTTAACATTTAAAACATTTAAATTTAAATTTAGTTTCGTTAGGTGTGCACGCATAGAGAATGGAGTATGCTGTACATGTTACGGTGTTGAATATTTTGTCACGTTTAAACCAGTAACGGTGACGAATTACATCGTTGGTAGTGTGAGGAAGTTTGGGTTTTTGTGCAGATTTCGTCCCGTAAGTGAAGCCAAACTATGCTGAAAAGCCGAGAAGCACTGTACAGTTGTTTTATTCTTATTGGGAATAATCAACAGTGCGCATCTCACGAAACTTCGGAGAGTCTCGTACCCGCGACCTCCTGGCTAGTAGTTTGAACACTTATCCGTTCGGCCACGAGTGGCTGATCAGCAGTGTGTTCAACTCGCACTTAGACGGGATATAGCGCCGCTCATATTTCGATCGCGAGATCCACATCACGCGGTTACACGGTTTACATCACAGTAATCAACGTCACAAATTGTGTAAACTATTCATCATTCATTTTGACCATAGTCAGTCGTGCTCCTAACCAAATATTCCCATCTTCGTTTCATAATGATGCAAAGAGGTAAACGTTTAGCAGAGGAGCGTTGATTGTTACGGTGAATAGAAGGGCAAAGTAGGTCTATTTATTCACAAGCACCCAAAAGAATGCAATCAAACCTGAGGTTGAATAAATCCGATCCTAAATCAATTAGCTACGACAATCACTATGACCATGTTTCTGGTTGGTTGTGATGCCAATATCATGCTCAAATCCTACGTATAGCCATGAGATCACAGTGTTTTGATAGCAGAAGTATGATAGTTTCCTTTCTGGGGGTGCAATAATGACCCGCGCTACTTACGTGACAAGGTGGACAAATTCTCATTACCTAACAAAACAAGCGGAGCAGCAATACTAAACGCATTCGAATAAAAAACATTGGATCAAAATCGTCTAGAAATAAAGGTAATAATCATGCCCATTTAGTGATCATAAAAGCTCACGGATTCGAAAACATTTTGCTGAGGTAATTGAATTTGAAATGCTGTGTAACCGCAACTGGTCACGTGGAAGTGCACCTACTAGCGCAAATGTAAAGTTTATATATTTTGCGCTAATAAGGCACATTTTCCGACTATGGTAGGCGATCTGTCTAACAGATACCTCACAACAATTATAGAGTTCGCCCACGCTCTGGGACAATTGGTCTGTCTGCGCGTTTTCCTTTGAACACCAATCAGCTTGTTTGATAAATTTTAGGAAAACCAAATGATTGGGAAATCGATGTTATTTATTTTGAGCAGACTTGCATGTCAGCGATTTTTTCAAGGCATCGAGCGAAAATTGTCTCGAAGTTTCAACCGCCCAAGACATCAAAATCTCATCACAATTTTATGTTGTGCTATATGTGACGGGCGAAAAGTTCTGTTTGTCATTGCAGATGAATGAATTATTGGGAATGTGTGCCGGCAAACCGATGTCTGATTTTGTCACTTGTGTGGTTTACTTCATTTGGCCACAAGGTGCAGCTTTGCACCATTACATTCAGAATGTACCTAACATAACTCTCGATTCCTGGGGCCTCTCGACATGAATACATTGCCCGTCTTTTCCGATCAATGTAGTAACCGATTACTGTTGTCAAGGTTGCTCTTTGCCGTAGAGACCTGATTCCCTCAGTCATCGTCTGTTTCTGCCCTCAGGTCCTCATAAGGGCTCCGGACACAGAATACAACTGCCCGTTGTAGGCCCTCAGCCATCGTAGAAACACTCGTTGCAATAGGTAGGTCGATCACCCCTGAACAGAGGTCGCGTCGGGCATAAATTGAGGACACAACATTCATAACAAGTTTTCTCTTACTGTTATAGCAAAAACGCCGACTGCTGCAATGTACTATACGCAAAGGAAAGGCATATCTTGAGATGGTATTCAACTGCAACTGCAAACTGTTGTATATAACAATCAATCGCACAAGAGCATCTTTAGGTGGACGACAACCTCAGTCAGAGTGAACATTTCCGAACAGCCTAGACACCGCACGTTGGAATAGCGCGTGAATAGCTTGTTTCTGAACCAGCAAAGCCAAGGTATAATTATTCCAGTCGCATAATACATTAAGGCAATGATGATACGTGACCCACAAAATAATACTTGCATGCTTTTATTTAGAGTAGGGAATTGTTACGATGAAATAATGATAATACTATGATTATAAAATATTACAACACGACAGTTCATGAATACTCCTTGAGTATTTATTTAAACTGCGTTTGATTTTGGTAACCAGCGGTATTTTTGCAGTACATTCCGATTCTTAAGTGGTTACAGACGAATCGGGGCAACTGATTTCAAGCAGAGTTACAGCTCGTTTTCTGAATGGATCTTGACGAAAGTAGCGGAAGCCGTTGAGCTAATTCCGTTTAAAATGAAAAACACGATATCCATGAAAAAAGTGGCAACCACTTCTGCACTAGATAAAGACGGCTGACAACATGCGCGAAGTTCGGGGTTATATTCAACCTCAATTCATCTAGCCTGCAAAATTTGTCTCAGCTACGAGAACCGCAGCAGATCTAGCCAGCTTAAGGCTATTTCCCTTTTATAACGGGCATGCACGAATGGGGCATGGAGGACCTTGTTAAAAATGTTTGTGTCTGGTGTAATTTACTAGATTACCAGACGAAACGATCTTGACACATGGTCCTGTGTTGCACATTCCAACATTTGTGTAATTCGCTGCCGGTGATAACGGCATCATTAACCTCGATGAACCTAAATAACTCAGTTCTAAACGTCGAATGTATAACTCTCATTCTTCTACCGAGATTGCGTTCCACAGCAAACGTTCAGGAACTTCACTCACGTTCATGTTCTGTCATTAAACTGCCATGCGGGCTTCTGATACAGAGTACAACTGATCACGGTCCGCGTTCTGTACTTTCAGGAACACCGTCACCAACCAACCAACCGGTTTCCATATGTGTATGAAGTTCAGAGGGCTTACATTAACTCTTATCTTTATTCACTCTCACAAAGATGTGTAGTGACACATCCTGGGCTGTTGGACAATGCTCTACATCAAAAGTGTTCTTCAGCTGTTGTTTATGCAGTGAACGATCAATTCAAGCGATGATTGCAAATATGGCGAAAGGTGCATCGGTAAAAAATTATGCATATTACTTCCAGTGGTTTGATCCACTGGACGTGTGGGCTAGTCAAGCGAATCGGATTGAAGTTCGTGGAAGGAGAGTAGCCAGATCCATTCAAACTTGACCACGAGTCCTTTTTGGTACGGGATAACAGAGCTACCACGTGATGTTTATAGATTCGATGGGATCAAAAATCCCTTAACACTACTAGTGTACCACAAATCTTGTGGTTGCGAGTTTGTTTGGCACACACGACAGCCTCAGTGAGACCTTACGAAAAGATGGTCCATTGGCCTGGTGTTGGAATCACTAAAAGAAACTTGTTCAGTCTGAAAAAAAAATAGTTGTAGCCCCTAAACTCAACTGGCACGCGCTGCACAACAACTACATGCTGCAAGTTTAAGTTCGCACCCAAAACCAATAGTGGCATGTATTGCGTCATGCTGAATGTATTAGTATCAATACAGCATTCCAAAGCCTGAAATCAACTATAATTTCCCGAGGCCCCGATCAAGTGCTTTCATGCTATTTGTTTAATTCCAATGTTTCATCACTCGCCAGAGCAACGCCGCGTTCATTTAGTGTTTACTGTGTCCAAGTGGGTGACTTATATTCCTGTGCATGTATACAATGACTGGAATATTCCAGAAGTCCACGAGCAATAGCAGAAGAAAATTGTTTGGCCACTCAAGTGTACATATCCGAGAAAGCATCCGAGAAACCTAAAAGGTGTTAAACCATCGCCGCCAAAATTTAACTTATTAACCCAACGTGATGATGAGATGCATATCGAATGAC
The DNA here is from genome assembly GCA_004794785.1 of Opisthorchis felineus. NCBI lineage: Eukaryota > Metazoa > Platyhelminthes > Trematoda > Opisthorchiida > Opisthorchiidae > Opisthorchis > Opisthorchis felineus. The sequence continues at coordinate 4,509 of SJOL01005862.1, read as the reverse complement.
CAACGGAGCACATCAGACCGCCGTTGAGAATTTGTTCGCATATATCCATAGATATATTATTATTATATATTCGTGTTATTATTGGTATATATTATTCTATTGTTATACTCGTATTTATGTTATTCGGGCTAGTTCCGCAACTTTAAAAAACTGGAAATATTTTCAGCGATGTTTTCGCGTGTGCATACATACTGAACAGCATATGCAGTTAGACTTAACTTGTCAAACTGTTTTTCCCTCCTTATGAATGGGAGGTGGGTTTATATAACAACGAACAACCCAAGAAGTTTTGTTCACCCCAGATAATTCTGGTTAACTCTGCGCTTTTGAGACGAAGGCGGTTTTGAAATTCTCAGTGAAGAAGCACTGTTTGACAAATTTTTTGGGCATATCTATTGTCTCCGTATGTTTGGATGCACCCTCCTTACGAATGTCCGATGACTCCGCAGTGGCATACAACTGCCTGCGCACTGCACTGGCATTTCTAGAAGTGGGTCCTATAAACAAACACAGATTGTTTAGGACAGAAAAGAAGTTGTGGAATACCAGTGAAGATATCTGAGAGTGTTCACCGGGCTTACTGCTTTGATAGTCTGCTCTGTTGAATGCAACGAATAGAACGACTTTCTTCAAATCATCCCCAGGCCGGTATGATACCGAAATATTATCCCCACTAGGTGCCAACTTTGGTATACATACATTCCAAGATTGTTATTTTCCGCTCAGACCCAGCATTAATCGAGCAACGTTGACCGAACACCAGGTTGCCCTTTGTTACACATTAGAGCTGAACGCATCACATATTGTAACTCGTGGGGAAGGGTCTCTCACTAGACCGAAAGAGTAATGTGGCTTACCGGCTCCACCGGTAGCACTGTTACTATGAGCCAACACTAGTTGAAAAACGCATATATCTCTGCGACATTTTACTGGGTAACTCGAAAGTGCACGATTAACTACCTTCAATGGACCTGAGTAATCCCGTTTTTGGCTGATTCACTGTGGCATAAGATGACTTATAATTGTATATATTGGGTTCGAAAGTTGCTCATGACATACGCTTCCGCGTGCCAGACTCACAAAACCGGGTGTCTAGAAGCGAAAATCACAAAACCAGTTGATCGGGTTAACCTTTTGGTGTTACAGTATCTTCTGTTTATTTAATGGTTGTATTTTCTAAATGTCGACACATGCTTTGGCGCTTTCATGCGATTAAACCCAACGCACAGCGGGTGGTCCGACGACAAATGTCTGAAGAATAATCCACCTAAGGAAAGGGCGTTATTCTTTTTGGACCGGGTTGGTTTTCTACCACCTGCGCACCCCATGACGCTACAACTTATGAAACGTATGCACTATATTGACAATTATCCAGATTATTTTTAACTCAAAAGCTCTTGGCGGGTTATGCGCCAGACGTCCCGCCGGGAGTCCACGCCTCAAACCCAACCTCTGTATATCAACTGTTCCTGTTAAGGCTTGGGAATCACCAGTTTTCATCTTGGGAAGCAGGTGGGCTATATAAAGGAAGGGCGTTGCAACTGAACGGTTACTGCAAAGAACCAGACGAATATGTAGCCAGTTTTAGAGTTGGGCATTTTGCTTAAAAGGACAGAAATCCCGATGCATGAAATCTATGCTGGTGAAAACAGTTTAACCTGGCCATAATTTCTGTGCACACAAAACATTTCGGTCAAGTTTGTTAACACAGGGTAGTCATCAATGCCTATTGAAATGTTCTCAGATTACTCTATTACTGATATTATGCCTATGAAGCCCGAATGACCATACGAACTTACTGGCTTGTGCAAGGTGATACAACTAGAGTGAGCTTATCACCAAATTAGTCATATGGCTTCGTACCTTGGAACGTTTGTTGGGATAATTTCAAAAGGACAGAGTGAGAAAATAAGCAAAGTATGCCCTTTAAGAATAGCATTGCCTCAGCTGCTCCAGAGAAGGCAGCTGAAGGCAAGCCGGGTAGTTCCAAACTCTCAAGCCACACGTTCCGAAAAACCGCGTGCACTATCATTTAACTTCCTAACTATGTCACGGCTGTTCTCGACCGCTGGGTGCCGAGAACCATCGATGCATTAAATGTCTCACGAAGCTGCTGCTTATTACCGGTTAGCAGTTTGCGGGAATTTGGTCATTTTCGTGCAGCTTGCTTATACATATAGTATAAAGTATATACTATATAATATATATATATCATATATAATATGTAAAATATACAATGAATGCTCACTCTATGATATCCATTAATTTTGATTAATAATATACCGGGCTACTTGATTGACCACAATTCTCCAAAAGCAAACAGCTACGTTGTTTAATGTTCGTCTGCGTTGGTACGCAAGGCTTCATCTGTAACGAAAATGTTTGAGTGAACTGTCTCAGCAAACGTCAAACTTGTCGTTTAGTTCGCCTCGAGCTCAGATGCGTTTATACAGTAAAACAGTTTCGATCGAAGTTTGCATTGGCTGCCCACATCCAAGGGTCAGTGGGGAAAATTTCGTGGGAAACCAACACAGAATAATAGCGTCACCTGACACCACCATACAAGTGTCGAGGTATGCGCGCGACGTTTTTCTGCACATAGGTTTCAGGTCAAACCACTCAGGTCCGCAGTAGGGCTGCGTTAGTTTGGTTTCCTGGTCTTTTTTTGTTTTTTTTGGATCAGTGAATGCATTGTAGAAAGGGTTGAAAATTGTGTCAGTGTAAACAAGTGTCGTAGATAGTGTTAATGGTCCAGGGGAAAACCAACAGCGGAGAAGGTTTAAGCCCTCTCAAGGATGCTTGATTCCCAATAACCTCAGAGGCAACGTACTAAACAACCTTTTGTGCACAGTTATTGTAAACATGAAACGAAGCTCCATCCTGATGCGAACTCTATCGCATTTGACCGGATCCAACGATAGTTGGCGCATCTCATGTAAAGTAACGTTGTTGTTTCTTCCCGCTTTTGGTTCAGTTAACAAATGATTTTTAAGCCATCCAGTTTCGATGAGTGCACCTCTAAAAGACCGAAGTTCCGCGCCTAGTCGAATGGTACTTCTGATTATTATGGGGTTGGAGTTTCCAAAGCATACTTATATTCTCCATAACTTGTATGAAACTATGAGGGGTAATCCTCTGACTGGCCCATTATTGATTTAATACAAATCGTTACCGTACCCTTCGACTGCGGGTATCTCAAAGAAACACTAATTAAACCGCGTTTCTTACATGTTTACGAGAATAGGTGGATTATAGTTACTCCAGCAGCCTTCGGAAATTTTAATGTACCGTTATCCACAACCCAGGGCAAAAACTATCGTTATTTCTAAAATGCCCGAGCAGTAAATACAAGAACGATGGCTCACTTTACTCACCGTTAGAGCTACGTGAAACAGAACGCTGAGAACAGAAGTCACGGTGGCATGCTTTATAACGACATTATTTTGTCTTACATTTGGGAAGACGCTGTGAAAGGCATCAAATTCGGAAGTAATTGTGCCGCACGACAGGCCGCACTCATGCATATGATGGACCGGCTATCATAATCTCTCTGTGAACTCAAATAAACGAAAAAAAGTGACAATAAACCAGCTTGTGACATCAAAATCGAATTTTTCGCATAAATTAATCACGGTGAGATAACCCCATGACATTCAGCGACAGTACTTCTTCAGCATAGTTGATTCAGTGAAATGTTAATGTACTCAACTATCGTGGCCATCTCTCTCTAATCTTCGTTTCTATGAAGATGGTGTACACCGGTTTGCAGAATTCAAATTTATTCAGACGCTAACTGGCGTTTGAAGAAAATACTGCACTCGCGGTTTTGCGACCACTGGCCCAAAATGATTCTCTATTACATGTGTAAACATGAAGCTTGATGTAGAGATCTCTACTCAGAAATGAGGCCCAAGCGGATTAAGTTCAATCAAAAGGATAGCGTGCAACCAAAGCTTACCTGGCTTGCTTCAACACTGGCGAGATACAATCATCGGCATACAAATATGTGGTTTACCAGTTACCCTCCTGTAACCCAGCTGAATATCTTGTATTTGATGTTCTCAGGCAACTGGATGAGCTGTACTAGGCTGGATCATGTTTTACTCGGAATGGTACCCATAAGTTGCGAAGTAGATGGAAAGCTCAAAATTACTGCGAGTATTTGGTGCATTTCTTGCACGTCGGTCTGATTTTCACTTGGTCTTTCCGCTGAGTCTGACGAACGGCTTGCTACCGATTCATTTACATGCGATCAGACGCTCCACTGGCCCTTTTATTGGCTAATTTCTTCAATTCTACTCGCGTTCTTGCAGTTTATAAAGTTTCGCCAAAATGTGCAACGTATTTGGTTGATCAGGGCTTGACCAGCAATAAGAATGTCTCCAGAGTGGCTTTCGTGGAAAGGAGAACATTGGGGCCGCAAACTTGTCAAAGACCTGGAAGTGGAACGCATTGCTAAACGTACAAATTCAATATTTTTGCAAAAAATCGTGCCCCTTTATCTGACGT